>JAUCMS010000049.1:6759088-6761588 GCA_032357445.1 Enteromius radiatus
AAAAACTCTTAAATGTCCTAAATTAGCAAAGATCTAGTCCTGTCTTAATCTAATTCCTGTACGGGAAACCGGCCCTATATGTTTTAAATACAGGTTTAAGCCAGACTGAGTGATATTAGCCTATGCAATGATTTCAAATGTCGTTTTATTTTAAATAACCTACTAATTTTCCAACGATCTTGAAGCTGTTAGCTGACTGTCAACTAAAAGACGATCGTCTTGCTTAAAACTCTACACTAAAGTTCTCATGCTATATTCGAAGTGCTAAAGATGTAGGCCTACTTGTGCTTTGTCAAATTCTGATACAGATCCTAGCGCGCTAGCGCCGTACTGTTGCTATGGTTACCTCCTCAAGCAACCGCGATTTCTTTTCGTAAGTGTTTTTTTTTTTTGCGCATTCTGTCGGCCTGCGCTGCACACTCGCACTTCCTAGTTTGTGGATGTGCGTGTGCTGTCAGCTCAGGCATCTAAAGGTGTATCATGAGCACCTGCAAGCGTATCCTATAGCCTAAGCTTCGTATAACGTTACGTCTCTACCTAAATTCTGAGTTGATTAAGTTGCGCTTATTATTTCGCGTATATTCGCGGATAGAACGACACAGACCGGCTTTCTATTTCGTCTGCCCATATGTGCCAATCCAAACCAGCGAGAGAAATAAGATGGGCGTAACTCTAAATGGATCACGCACGCAGACTTTGGAACAATAACTCATCAATTCACGACGGGACGCCGTTTAAGCGCGAGCTGCTTGAGTTTCTGCACACGTTCACGCGTGGGGACCCAACGACAGACTCGATCATAGCGGTCCTCGGAGTAGTAGCACTGGATACTTGGCAGGAATCTGGAGAACAAGTTGTGCACTTGAGCGTCAGATCGCTCAAGCCGAAAGCCAATGGCTGTTTGTAACTAATTGACATCAGTACTTTTTCGTGACGTAGTTGCAAGTTAACGCGGTTCTCGGGAATATTTCGTGTTTTGAACAAATGCATTGCTGCAAAGACCTCTGCCTTTACCAGTTTTTGATAAGTGCTTGTGGATTAGATACTATGGTTTTATTGATCACCTCAAGTTTGGTAAGTGAATATGTATTTGTACTGACAGAGGCTATTAATAGTGACCGGGTGCACTGTAAAAATGCCAGTAATTTAAACGCAAAATAATGTAAACATTCTACAGTAAAGCCTATTATTTTGGTTGATTATAAGTTACTTCTGCTATATGGGCCTACCGTTAAATGTGTGTAATGTTTATCTTTACTGATTGTTTTGCTAATGATGTGCTCTGTGTTATTTCATTGGCTAAATTTGAATCATGTGTTGTTTTAGTAGCTCACCGTACCTTAAATATGCATATTTCGACTACTACTTCTGTATAGGCTATTTTAACGAGTTTGAAACTGTAGCCTAACAAAATGTCATCCAAAGGGTTTCACTGTATTTTAAACAGTAAAGTTAAGGCAGCTGCAAATGCCAGTATATTAAACAAACAATCCACCTTGTGCTTTTGCTAAAACAGCTAAAGCAAGTTTGTGGTCTAAATAAATGTGTGCGAATTTCAGTCTAATTCTCACGCCGGGTTTTGTTAAAGAAAGTTTCCATTTGTCAGAGTTAATGTGGCGTATTTTAACTAAATCATCTTTTGAGCGTTGTATGAAGTGATCATTAGGCGAGCCCGGGGAGCAAACAGTTGTGCGATTGTTAGAGGAGCCTGGGAAAATGTTCCGGGGCCCGGGAGGTGGAGTGTATTGACGCCAGACCCTCTTGTTAAGGGGACTTCTGTGCTCCCAGACGTTATTGTCATGATAATGAGCAGCCCGCACGTTGTTGAACTTGATGTTGACTTCTTTCTTTAGGGCTGAATTTTTTTCGGTCACTTGTTTGTGGGAAAATCTTCTCCGGAGCTACAGTGTGAAATTAATTAATCAGGCCTTTGGAGAGGCCAACAATAGAAACCAAGAGGATCCCTGGAACCCCACAAAAGGCCCCAAACGTTTTTTTTCTAAACTGTATTCTACCCAGCCACAACAGACTGAAAGATACTAGTTATGTTTTAAGAGTTTTGTTCTTCCATTGTAGCCTACACGTTATAACTAGGCATATAATAATAATAACGATGATGATGATGATTATTATTATTTTTTATACTTTTAAAAAAGTAACTTGACTGGAAAAAAACTGCTGCTTGGTCAGGCTTTTGGATCTAAAATGAGGCTGTAGTGTGTATTTCTGTGTGTGTGTGTGTGTGTGAGAGAGAGAGAGAGAAGCACGTGGTTGTACTTTTTACAGACTGCTTTGGAAACTGCATATTGTAGTGTATATGCTCTATATAGCACAGCATTTACTTTATATTTTGTGTCGTTATGAAGCAGTATCAATTAAATAGCCTTATATTCGTTGTATTTTCATTTTACAGCCCTAGGTAGCCTGCAGTAGTTAATTAATAATAGATTTACAAAAGATAATTTAATCGACTTTAAAAACATTTAAGTAAACGAACTGG
>JAUCMS010000049.1:6766588-6774088 GCA_032357445.1 Enteromius radiatus
CCAGACGCATGCTATTTTAAACGAGTATCTCGACACCATGCCATTGGTAAATGTTAACGCGCGTGAACGTAAACCTATTGTATTGCTAAGCCTAATTCAAACGAGTTATCCGAGGATTGGAGGTTTTTTGGAGACCTATGTGGATTTTTTTTAAACATTCTCAGCTCCGACCACGCTAGGCCAACTGGAAAAATAAAAACATATTTTAACACACATAGTAAATGATCGCGATATTTTGGATGTCCATATGCGAGCGTTGCGCAACAGCCCTTGGACTATTAAATGCACATAATATGAGTGTATTTAGCTCACGTGTATGTGTGTGCGCGCTGAAAGAGTGAGTGAGACTGTAACGGAGCTGCACACACGGCAGTGAATGCAATAGCTCCATGTGACCACAACAGAAGCTGCATCTGGCGTACGCGGCGGTCCCTTTAAGACACATGGGTTAGTTTTTCTCTTTGGTTATCTAGCTGTATGAGTTTATGTGATATCATAAAGCTAGAGAACCGAATGTATAAACTAATTCCAAAGACTTCGGAGCGCTTTGAATGGGAACGAGGCTGGAAAGCCGGAGGGATGTGGATGGTCGGGGTATGAGGGAGACGGCGATGTCCGCTACAAAGAGCATCGAATCCGGTAGGCATGCAGTTGGCGCTGCGTTAATGCGTTTCAGTGGTCTGGAAGGACTGGAATACCTAAAGCTACGTGGAAGACATGGATTTTACGTGGAATCTGGCTCCGGCTACATAGGGACGCGTTAGAACGCTGACCAAACGCGAACGCTCGAGATCCAGGCGGATACGGACTTGGCGTTCATTCTCAACTGTGCTTGTGCTGGGGAACATTCCATCATATACGTGATGATGATGTTGATGTATGAATTCTGGATGACAGGAATCGGTTCATCGAGGTGTTTCAACCGATTGGTCGGATCCCGTGGGTCACGTGGTCCTCATATAATATGGGAAAGTCAAACCTCGGAGGTGTGTGTGGTTTGGCACTCTTTGTGTCATATGATAATGGCTGAACTAGGAAATAATCCGTGTTTGTGGCTTATTATAGAATGTAAACTATGAAATGTTTGCTATTTTACTCCATCAGGTCATTTTGACTACAAACAAGGAGAAAGAGTGACCTCGTCATTGTACACCTGTCAAACCATTATTGTGCTTAGTGGATGTTTTTTTTTTTTTACTTCAGAATTTTGTTTGTGTTCCAAATTCTAAAATCGTTCATGACGCCATAAATGAAATGTCCAGGCTATTTCAAACAGACTGCTTATGACATCATTCTATGACACATGCAGTGCGCAAATGTCATTTTTTTTTTTTTTACTTTTTATGAAACTGCTAGGCCTCTGATAAGCACTCTAGTATTTATAGGCCTATGTCTGTCGGTTGTAGTACATACTAGATGTTGTTTTTGGCAATTTATGTCACTGTTTGGTTAGTACATCACACACAGCTATGTTTGATCCTAGGATGTGATAATGATAAATACAAAGCTGAAATATGTGTTAGTGAGTGATATGACAGCTTCAAGATACATCTTTATATATAAAAGCAGTATTTCTTTGTACAAAAATAATCTCCATATTCAGTATTTTTGTGATTTTGCATAAATGTGCTAAATACAATCAGTTAACTGACCTCTCATGGTCTCATTAATTGCTGATAGCTTAAACATTTTTTGGGTTTCACACAAATCACTAGATGTTGTAATTTATGGGGGAGGGCACAGACTTGCAATAGATGCATGACACAAATAGAGTCTGAGGTGCAGCGAGAGGCCTGTCTGAGAGGCGCCCCAGACATTTTCCCACATTAATATGTGTCTGGTCCTGCGTTAGGGGCCCCAGCAGATGGAGTCTTGTCTTAGCACCTGGCATACGCAGCACTGCTATTGTCTACGTCTAATACTAATCTGAATTAAATGTAACCAACTCTGCATCCCAGTGTCAACTGCAGATTAAAAATATATGAGGTGAGACGTTGCGAAGAGGGTTTTTTTAATGCAGTGCTTTTATTTTGTTGCGATAATGCGTTTAACATGTCTATGATGGGAATTTTTTTTTTTAACTCCTTTATAATTAACAATATGCATAATCCATTTTATGCTTGTAGGGATTGTTTGTGAATTTAGTAGCCTATATGGTAATAGACATCTAAGACATAACACAATTCTTGTTGTATATATATCTCAAAATGTAGTGTTTGCATCGAGGCCTCAAATCGGCCAGTGGTGTTTTGATTCTGTAGGCTGAGAGAATGTGGTTCTGAATTAAATCTTTTGAGAGCATTTTGAAAAGCATTCGGGCAGTTAATTTACAGTCAGTACAGTGGTAATAAAATGTGTTCAGTTTGCCAATTGACTACTCTCTTTTGGAAAACTGCCTTTTTAGGGTCAAATCAGTTTGTGGTTTAGCTTGTAAATATTATTTATACATGATGTGTCACGTTAGGATAGTAGTATGTGTAAAATTGGATGATAATTGGTTGTGCATGCACAATATCATCTCTATTGTTTCCCTAATGCTGACATCCTGCAGCAATGTTGAAAGCTTTAGTGACAGTACCAGAGGGTTAAGTTTGTATTATTAAAATTGGTGTTAGTGACGAGTTTTATTCTTCAGGCACACATAACGTATTTTAACCTAGATACCTTGTATTTTGGTGTCATTTTGTTTGCAGACCGCTTTCTGAATTTAATTTAAATAGACCAGTTTTCAAATAGGTACTGTTACTCAAAATAAAACGGGACTTTTTATCTATTATTATTCAGTTTTCATTTTAACCTCAAAAAGCAAATGTCAATCATTTCTCCGCTGAACTTATGAATTCTGAGTTGGTATCTTAGCAACGGCCTCTGATCCAAGAAGTGAAATGGGAACGAAAATCATCCTTTATTTGGAGCCTTACATTGGCAGATTTAAAAGGGCCCTATTCAGTGTATGAAAATATTTTACAAACACCACAGACATATATATATATATATATAAAAAAAAACTCTATATCGATACTGTAGCCTACAATATCCAAATAGTAAAAAATAAAACATCCGTTTTTAAATGTGTAATTAATTTATTGACGAAACATTTTATTAATTCACATACCGTGCTAGCTTGAAAATAGCTAGCTTCCCTCGCATAATGTAAATATCTGCGAATATTAAGAACAGCCGACATAAAGTAGCCTATAATATTTTCTTTTCAGTTTACTTTGTCCCTTTATACTCGAGTCGCGCGCTTTACAGCCATCAACCGTCAAAAGTCACTTTAAATTGAATTCCGCGCGAGTTTTGATAACTGACATGAACTGAATGAATTTAGGTGAGGAAATGGTTTGTGTGTGTGTGTGCCGCTGTTAACTTAAGTAAGTCGTGTGGTAAATTTGTTTTCGTTTGTTCTGTTTTAGAAAACGTTTAAAAAGTCTTGTTTCTCATATTACAAACATCGTTCCGCATTAATGTATGTCATGAACTGTTTTGAAACGCGTGTTTTATAGCCTACAGTATGCTATGTGAGCGATTTATTTCATGTTAAGTATTACATAGGGACTCTCTAACCTAGATTTTATGTCATTTTGAACTTTTCACTGGAAAATGTTCATTCATATTGTAAAAAAAATGGCATGAAAATTTAAGAAGAAAAAAAAAAAAGCTTTATCCTTTCCTTGAACTCCCTGGAGTGCCTTCAGGGCCCCTCAAGGGTCTGTGGACCCCAGGTTTAAAAAAAAAAAAATGGGCATAGATTATTAAACTTGGCAACACAAACAAATTACTCAATACTCTTTACTGGTTATGTAAGAAGATTTATCTGGGTTCTATTGCATAATACACATTTCTATATTTATTTTAGAGCATATTATAGGCTATTCTTTTTGAGCACTGCATAATTTCATTGTGTTCTGTATCCTCATGCATGACAAAGAAAGTAATGTTAAACCTGAATTCAGATTTCCTTTTAAGATCTTCTAGTGGAGGCTTGTTTGAAAAAAGGTGTTATAAAAATGTTCACCTATTTATAGCTCCACTTGTGTAGCTCAGTGAATGATGATCAGCAGCCTACATGAGCCTCACAAAGATAAAAGCTCAGCTAAATTTGAACAGATTTTTAAAATAAAATAGCCTATATATTTCAAGCTAGACTACAAATGCTCACGTTTCAGGGTGAAAGCAAGCTGAATTCACTAAGATGTGTTATTCTGTGTTTTTACAGGAAAAGGAGACCTTGGAAATGCACTGACCTCAGATCAGGTGAGTGATATAGCATTGTCATGCGCTCTCAATATGACCTTGACTTTAGTTTTGCATGAGGTTGCATGTTTAAGAGACATATGTAACAAGTTCTCTCACCGTTGCTGCAGATGTGACTTGTAGGAGTAGGTTTGATTATGTAGTTCATGGGCAAGTATTAGCATATATAAGCATATTAATCCCTCATGAATAACCATTTATTATTTGCTTTTAGAAACATGAGTAGGTGATGCCAGTTAATGTACATATTTCAAGTGAAGCATTTTTTTACTTCACATGTTCAGTATTTATATCAAGGGAACAATATTGAGGCGATATTTTGGTGAACTGGCTTCCGCGTGACATCAAAACGGGTTTCTTTTCCCCCCAAAAATGCAGGATGGCAAACATAGGAGGGATTACTATGGCAACAGCGTTTGCCCTTGCTCATTGGTGGTAAGGAGTAAAGCAGACTTATGTCACATGACTCCAGTCAGAGCCGTATCCTGTGAGGCACTGGCTTACGTGTTCATTTCAAAGCTCAAATTTATGTTTATGTGTTACCCAGGAACAAGGAGACAGTACTGTTTTCTGCTTAGATTTTTGTAGTTAGTTTAATTTTATATATATATATAATAGTATAAATTTATTTTTTTTACATTATTTGGTTCACTGCAACTACAAGTATTCTTAGTACAAGACCTTCTTAAAGTTGAAATCCATTGTTCAGGGATCTAATTAAACACTTCTATGTGAATTTGATCATAGTAGTTTATTTTATCGCCGTTTCGAACCATAACAAGTGCGATGAGCATCTTTATGATCTTGACAGTGTAGCGCTTTACTCATTCGCTCGCTCTCTGATCCAATTTGTTTCCACACTGTTGCCGGACAAGAGATGGGAAGGCCGTTTGTGTGATCTATATTTTAATTCTTTTGTTCAGAGCCTTATCCCTTTAAAATATTGCAGGAGTCCCGGCGGCGTGTGTGTATATAAGGTGTGCTCATGTGGAAAGGCTATGAGGGTGGTTCAGTCCTTCACCTTCCTAATTCCCTTCTTTCTCTCCTCCGCCACCCCCCTCTCCTCCACCTAAAGCCCTCTCTCTAACCCTCTTCAGACTCACACCCTCTCTCTTTCTCTCCCTTCACAATCTCAAGTCAGAGTTCAATGGCACTTTTTTCATTCTGTCCTTTTCTCCAGCCCCCCTCCTCTGCCCAACTCTAGTGGGTTTTTGCGAGATGGGGGGCAGGTACCTTCCCTCCCCCATGTGAACTTTAGCTGCAATTCTCCAGGCACACATGCATTGTGAAACACAGATTGAAAAAGAAATGAGCACCTTTTTTTCACTCTTTCTCTCTCCTCTTGCCTTAACACAGAATTCTCAAACTCACCCACTCTCTCCCACGCAGTGTATTCAGTGCACTCACGCCGCCACACAAGAAAGTAGCCTCGTTTTATGGCACTCTTGTGAAGGCAGTGTGGCGCAAGTAAGTCAGAAAGCAGTCCATAGAAGTACTAGAGTTCATATAATTTCATATTGTATTGTGCAGGGGAGATATGGAATATATAGACTATGAAAGATTTTTTTTTTACCCTTGGAGTGCTCCTTGAGATCTTTTACTCCTGACAGAGAGAGAGAACTATTTTATCCGCTACATTTCAGTGTAGTGCAACAGAAATGAAAACTCATTCATTTTCTATAGGGAGATTGGTTTTTAATGATAACTCATAAACTTAAAAAAACAGAGCTGCTGTGAGGTCATTAATCGATGGTACGTGCCTTTATTCAAGCCATCTATTCATATTATTCTTACTTTTAAAATAAGCTGTTTGAAGGGATAGTTTTCATTCACTCGCCCTCAATTTGTTGTTGTTATTTTTTGTTCTGTTGCGTGCAAAAAAAAAGATATTTTGAAGAATGTTGGTCTCCAAGCAGTTTATTCTTGTTATTGACTTCTATATTATTGGAAAAAATTACCCAAAATTCCACCATTCAGAGAGTTGCGTTAAGCAAAGTGCACCAAAATAACTCTTTAACGCCACACAATTACAAGTCGGTCTTCCCACTCTCTCTAAATAGTTAAATATTTGTTTGTACATATTTAATATATTGTTTCCAAACAAGCAACAGCTTGAATAGTTTTATAGTTTACATTTATTTATGTCATTTGCAATGCTATATGGGATTATAGGGATTCTTTAAAGGTATACAGTCCTGTACTTTTGTCTTTTTCGGTCTGATTTTCAAATGTCTTTTTGCTTCAAACAAAACTTTGCAATGTTGTAATTTCACCTTGTAGCATGGTTCGCGGCTTATAATGCTTTTTAAAAATCCCTATGGGAAAATGAATGGAAAAATACTGTTGAAAAAGCGATCTGGAGATGATTTGGAGGCATCAAATAGGGTTGCATACCAGCAGCAGCACTAAAGGGTGCATAATAATACTTTGAAGGTACATATTAGTACATAAATGATACATATTAGCACCGTTTGAAAAGTACCACCTCAGTCACAGCTTGCACCTTTTATTTTCAAGAGTGCATGCTAACACGCTAATGGTGGAAAGGGCTAGTGGAAGTTGTTTAAGAGAGAGAGAGAGAAAAGGAGTGAGTCTCTTTTTCCTCATCTTGTAAGCCAGAAAAACAGTCCGTGACATTGGCCTAGTTCTAGATCACGATCGCCCAGAGGAAGAATTGAATTGAGGAATCAGAGACAGAGGATCAGAGGGGACTTAGCACCCTGTGGCTATGAACCCCCTTGCTCCATACCAGCTAACCACCTTTCACCCTCATCCCGGGCTGTTGCTTCCTCTTCACGTTCCCGGCCGAGCCCCCACTTTTTATAGAAGAACTCAATATCGCGCACGCGAGGTTCGATAGCTCAATGCAAAGCGGACTTTCTGAAATGATGCATGTATGAGAGGGAAGAGGCAGCATATATAAACAAATTCTCAGCGACGCATGCACGCACGGAAATCTATAGATTTCTCAAGATGTTCTGTCTGTTGACTTGCACCATTACCATTTGTAAATGCCACGGAAGATTGCGCTGTTAGTGCAACGCTTTGAAAATGTATCAGGAATTATTGATATTCAGTTAGAATGTGTATGCCGCACACGGACAGAAACACTGTCATCAGATGTTTATGGGATGGGAGAAGCAGGATACACCTGATTGCCAGGGTTTAAGACAATTTTCTCACTAAATGTTATTATTGTTACTTCAGTGTTACCTCTGTGTTTTATTTAGGAGAGACACTACT
>JAUCMS010000049.1:6779654-6792934 GCA_032357445.1 Enteromius radiatus
TATAAATAATACAATTTAATAACAATGGCTAGTAGGTGTTTTTTTTTTTTTGAGGGTGGGGGAACATCGATACTATTCTGCTTAGGGCACCCATTTGGCCAGCAGCGGCCCTGTCCATAATCCTGCCCAATACCTAAACTTAACAATTACCTTACTAACTATCAATAAGCAGCAAATTAGGAATTTGTTGAGGAAAAAGTTTTAGTTAATGGTTTGTTAATAACTTAAATAAATAAAGTGTGATAAATGTATTGTTTTTAAATAATATGAAATACATTAATAATTTATGTAAAAATATTAGAAATTTTCTTACTGCATTTTACGTTAATCTTACACTGTAAAATCTAATTAGTTGACCTTACTCAAAAAAAGCAAACCTATTGCCCTGAATTGAAATTTGTACTTACGAAGGTTTATTTAGTGATGTAAACCTACGAGTTCTGCTAACTCATGTAACATCCTTCTATCTCTTTTTTAGGTCTCAGCCATAAAACCAACTCAAAAGCAGCATGTCCTATTATTCCTACTTCCAATTACTGAAAGACAAAGAGTGATTTAAGCATCACATTGTTATACAATTATAGCGGGAACACTGCAAAAGATTACTGTTGGCCTAAACAATTAATGTTAACCCTATTAGTAAAAAAAAAAACAGCAGTGGCACCTAAATATTGACTTTAAAACCTGCTGAAAGCTCATCTTGGCGAATTTTGGCATGTTCTTGAATTATACACACAGATACACTTTTTTTAAGCTTACCTTACCTTATTATTTTTGTGTAGAAAAAAATCAGTCTTTATCCAATGGCAGTTTTTATTATTACTGTTATTATTTGTTATTCATGTTATGAAATGTTTCATTTCATAATGTTCATGAATCATGCAGATGGTTGCTCTCAGCCAACCAAAATCAGATGAAGTCAGTGGTACTGTTCTAATCCACTTTTAACTTTAATATTTGGTATGTCCACCTTTTGCAGCAATTACAGCAGCATGTCTCTCTGCCATAGTCTCAGTATATTTCCTGGGAACTTCTACACTAATGCTATCCCATGCCTTCTTCAACTCAAGCCAAATATTTTAGTTTGAATGTACAATAGCTCTGTCCAGTTTGTTTTCCAACTCGCCCCAAATTTGCTCGATTGGGTTGAGGTCTTTGAAGTGACCAGTCCATCATTTTCAATGTTCCAGCAGTTTCTGTCCATCGCAAGTAGTTTCAGCAATAGTTTGTTTTATGGGTACTGTAATGGCCGATTCAACAAAAACAACTGAAACAGCATAAATATCCCAAGTTTTCTAACAATTTTGTCCACCACTGTACAGTCAGCCCACCATTATCACTAAATAATCCTCTTCAGAATGATACTTTAGGGATATATGTGTCTTTTTCGACAATGACTGGCTAACTCTACATTATCCCTTATTAGCCTTCACTAATCCCGCAGTGATTTTACTCTCTCAGGTGGTTGAGACGTTCTCTTGCTCACAAGTTCTCCGTTCCCCACTCAGTGTAGGTAATTGAGTTGAGTGAGAAGTTAACCACCCATCTCAATGGCAGGGAAGCCTGGTGCCCCTCCCTCTCAGGAGGGTCACATTGTCCAGCCCCTCTCCCACCGGTGTAATCCCTTCCACCGGGACAAAGGACCTACCCACAGGCCACAGAGGTACATTAACCCACCAGCCAGCGAGCCCTCTGACCTAAGCGGCAGAGCTCCGTTCATCCAGCTTGGCTAACAGCTACCGGCGCTCGGCACATCAAAGCCGAGGGCTGAGCTCGTGTGCTGCGGTTACTTATTCATGCGGGCCTGGGAGACAGTCCGTGGAGATGAAACAGCAGTGGCGAGCAGACCCACTGATGTGCAGAGTGGAACAGCTCCCCTGTGGTCTCAGTAAGGAGTAAGAAAAGCCAGAGCCGACGCTGGTTGGTGCTGTGATCTATGTCGCAGCGCTGAGGGGATATCTGGCCCCTACATCAAACATCTTGTCCCAATAATGCGGCCTGTTATCAGAGCGAGTGATGCCCACAGCTTGGCTTTAGCCGACTGTGTACTGTACTGTGATATGCTGTAGTTGAGCTGCAGCATTTGTGATGTGGAGATTATGTCAGACATAACGGCTACGCGAGAATCCAATACACTGTGGAGGCTGTGGAAGAAGGAAACTTCAGTGGTGTTGAATCTACAAGCGCATAATGTTAAAAGGGAGTGTGCCATTTTGGTGCGAACAAACAGAATGACTGTTTTCAAACTGGCCTTCATCTGCAATTGATTGGGTTAAACATGTAGCCCCCCAAAACTCACATTGATTGAGCCAGTGTTGCCAAAAGAGCACCTTTTCAGGAGGGAATTATTCTACATTTCTACATTTATACTTTATTTTTTTTATTTTACTTGTTACTTGCTGTTTTTTTGTAATTACTTTGTGAAAATTACTTCAGCACCATTTGTTTCAATGTATCTTCTTTTGCGTTCCACATGCAGATTAAAGTAAGTCGTACAGGTTTGGGATGTAGTAAGTAATGACATAGTATGTTTTTGGGTGAACTGTCACTTTAAGTCTCTCTCTGCATATTAAAGGGACAGTTCACAAAAAAAGAAAATTCTGTCATTTATTAATTACCCTCATGTCTTTCCAGACCCGCAAGACAGCAATGCAACTGACACGTTCAACAGACATCATTTTATGAAGCTACGAGAATACTTTTTGTTCGCAAATAAAGTGTGTTGTGGTATTGTTGTGAATATAGATCGAAGACTGACATAGAAGAGAAGAAATTGTTGAATAAAACTGTCTGTGCACGGAAAACGTATTCTCATAGCTTCATAACAATTCCACACGGACTACTTTAACAGTGTTTTCTTTATTACAGTACCTTTAACGTGGTAGATCTATGCAGGGTCAGAAAGCTCTCAGATTTCATCAAAAAATATCTTAATTTGTATTCTATAGATGAACAAAGTATTGCATCAATGTTTTGGAATGCCACAAGTAATTAAAGACAGCATTTGTATTAACTGTCCCTTTAAGCTCAGTATTTTAAGTAGTTTTAAATTGTTAAATTGCAAACTGCAGTAAACACTCAGTTACATTCCAAGTGAATGCATTAAAGTAAAACGTGTAATTCTCACACCAGTACTGGTGCTAAATCACATAGTGTTTCTCCTTCATGGGCTGCAGTGAGATGCAGGGGGCGTGTCCGCAGCAGGGCCGCGCCCCCGCTGCCCCGCCGTCAGTCAGAGACGGAAGAGGAGGTGAGGTTGCCATGGGAACAGATGCTCTGTGTTAACCAGAATGGAAACAAACAGTAGCATTTCATAAAGTAACGTTCTTGAAAAGCAGGCTTGGTGTTGCGCAGAAGATGCCTTGAAACCCTAGATCTTTTGAAAAATGTTTGTGTATACGTGCATTATTTGTGCAGGGGCAAACCTGGTGCCATTTAGCTGTGTGCACTGATGCTTTTTTCAGATTTGTTTGAAGTTGTGTTGTAGCAAGGAGAGTCTGATCATAGATTTTGCAGAGATCTTCTTAAACCTCTGCAGCATTGAATAGGAACTCACAAGGGCAGATTGATTGGCCTTGCTGTTGTAAAAGTGAGGCAATGCTTTGCTATGTTTTTCTGTAGTAAAAATCGTTTTTGGCAAATACAGTCCATGGATTCTTTTCGTTAGAATTCTACATCTGTAAAAAAAAAAAAAAATATATATATATATATAAATTATATATGCTGAGTGTTCTAATATTAGTTTGAACACAAAATTATATTTCTGTCGTTATTTACTTAATTTTGAAGAATATTTTTGATGCTCTTTTACATACATCTAAACATAAAACCTGTCCAAAACTGACTTAAAGCTTCATAAAAGTAGTCCACATGACGTGCTATATTCCAGTCTATATTCAAATCATTATTCATTGATAATCTTTCCCTCCGGTGTAGTTTTCAATTCTCATTCATGCTTGGGCATGATCAAATATGCTTAGACTAAGTTTGACATCAGTATGAATCTCAGCAAATTATAGTTTTAAATTATATATATATGTGTAAAATTTGATATGCATCATAATACATATATTCCTCATATGTATATAAAGCACACAAATACATGTCTATTCCCATTGAAATATTTTATACATTTTAGTGAGTTCTACAAAGCCACTTCCTAGAATACCTGCGCAAAGAAGTTGTTTTCATTAGGTGGAAACAAATAGAATTTTATGAGTATCAAAAACATATCAATCACCTCTAATCCGAATATGCTGTGTTTACAAGCTGCAATGCTTTGCCCGCTAAACTAGTATTGCACAGTTCGCTCCTCTGAATTTTTTTTTTCCGCCGTGTCCCTCCTCCTTTCTGTCTCGCTCCCCACGTGGGCACTGAGGAAAGATGGGGGAAGCTGGCGAGATGTACATCTCGCGGTAGTTGGATATCAGCGGCGTACCTGATCTCGACCGTGAGGCGACTGCAGCAGCACCCTCCCTCTTTCGCTCTCTCATATTCTCTCACGCTCTCCCTTGTAAGCTCCCTGAATAATTTTTTTTATCCATCCCCACACAGTTTCATTGTTCCCCTGTGCTTTGTAACTATGGCAGGCATGAAATGCACCTAAACGCAGAAAGCGGCTTCCCAGCCCCAACCTTCATACCCGTCCCCTCCGCCTCCTTTCCCCGTCTCCCCTTCAATAATATTTATAGTGCAATCTTTTTCTCACCCCCATCTTCTTTTTAGGGATTTTTTTTCTTTTTCTTATTCACAAGTCCAATGCCATGCCCCGGCCCCCTCCGATTCCCCCCCTTTTTTTGCCCCAGCCCTCTCTCTTCGAGCTGACAGATACACTGTTCTCTCTTTCTTCGCCTTTCACCTCCCTCCGCTCGTCCTGCCGGCCCGGCACAATGCCGACGCTTTCTCCTGCGGCCGGCCGAACGCTGCCCTGAACTAACAATATCAGCGAGGCTGTCTCAATGCCAGGGAGCCCCATTGTGTGCTGCCAGAGGGGTGTTAACACCCATGTCTGGACCCAATGAATAGTATTATTGTGTCTGAGACATGCAGCTCTCCCCCTCGGTTGCACCCTGCCCCCAACTCTGAAGCGGTACCCCATTTTTCGGCACTTAACCCACTTTAAACCAACGTCATTTAGAAATGAAAACTTTGCAACACGCAGAAGTATAGTTTAGAAATAATAGTTGAAGTTTTGGCCGGCGAGTAAATGTTGTGGGATGGTTTACAAGGTTCCCACGGTTAAGAGAAGATATCATAGAAATAATGATTTCCTGGCTATGGAAAGCAATACATTTGTGGAAATTAGTGAAATATCTAAACTTACGGATGTCTATTAGTGAAGTTAGTCATTCATTTTGTTCACGCTTTAAATGCACAGTGAGACAATAATGGAATGTCCTTCTGAACTAATTTGCATGACAACGGTTCATTCCGGAACCATTTAAATAATTCCAGAGAATGCCAAAGCGAAATGAAAACAAGAACACATTCTCCTCATCTGTGATCTGTGTTTAGAAGTAGCGTAGCGTAGCTTAGCGCCTGTTTAAAGTCCCGGTTTTGTCCACTGTACGGGGGAAGCATCAGCATAGGGGCTCTAAGTGCACTTGGCAGACAGTTTCTTTCAGCCTGACATCCTTAACTCAAAAAATCTCCTGCCTCAGCTTTTTTTATTTCAAGGTTAGAAAGTTCACATTACTAACTGAGAGCAGATGCCAAAACATACACCTTGCACATCTCCCTGATCAAAGCCGTGGATTGACATTTGCAATGGGCAAAATGCTGAAAGTTAAGCTGAACTTGTTTTCTCTCTCTCCCTCGCTGTTGTTTTGGCAGGAGTCGGAAGACAAGCGTAGAGTGGGAGTAAGGATAGTGGTGGAGGAGTGAACCCGGAGCAGGTGAACACAGCTGCGGACCGCCATGGGCTCTCTTCCATTGGTCCCGACTCTCCGTCTTCGGGTCTCTGAGAGACGGCAGGGGCCAGCCAGGGAGCGTCGGAGTGGGCAGACGAGGCAGCTCGCTTTCCCCGCTGGCTACCGGCTCCTCGGCAGCGAGGAGGGAGAGAAATCAATACTGAGGAGAGATGCTGCCAGGGGTCGCCCAACGCTGCCTCTAGCCATGGAGCCATGGGAGCGCGAGTGTTCGGCTTTCTCTCTCTCACAGCCCAATCTCAGTCAACTCGCATCAGCTAAAGAGAGGGCCAACAGCCTTGACGCTCTTCATGCAACACAGAGTGTGTGTGTGCTTGCGTGTGTGGTTCTGCCAGAGGGCCTTTCCAGGCTCAGCATCACTTGATAAAACTTTGCCTGCTGGAGAACGAGTAGAAAAAGAATGTCAAAGGTCTTTCTTTCCCCCATCTTTGATTCCTTTTTTGCCATGAGTGCACATTCCCCCTGACTGTTGTAATGAGTGCTTGACGGAGATCTCTTTTACGCTAAATCAAGAGGCCTTCTTTTTTTAGTGGTCCTCTTCCTAAGCATGCACAAAGTGCTCTACATCTGAGAGAGCAGTTTGAAACCTTTTTCCACCCGTTTCTTTTTTTGAGGGACACCACTTTTCGAGAGGCTCGGAAAAGGACTTGGCCTTGATTTGTAGGTGAAGCGTCTGGCTCTTACCCTTCCTGGGCACTTTGTAACCGCTTTCACCCTTGACCGTGGCACTTGGTGGGTATTAATAACGGTGCGGACCAATCGAGGACAGTGCAAGATGGAGAAGTTCCAAAAAAGTTGTTCCCGCAAGGCTGCAGATCCATTGGGATGTGGACAACTGAAACATGACCTGAACTAGATACTAAATAATTGTACTAACAAAGTGGAGTGCTGGTGGCAGTGGATAGTTCCTGTATCCTTGGATGCTCAATGGGAAATTGGATTCGGTAAGGAAAGATTTTAGTTATCTGTATGCGTGGGTTACACAAGATCAGCTTTTGCACTTACTGGTAAAAGGCCCTGATTTGTGTTACGTAAAACAAACAAAGTGCCAGACGATCGTATAGATACCCGCCATCCGTCTCGTCTCCACTGGGCAGTGCCTTCGACAAAATGGCCGCTGATGCCTGCCAGCTGTCTCCCTGCCAAGATGGCGGCACCTTAAACACTGCCTATCTGCCTCATCAAGGACGACTATGTAGATTCCAGATAATTACATTTGCATATGCTTATTTCCCTTGCTTGTTTTTGGCCCAGCCAGTAATTCACGCCGCCTTTTAAAACACGCAGGGCATATGCGCCTGTTTCCTTGATCACTTGTATCCTTTTACAGTCTGTCTGTCTTTATGTTAAGCTGCGGTAGCGTTCTGTCATTCGAAATGGGAGAAAAATATGGCGCTAGCACACACAAAGCATCTGATGCCTGTGCCATCTGTGACATCTGCGACTGGGTAGTCTAGCTACGTAAATCCCTCACTCGCAGGGCCCGGTTCCAGACAGCCTCCCATAATGACCTCATTAGCATGCACAGCACTCCTCACCGTAGGCCCTGGTGCACTGCTGTGCCGTGGGACCCGACAATCCGCGCCCTTCACACAAACGCTCACTGGGCAACATTGTGTTCCTCCTTACAATACAAAACTTCACACTTGTTTTATTACAATCATGTCAGCGGAGCTGAAGATCTGAAAGGGGCTTAGCCTGCGTGCTCAGGGAGATGTCTGTGTACAATGTCTGTGGGGTTTTTTTGTAGCTATGTCAATGAAGTGGTTGTTCGATTTTATCCATTCTAAGTTTTCTTTCAACAAACGTGCTGTACTTACAAAAACACACAGACGTAAAAGTCCTAGCTTGAAATTGTTGTATCACTGTAGTCAAAACCAACTAGATCCGATTAGAATTCGTAATAATTCGCAGTGGATTGTGAAATGGTAAGAAATTGTACTAGTTGGCTTTTACAAAAATGTACAAACCAAAGCCTAGACCCTGTAAATGTAAAGCAACCATAAAACAACCATAAAAAAGGAGCACCTTGAGCCAAGTCGTAGTAACTTGCGATTTTCGCCATCTCCTACAAAATATTACTATTTATCATCAGAGTTTTGACTAGATCTGGTCTCTAACAACTTTGTTTCATGGCAATTAAGAGTGTTAACATCTGACTCTGATCATATGGAAGTACAAATAGTATTCACAAGGATTGTGTTTGCAATATTTGCATTGCATTACTTGCTCTAGCCAGTGAGACATGTCAAAGTAGACATCAATGGGCAAAATTTTTCAACTTGCGCGGAAGATGTGCACATTTGCGTCACCCAGTTTGCATCTTTGCATTCCCTTTTTCTATGTACTGTTAGGGACCGCAACTGTAAACACTTAATGTTCATATTTTTGGCTTTTTTTAATACATATCTGAGCTCATCCAGCTAGACTAGTGACCAGTTTTAGACTATTAGTTGACTCTCTTTTTCTCAATATGGGTTAGCTTTTTAAAAACTAGCATATTGGAGGAAAGCAATGCCGTAGCTGTCTAAAATAATAGTTTTCTCATATTGGTCGTATTGTTTGTGGTTCGTAGGATATGTTATGTGGGTGGGGTGATTTGGTTTAAATTGGGAGGAGAGGGCAGTTAAATTTTGGGGTGGGGGTGGCTTATGCGTCTGTCTGGACATGTTGATGTCTAAAACGCATATTAGCAGCAGAGTGGTATGTCTGGGTCAGTCAGTCTGTTTTTGTTCCATATTTGCATATTTACAACAGCTGGGGAGCCCATATGTTTTATGCCTTAGCCAGACAAAATTATATATAGCCTGACACGCTAGCAAGGCTACCGCGCCCCATGGCCCCCCTAAACAAACACACACACAGCAAATGCCATTCAGGTTCTCTTCAAAACACAAAAATACCCCCCTCAAACCTGGGAAAAAAAGGAAAACCAAAAAGCTTTTATGCTAATCGCAGCGTTAGCCATGCGTGTGAGTACACTAGTGCAATTATGCATAATTCAGCACAAAGCTAGGCAGGGAGGCTGAGTACAGTAAATCCTGTTAGTAGCCTGCAAAGAAAGAAGGGGACGGAGGGGCGAGTGTTACGCCCATTAGGTGCCAGAATAAAGGCCACGTTTTCACCGGGACCCAGTGATATGTTAACCTCCCACTCCTGCTGTACAGGTGTAGACTTGTGGTGGACGGCACTAGATGTTGATTTGTTGATTTGCTTTGTCCTGTCTGTGCGCTCATACTTTC
This sequence comes from Enteromius radiatus, assembly GCA_032357445.1. NCBI lineage: Eukaryota > Metazoa > Chordata > Actinopteri > Cypriniformes > Cyprinidae > Enteromius > Enteromius radiatus. The sequence continues at coordinate 6,788,824 of JAUCMS010000049.1, forward strand.
GCATTAAAGGATTAGCCTCCCCATATTTGAATTCTGTCATCATTTACTCACCCTCATTCCAAACCCATATGACTTTTTTTGTTGAACGGAAAGTCTTTAAATTACATTATTAAACCTACAGTTTTTCTAATTTGTTCTCATAACGTAAAACCATATTTTAATTTAATTATTAATAATTTAATTTTATTTTATTTTATTTTATACAGTCTTTTAAATTATTACAACTACCTTTTAATTATACCTACTAACAGCTACCAGACTTCAGTTGTTCTCTCAACATGAAACCATATTTTATTTTATAATGAAATTATTAGAGTTGCCTTTCCATCAAGAGCTATATGCTCAGTTGTTGTTCTCATAACATGAAACCATATTTTATTTTTTATGCTTCGTATTTGATTCTAAATTATTTATTTTCTTTTAGAGCTTATCAATTAAATTATTAGTGCTACCTTTTTATTATCCGTTGTAATAGCTACCAGGCTTCAGTTGTTCTCACAACATGAAATCACATTCCTTCCGGCTGTCGTACCCACTTGTAAACCTTTTACACTTTTACCTTGAAGGCCTGAAAGTCTTAAAGCTTAATAACTGGGCTGAACTATCTCAAACGAGTGGTATCCTGGCTCCAGCACTCTATCAAAATATTAAAAATGGCAACATAAAAAATCCCTTCCCTGCCTTTCTGCAATAAGCTTTTCTCCAATTCCTGATTAGCCTCGAAGAAAAACAGTCGGATCATTTTTACATTTCCACAAGTGCTGCAGCATCATATGAGAGCGTTGTGGCTCCCCTCTGTGCAGAGACGGGTTTATACGTTTAATGTTTTAATGTTAGCCGTGCTTCAGCTCCGTTTCAGCGTTATGAGGGGGTTTCTATGCTCTGAGTGCCCGCTGCTTTTATTTGCTTGGTTATTGATTGAATGTGGTCCACCCACAGAAGTAATAGTTGCTAAAAGCATTTATTGGCACTGCTCAGTTCTGCCAAGGCCATATGCAGCTTTTTTATTTATTTTATTTGATTTTATTCCACCTGTGATCTAGCAAGTGGCTAGCCAGGCTAAAGACTTTTAAGGGAATCTGGCAACACAATTATATATATATATGTGTGTATTTATTAGCATAGTAGTTTGCTTCATAGTATTTTAGCAGTTTACCTTTCACAGCAAAGTATTCATTAACTTTTTGTATAATAGCTTTCAGCATTTAGCACATATTTATTAAAAGCAGACCTCAATAATTGATCATACTAGTGATCTAAAATGTTTACTTCTTAATGCTTGACATTTTACTTGATAAAGGAAATGAATATCACACTTCTTTTTCCATTTTTAACACTAGCAAACAACTAAGTAAGCATGTTTTTGCATGTTTGCATGCATATTAGCAGATCTTTTTATAATTATAATAATTTTTAATCATTTATCTCTTTACTTGTTTACTTGCTGATTAGCATGTAGCATGCTAGGTTACCTTCATACTTTGTATGTTGCTGTGTTTACAAAAAATACAACCTTAATAACTGTTTTTAGGGTTGAATCATAGCATACTAATGTTTAGTTCCTAATGTTTAGCATTTTAGCTGCTAAAGGATGTTTCATTCAGTTTTCTTTTTCCATTTTGTAAAAGCTCGCAACTTACTCAATGTACATTAGCAGCTCTTTTTTATTCTTTTTATTATTATTTTCTGTAGTTGTTAAACAAAGCTGATTAGCATGTAGCGTTTTTGGTTTTTTCTTAAAGCTAGTAAATTGCAAATGGCTGCCTAGTATTATCCAGATGAATATCTATGTATATAAAAGCAACTCAAATTTTAATTTAGTCTTTCAATCTTTATTTAGTTTGAGCGCTAGTAAGCTATTTTGAAGATCAAGTACAACACGCCAGCATAAAATTGTGCTTCACCTTGATCCAAAAAAAGCTACTGGCCCTTTAAAAACGTGTTAGCGTCAACCGCGGCTGATTACAGTCGGAAGGAAAACAGGCGTTTATCCAAGTCACTGATTATGTCATTTTTAAGCCCCCAAAACACATCACTGCGTGTGGAGTGTGTGGGGCGCGGAATTATGAAGCGAGGAGTGGAGTGTGTGAAGGAGAGAGCGGGAAATGGGAATGGAGTGCTGTTTGTATGATTAAACTGTCGGCTCGGTGGCACAGGCCACGTTGAAGAGCCGGGCCTGAGATTTGACCGTAATGAAAATGCCCCCGAACTGCACCCCCCCCCCCACACCCTTTCAAAACGTTGCTTCAGACCAGCTTGGCCCTGTCCGTACTCTGAGAAGAGAAAGGAGACGTGGAACAAGATAGACAGACAGCGAGAAGGAGAGGGAATGAGAAAGTAGCGTTCCGTAGCAAATGGTTTTGTGGCCGCACGAGATGTAGACAGATGTAGACAGGAAGTGTGAGGCTGGGTTGAGGGTTAGAACAAGTAACTTCAAATTTGTGTTGAGTTTTTGTGCTGTACTTCATATCCTGCCATTAAAGGGATAGTTTATTATTTACTTAGTCTTATGTTGTTCCATACCTGTACGACTATATCTTCTGTCGAACGCGAAAGAAGATATTATAAGAAATTAATTTCAACGGAAGTCAACGAGGTTCAAAATGTTAAATGGCTTCCTTTGTACTTACTGTAATATGTTTTCTTGTGGTCTGTAGAAGAAAGAAAGTCCTCAAGGTTTGGATTGACATGAGGGTGTAAATGTATTTACATTTGTTGAACTATGCTTTTAACGTTTTGTTCACATTGCGTACAATTTCCATATAGACGTCCATATTATATTTCTGCAGATGATGAAATCTTATATTTTTGTTTCGAGTTTTATTCTATTCTTGTTAATCGTAACATTTTGTTTCAGTGTTATGGCGTTTGTACGCCAATTTAATTATTTGCGCAGATAGAGTTGATGCAAAGATGCAAACAGAAGCAAATTTGTGCTTAATGACACAAAGTAGGTGATGCAGTTGCCATGAAAATGTCTTTCACGCAAGTTTCGAATTTTCCACTCGTGTTGAAATTTTCCATGACATGTCATGCAAAGCCAAGCCAGAGCTTACTGATGCATTCGGTTTGACATGTCCGGTTTTATCAGAATATGTAGGAGGCCATTATTATGTTTTTATGCATGCGAGTGAGTAATTTAGAGCGATAATGCGATGTAAAAATTTGCTTTGCTTATGTTGTGCACACCCCATTAAACTCACAACGAACATGAGAGATCAGAAACGAGCCGTTTTGCACTTTACTGCATGTGCCCTGAAACAATCGTTCTCTGCATAGCGAATGCCTCACAGTTTAGAAAAGTGATGGAAAATTTGGATATATGATTTAAAAAGATCACCATTAAAAAATAGCAAAAATTGTATGGTGATCTTTCTGGAAATTGATAATTTTGTATGGTTTTACACACTTGTAGTTTTTGAATTCCAAAAAAAATGACTTGAAATCTGAGCATTCACACTGAGATGCATTTTAATCTGATTTCACACCACATTTGGATCACGTTCATAAACATCACATTTCATGTGTTTCTTGTTGTTTAGACTGCACAAGCTAAACTCATTTAGTTAGTCAGGTGTACAAAAAGTAAATTTGCTGCTTTTTGTCTAAATAAAGCTTAAGATAATGCATAAAAGACCAAACGATGGATTGTTTTAATTCTGTGAGAATAGAGAAGTCCCCACCACAAATATATAAAGATAATGACACAGAAGAACTGGTGATTAATGATAAAAACCTTGCCAACCAATCAGAATCCATCCTTCTTTAAAGAGCTTGCATATTTAAAGTGTCATATGATAAAAAAAGCAGCGTGTCCTTATTATAAACAGAGCATTATTATTTATTGGTGTGAATGCTAATGTAGTTATCCTTGCACTGAATATGCCTTAAACGAGGAAAAATATTGCACATAATAGTACACCAAGCACAGAAAATATTACTCTCCCCCACAAAGAGTGTGTAAATATCGTCTTGGTCGAGCGTGGGAACGAGTAAAAGTGTCAAATATTTAGTCATTTGCTGGCTAGACGGCCCAGCTGCTCTATTCAGCTGCAGGTGAGGGAGGACCCTAGAGGTCAAGGTCGGGGGGGGGGGGGGGGGGTGTATGGGC
>JAUCMS010000049.1:6799940-6810714 GCA_032357445.1 Enteromius radiatus
TTGGGGAGATGAACAGTTTTAAGAATAAAACCCAAAAGAAACAGATTTTTCTGCAGTGGTCTCTTATTTTTTTCCGCAGCTGTATATATATATATATACAGTATATATATATGTGTGTGTGTGTGTGTGTGTGTGTGTGTATAGCTGGATAGATAGCTGGTATGTATATATATATTTAGATTCATATAGTTGAATTGATATTCAGCTATATAGATATTCATATAGAAGGATAGGTATTCAGACATATTGATATTCATACAGATAGATATTGAGATATATAGATACTCAAATATTTCTTAAAATTAGATATTCGGTTGTAGTCATTCATATAGGTGGATAAATAGATATAGTGATATATATATATATATATATATATATATATATATATTCAGATGGATTCAGACAGATGGATATTTGTATGTATAGATATTCCAATGTAGATATTTATTTAGATGGTTAGATATTCAGATGTATAGATGGGCAGATAGATATTAAGAGTTTATCATAAAACGGACAACTCCATTTTTTAAATGTTACAAAAATCATGTTTTATTATGCTGCCATGTTGTTATTGTTAATTTGTTTTATTTATTTATTTTATGTTATTTCTGCTTAATCAAAATAACTCAACTGCAGTATGATTGAGATTGGAATGCAAAATCTATGATAAACATAATTTTTGAAAATTGTTAAAAATGGAGCTGAATCTGTTTTTGATAGGAAAGGAACTCCTCATATTCATATAGACATGTAGATGTTTGTATAGATTGACAGATATTTATATACATTGGCAGATTGCTTTCATTTGCTATGCTGTAAACTATTTCCTGCTGAACTGCCATGTTTTTAATATTTAAGTGTTTAAATAAACCCTGAGAAAAAGTGGTCTTGTTATCTGTGTGATTATTTAGTCTTTTCATGGACTTTTTGATATTTTTTCACGAATAACCATTTTACTGAATGACTGTGGTGTGACACATAGCCTAGAATGATAAAATAACACTATTATTTCATGATGAATATCAAAAATTCCACATTTTCTACCATTGTTTACAACACTATTACTTATTTTACCATTTTTAAGGTTATTTAAAAAAAGAAATCTGGGATGTTTAGAAATCTATTTAGTAACTCACATAACATTAATAGAAAGTAAACCACCCCATAGAATATTTGGACATGGCCTCAAGTTGACAATCAGCATTTTCATAAGATCAAATACCACCTTACATCAAAAAAATAATTTTGTATCTTATTCGTCAAAAGTGCCTTTTGTCAGCTTTTCTCAAACTGAGTCAGAAACAGTGAGCTCTTGCTCAGCCAGAAAGTGTTCATTACCTGAGGAATCCAGTTCACAGACACACACACACACACACACGCATCAGTCCTGCTTCCTATTGTTTTCCTTTAACTGTCAGCTCAAGCGCTGGTCCAGTGCGCTCCAATGCATCTACTGAAATCAGGCCCTCGGTCACCCAGCCACACTGACCCGGGATCAGGGCCAAGCCACCCTGGCCGTGACTCAACCGCCGGGAGGCCAGACTTTGGCCTGAAAGAAAGCGAGAAAGAGAGATTATCCTATTCTGGGCCGGTCCGGCGGAGGGTACGGTGGTATTGACCAGGAGGGGCCACCCATGGAGCGCCCATTGAGCCATGAGATGGCCTGATATACATGCTTACTGAGCATGGCAGATTCCCTTACTCTCAACGGGATAAACCCACACCGAACAAGCCTCTTTCGGAGAGATTAGGGTGGCAGCTCTTGTCCCTTTGGTCACCCCTCCCTCGGCCATCCTCTGCCCAGAGACAGAGCTCAAACAGTCTGGACGAGCAGCTCCGGTAAAACAGTTCTTGGTGGTCTGCCAAGACGTTCATTGTCTTTGTCGGGAGAGGTGAGGAGGGAGCTTGGCTGTGAAGTCCTGCATCCTTTGGCTGTTGCGTCGTATTACATTTAGGCTTCTAAATGTCAAAAAAAATATACAGAATTGTTTAGGCACTAAAATCAGTGTTAAAACCAGGTATAATGATATAAATATGATTTTAAACTTCTTGGTGTATGGTGAAAATGTCCTTTTAAATTTGTTTGAATTTACCAGTACATTATGTTTTTTCCATTCAGTTGATGTTGATATTTAATGAAATTATTTGATGAAAATACAGCATTTATTTAGTTTTACTGTTAAATAATTATGATAATAATAATAATAATAATGTGGCTTTTGCTGCTTCTTTCATCTTTGTGGTTGTTAAATAAATAATGTTTATCTGAAAAAAAACATATATATATATAATATTTAAAAAATAATAATATATATATATATATATATATATATGTACAGAGTGTTTGTAATGCAGTCTGTATTGATGATTGTTTTCTAAACAGATGAAAATAACTATCACAACGAATGAATATAGATTTTGTGATGAATTACAAGTTGCATATAACTAATCATATGGACCATAAATCAAAGCAAGTGATTAAATATGAACACAGAAAATAACGAAAGGATAAAAATGCCACAAACATTATATAATAAAGTCATAATTCAAATACTAAAATAACATATTTCGTGCTATATATTTTGTGCATGTTTTGCAATTTTTGCACTACAGTAAAAAACTAAAATAATAATAAACACAGAAATATTAGGTGAACACAATAGTTAATCCACAGCTCACTGTCCTAATGTTTCGAATAGATAAATAGTGTTGCGTCTTCAGGTTGAACTATGAGAAATGCTGTTCTCACAAAACAAATAAATAGATAAATAAAAAACAAAATCATGACCTTAAAAAAAACATTTTATCCCCAGCAGATAACATTATTTAAATTTCAGAACTAAGACGCCCTTTGACTCCTCTGAAATAGACTTGAGAATGAACGAGAGGGCGGCTGGCGGGTCAACAGGGGGAGTGTGTTTGCGTGTGTCTGCGCGCGGGGACGGGGGAGGTTACTCTGTGAACTTGAAGAGCAGTTTGTCATGCTAACCATGCTGGAGCTATTGAATTCACACACAGGGAGCAGAACTTTCACAGGACCTCGTCTTTTTTAATGCAAAACCAGTCAGACCCCGCACCCCCGGGGTTCATACATGTCTCCGTATAGCCATCTTCTCAATGCACTTGTGTGTGTGTGAGAGAGTTTTCAATATTTATGACAAACTCTTCGTCGCTAGATAATAATATGTGTGGATGCGCATTAGTAATTCGTTTTAGTGTTTACAATTGGGATAATGAAGCAGAATCATTGCTAGTTAAAGTTCAAATTAAGTTCATTCAAACAGGAAAATCCGCATTATATCGCGATTATTCGCGGCTACAACGAGTCGCTATTTACATTCACTATTCAGCAGGCCTCAATTGCAAAATAGAACGTTAATAATAATAATAAAGTATTTTAATAAAATATAAAGTGCACTATTTTTATTAAGACGTTATTTCATTATTTATAAATGAAATGTCATTCTTCCGCTATGACAATTAGTCCCTGACAAAATAGAAGGTTGCCTCAAACTAGCGATTTGGGCGATTGGAGTGTTTCACATCCTTGACCAGTCAGAATTCAGGACCGACAAGAATGTGTTTTATGTTTTACAAAACTCTAACAATTTAATTAGCCTACGATTGTTTAATTTATTTTAACCTGAAAGCCTACAGCTGAACTTGAAAATATCAAATATTTTGGTATTTAAATGCCGTGGTTACATTTAAGGTTCAGGGCACGTTTTTATTAGCAGCAGCAATTTTTAATTATATATATATATATATATATTTATATTTTTTTTTTCTTTGCTTTTATTTCGTCCCCCTAACTAGTTTGTCCTAAATTTATCCTGTTGCTTGTTAATAGCCTACATCAAATGGCGAGTTTGAATCAAAGAGAGGTGCACTTTTGTGGAGTCTGTAATCTTGAAATTGTAGAGGAAGGGTAACTCAGGAGCTTCAATTATGTGTCATTTATTGTCAAATCATAAGGGGAGTCTAATAAGAAAATACACATCACCAACATTTGGAACAATGGTGCGGGGAGCGAATCTGATTGGCTGAGAGCAAAGCCAGGCTGCACGCTTCTTCTAATGGAAGAACCAATCACGGTTCATGCTTTGACCCTTTTACTGCACCACCCGCTGATAAGTGGCAATATGCTCTTTCATATAAAATTAACAACACTGTAGAAACGCAGGGAAGGAGAAAGCAGGGGGAGATGCAGGTTAGCGGCTAAGTGTGAGAAAGCAGGCCCTGTAAAAATATTTTTTTTCTCTTTGAAAATGCCATTTGCCATGTGTATGTTTTTGATTTTTCGTTTTCCCCCCCCCCTGCCTTTTTTTTTTTACAAGGCTATTTATGACTTTCCATAATGTCGTGCGGGGCATTTTAATGTGGCGACAATTTATGGAAGTGAGTGGATGCTTGTGAAGCTGCCAAACCCGCCATAATGGGCCGTCGCTCGCATATAACACACACTGCCGCATTTGTTTTAACCAGGAAGCCGTAAAGTGTTTTTTTTTTTTTTTTGACCGTTTTCTCTCTCTGTACTAGCCTGAAGCTCAGCGTGACTTCTAAACGTCTCTCGGATTTTCCTTAAATATATGCAAATGAGATTTCATACCCCTCCCTGGTGCCTATGGCAACGTCTGAGTTCTGTGGAAACGGCGGGACTGGCAAGAAAAACAAGCAGCTTGGAAGTTCAGGACAGGCGGAAGTTTCTCACCTTCAGCTTCCACCCACTGAGCTGATTAATTAACAGGCCTCAGGAGAAGGTGATGTGGCACTATCACTCACAACTGAGGGGCAGGAATAATTCAAAATAAACTTTACTATTCAAAACACAATCTTGTGATATCTGGGGGTGGTGGAACGTTAAAGAATAATAATAATCAATATTTCGGATATCTTTAAATTATTATTATTATTTTATTTTGCTTTGATAAAATAACATTTATCATATATTTTAAGGGGGAAAATTACATTTTATTTGGCTTGGAAAATAATGATAATCATATATTTAATATACATTTTGGTATTATTTTATACTGAATTTACCGAAGTAATTAAATATATTGATATTTATTTAAACTATTTATTTTTTGTTTATGTCCTCAGCCTTGAAATAAAAAAATCATGTTGATTTTATTTTGACCCTACAACAAACTTGAATGTTACAATACAAAACTCTTATTATATAAACACACCGCTGGAATTTGGTACAATGTATTTCAGGTAAAGGGCACATACATTGTTCTGTCAAGGTCAAGTTCAGGCCAGAATAAAATCAGGGTTTTGCCAACCCTTTAAAATACTTTATTATACTGCCACCTAGTGGCAATGGCTAAACTAACTATCATAATGTGTCCTGTTAGAGTAATGCCATACTTCATTTTTGACAGGAATGAAAGTGACGCTTCGTACCAATGTTTAACAACACACCGACTATCAGTTAACGAGACGTCTGTCTGAAAACAGCATTTCAGTAGACAAGAACTTCATAAACTATTTAGAAAATTACATGATGTAGGATCTTTATAAAGTTCTTGTCATCGTAGAGACTGTAGTCAGCTTCGTTTCCACTATAGTGTCTAACCTTATTAAGGTTAAAGTTACCCAACTGTTATATTATAAAATCTAAGATTTAGTTAATTAGATGAACATTTTTACAACTACAGTCTTTGCTGATTAGTATAAAGATACCTTAATCTTTGCTTCCCTCTAGTGGTGGCCATCTCTTTAAATAAACGTCCCAAATAAAATGTATGATGTATGTTTTTCCCATCTGCAATTTACGACTAAATACTATAAATAACCAAAGTAGGAGTCCAAAAATGGTTAAATTTGTCTATTAGTAATACTGTATTAGGCTATTTATGATTCATATTGCAGTAATATAAATTATAATCAAACAAATAGGCCTATATTTAATTATTTATTACTTCATTGTTTATATTTGTTTTGTACTATTAAAAGCCTCATTGTTAAATGTATTAATATTGCACCCAATATATAGGCTATAATGTAATATTTTGCTAGTAATATTAATAACTAGCCTACCATCCCATTAAAACCAACCCGATCTCAAGGCAATTCGTACATATTTTACGAGGTGGCTAATTCGTACGACCTCACTCGAATTCATACGATTTTTGCTAAATCGTACATATTTTACGATTTGCCAATTCATATGAATTTGTACGAATGGCCTACACCTAACCCCGCCCCTAAACCTACACGTCACTGGGGTTTGGACAAATCGTACAATACGTACGAATTGGTCGTGCAACTTAAAACCTAACCTTTCAATTTTTGTTTAAGATTATTAAGAAGTTTGGGAATATTACGGCCATCTATTTCCAGGTTAAGGGTTTCACCAATCACTTTAAACGGCAACTACAATTTTAACTCATCTCTCTTGTTACTTATGAACTTGCATGCTTAGTTAAATTCTAATCGTATTTATAAAGGCCTAATTATTTCTTTATCTATATCAATAAAGTGTTGAATATAGAGAAAATAACATTGATTGCTATTTATTACCTCATTACTTATATTCTGAAATGTAATATACATTGCAATGCAATATATTACAATTGCATGACATAGCCATCCAATGAGCTGTTGTACCTCAAAGCAACCAACAGATGTCACCACCAGATATCTAAACAAGCGATTCAACTGGCTGACTGCATATTGGCCAGTGGATTTTGGTTTGATAATTATTTGATATTTTTATTATCTTATGTAGGCTAACCCACATTATATACGAGCGTTTTATGATCCATGATAAGTTAAACATGGAGGAAATAAATTAATTAAACTAAGAAAAATCATGTTGTCGTACTTTGAAACCACATGTAAACACAGCCTAATATTTAATTTAATTCCAAACCACAGCTAAAAGAATGACATTAAAGTTAAGTAAATAACTTGTAAAACAATCTAAAACTTTGCACATGTATTTTTTTTACACATTTACATCTTTTAAATGCATGTAATGTGTCTGAACTACTTAATACGCATTAAGTTTGCTTTCCGTTTGCCGGTGTTCTGCTTCCGGTCTGTCTAACAATTATTTTTTGACGCGAACTTGCGGTGTCCGAGTTCACCATGAGCTCCGGTTCGACATGTGCTGTGTCGGGATGCTACAACAACTCGAAAAAACTGAAGAGTTTTCAAGAAAATGTCTGTGTAGAACATGAAAAGATCAGGAATGAATGTCCGTGCCCTGCGCCGTATGCCTTATACTGTATGCCAACGATAGAGGAGAGGAAACAGGCTTGGCTTGCGGCTTTGAAATTAAAGAATCCTCCGAAGAGAGTTTACGTGTGTTCGTTTCATTTCGTCGATAAAAAGCCCACAGAGCTACATCCGGATCCCGAGCTCTACCTGGGTCATAACTGCCCTCTTGTAGGCAGACGGAAACAACTTCAGGGAGCTGACGGGCTTGGTATGTTTCTATATGATCTAAAACATTGTTTATAAGACATAAGAGCAACTACTGTAGTTTAGTTAGAGCCTGCTTTGCGGAGTCAACGTTGCTTCTGTTACTTTTCTCAGCGCTCTTGAGGATGGACCAATCACAGTCGTTTGCGATTACAGTAAAAGGTTTTAAAATTATTTTCTTGCTATTTGTGCAGAAGACTTATAATTTCACGTATAGTATTTGAAATGGAATATATTTAAAATATTATACTATTTAGTATAAAAATGTTTACAATAAGAAAAAGTTGGATTAAATTTGAATAAAGAGCAATGGAGGATTCAGATTTGTGAACCATACAGCGCCCCCTGGTGGAAAATAACTTTTTGTCCCGCAGTTTTGAAGGCGACATTAATAAAACAAGATACAAATATTTTGCAAATGATGAAGTCGGAAAAAATTTACCATGTTATGTTGGAGCTTTCTAGAATTTTGTTTAGGATTCAAATATGTAAAAAAAATCACTGAAAATTTAGCATGAGATTTGATTTTCCTAAGCAGGTTGAGTGGATATGCAAAACGTTAAATGAGGGTCTTGCCATGTAAATTGGTCATTTTAAATGAAAATACTTTCAATAATAATTCAAAGTATATGTAAAATAAATGTCATGTTTCCATCCTGTATATGATCCGGTAAGTAACTTAAATCTTGAAGAGGAAATTATGGTACAATTGAGATATGTTTGTGCTTGTATTTGAATGTAACACTTTAAATATTTATGCATTTGTTAATTATTTAATCTAAAGTAATTTCGCACTATTTAATTAAAATAATCAGTTTGTTTTTTATCGTTCTTTTTGATTTTACTATTTTATAGTGATGCACTTTTAATTTTTTTTATTTAATATTTATCACTGTAATTTAATAACCTAATAATACATTTTAACTAACATTTAGTGCTGTCTGACCATTACCATACATAACAAAAATATAATGTTGACATCTTACACTGTGCATTTTTCCAACAGGGAAAGTCTTTTAAAGGACAGTAGCAGCTTTACATGTAGTAACTATGGTATTTAGTGTAAATATTTGTCAAATTAAAACGTTAACATCTCTTCTTGATGTGGGCCAGTGCTCACTGCGCATGCGCGGTTCGGTGACTCGGGTCCATGTGTAGGCAGCGAGGATCTTTATTTGGCGACCGGAGCGGCAGCGGGCAGGGCAGATAGACAGAGAGGGATCCCCGGGATAGTTTTACACCGAAAATACTAGGGTAAATAACAACAACTAGACGCGTGGAGGGCCCTCGGAAGACCAATAAGCGTTTCATCTTCCCAGTAAGTTCATACAAAGAGAGATTGAGTGATAACTGGACGTTTTCAGAGTGTTTTGACTTCACATTAGCTTTGCTAGCAACTGGACTGTTGAGTTAAACAGAGGATTTACAAACTTAACCATCCGTTTCATCAAATAAATGTGACAGATTCCGTCTAACTCTTTCTATACCGATGCAGTGCGATGTAATAATTAACTTTAGAGAAGAAACTTGTCAATTGTTTTCAGTTTGGGCAAAATAAACTAGTCATTTAGCTCGCCTGCTAATTGGAGTTGATGAGTTAGTCAGCATTAGCTGATGTTAGCCGGGTTAGCTAACTAGTTTTGCTTCCTCAGCACTAAACTCACCGGGCTTTATTTATTTAAGAGCTGGTTTGTTGCCACTGAGCTTTTCTAAGCTCAAACTCATTTTTAAACACAAGTTAGGAAGTGTTGGATTTTATCTTTAGATCATCTGAAAGATATTGTGTTTTATTATTATTGCGTTGTATTGGACTAATGCATAGAAATGTAAACAGGTTCAGAGGTGTGGGTAGTTAAATTGACACATTCGTCTTCTATGCAAACACATTTTTGGGCACATTTATTTTAACACTTGAACAGTCCAGTTGAACTAAATTCTTTATTTTTTAGGGTTACAAGTTATGTAAATGTGTTTTATATCTGCCAACAATTGTAATTAGTGGAAAACCATAGAGTTGGTCATTAAGACCTAAGAAATTTAGAAAAACAATAATGCAAAATAAAAAAAAAAAAAAAAAATATATATATATATATATATATATAACTTGTATGGCAATTTACTTTTGCCTTATTTAATTTCATTTAACAATTCATTAAAATGTGCTATTTTTTAAATGCAAATCAATCCATCAAAATGAGTCTCTGGGTTTCCCACTGGTTACATTTTTTTATGTGTTTTTATCATGACTTGTGATTTACGATTTGTATTCGACAGAATTGTCTAAATAATAATGTAATAATATGCATTAATGCACCAATTATGGTGGTGGTAACTCTATTAAGACACGTTTTACATTCTTCCTTTTACGGACCTTTGACACAGACATAATTTTTCTGAGGGGACAAACTGGTCATGTGATATTTACACCAGCCATGAAAAAGTGTTCATGTGAAACCGAGTCTTTCTCAACTTTCATTTACAGTGAGCCCTGTATTTGGACATTTCGATGGGTTTAAAAGAGTTAATGTTAAAGAGTGCTTGTCTTTATTGTGGTTATAGGCTCCATCCCAGTAACTGGCATGGTTTTTAGTGACCAGTAACATTTAAGTCGACAATTCAAAGGTTAAGACCAAGGGCGGAGTTCAAAGTTTCTCTAGTTGTCCTGCATTTGATAACATCTGAATGGGTTATCATAACTGGCATGAATTACAAAATATAGATTTTTATATATATATATATATATATATATATATATATATATATATACATTCATAAGTTTGGGGTTAAGTTTATATGATTTTTTTGTAGCAAGGATGCAGTTCATTCATCAAAAGTCACAGTAAAGACATTTATGAAGTTACAAAGGATTACCATTTCAAATAAATGCTAAATCCAGAAAAGATTCTGTTTAATATTGCAAGTCGTTTCAGTTCTGAGACTTTGGACTTGGTGTGAAAGTGTTACTGACCGTCCACTGTTCGTCAGCTTTGATGAGGTATGATATCACGATCCTACTGAAATACTTGAGCCGTTTCTCATGGTGGAGCAGAGGTGTAGTTCAAGGTTGGACTGTGAGGGTGTGGTGGCTTAAGTTGTTTTGTCTCAAGGATGACTTGAGTGGCTTTTTGTAAATAAATTGGGTGGGACCGACTTGGTGTCACAAGAAACCACCAAGTATAATCATGGTACATAATACAACTCTTGCAAATGCTTGGATTTTGGTCCTACGAGCAAGAACATCCCAATATGTCATGTCAGTATGCGCCGGTGTTCTATAAATTTATCCTACCCGTGAATCCGTCCTACTTACGCTCACCGCGCATGCGCACCTCAATATTGC
>JAUCMS010000049.1:6826452-6836504 GCA_032357445.1 Enteromius radiatus
TACTTTCAAAATATATACTGTACGTGTGTGTTTTAATATAAACATAATAAATAAACACAGCATAAACGCATATATTACGTAAAGAAAAACTTTTATTTTGGTTGCGATTAATCGCGATTAATCATTGCCCAGCACTATTAATAATATAATTATTATTGGTACTGCTACTACAAGATAAAACTCTATAAAGCTACTAAAGATGATATTTGGCATTTTTAATCCAGTCCTAAAAATAGGACTAAATGAATAAAGTACATACTAATGATAATTGTTGTTATTACTATTGTTATTATGCAGTTTTGTGTATAAAAAAAAAACTACAATAAAGTACAATAAAATCTGTTATAAACAATAAAAACAACATAAATAAAATTTATTCATTGTTTTTATTATAATATAACAATGGCAATTTTAATTGTAAAAATGTTGTATAAAACCCTTTTATATATATAAACCCTTATGTTATATTTTTTAAAAATTCAATTTTGTTATTTATTTTTAATTGTTATTGTTATTACTACTACTATTACAACTCGTACTATGAGATAATGCCAATCATTTTCTTTATTTTTTAAAATAGTTTTGTGAGAAAACCCTTGGTGGTATAATCAAATAATCAAAAAATGAATAAAAATTAAGTCCAGTTCAATCCATTGCATTTTCCTGCAGTGGTCCCACTGTGTTTCTAAAAGCAGAACTGTGAAGAGCTAGTAAGAGTTAAATACATGTTTTGTTTTCAGGTCTCCAACCGAAACTCAGGGACAGTCATTCCTCCTCCTCTGGTTCGAGGTGGAGCGCAGGTCTCCAAGCACGGCTCTCATAATACCGTAGTCATGCCACCCTTAGTCAGAGGCTCCCAGGTATGTACTGGTGTGGTAGATTACCCCTAAAAGAATTTGACCTGTTATACAAATCTTTTTCTCTAATGTCTGTGTGTTACAGGCCATCTCTGTGAGCCAGCAGCAGATTGTGAACCTGCGGCAGCAGCAGCACTCGGGGTCTGGTCCTCCTCCTCTGCTGCTGGGTGCACGCACCTCCGTGCCCACCGTACAGGTGCAGGGCCAGAGGATCATTCAGCAGGGCCTGATCCGTGTGGCCAACGCAAACGTCCTGGTCTCACAGGTCACTCTCAACTACTTGTTATATAACATGTTCTGTTTGAATGTTTATACAGGGTAACTGCAATAATATTAGTTGATGTAGTATTTATAATGAAAAGTGTTTTTTTTAAAAAAACATTTTTAAAAACATGTTATATATAGATATTTTATACAGGGTTTTTTTCCTTTTATAATTTTCTTTCCTTTTATAATTCTTAGTAAACAAATGCATATTGAATTAAATTTAACATTTTTAGAACTTATGTCATTTTATATTATTAAAAGCTTTTTAATATTATTTTAGTTTTCACATTTTGAAAATATTATTATTATTATTAATAATATAAAAATAATATTTAAGTAGTTATACAATTCAATATTATTCCATTCATAGTATTAGTAACTTTTTTATCTCTTTTTTTAAATAATTTTTTGAGGCGTGTAAGGTGTTAATTGGACCATTTTAAATTCTCAACCCTGTTACCACCATAACTATTGATTATTAAAATTCTGAACTTTTGATTATATGACATCTTTCAACTCTTCATGGGCTTCTTTCGAATTTTTTCCCTGTTTTTACCACTAAGTGTCAACCCTGTTACCATCATATAATAATATAGTTCTAATATAGTTTTTTTTCTTTTTAATTAAGTTATAATGATAAGCATATAACATTATCAGCGTATGTTTATAATATTTTATCTCTGTAGCTGTATTATGCATACTTTTTTTATAATAATATAATATTTTATTTATATTAAATTTATATTATATAGTTGTATAATTTATGTGTGTGCTACATATTATCACATTTGTCTTGATAATCTGAAAAGACAAAAGCTATTCTGAACTGACACAGTTTTATTTTTTTTTTCTTGTTCAGGCTTCTTCCACCGGTTTGAAGAGCTCTGGTCTGGGCAGCAGCTCCTCTGTCAGCGCCAACGAGTCTCCTGCCAGCCGACAGGCTGCCGCCAAGCTTGCATTACGGAAACAGCTGGAGAAAACCCTCCTTGAGATCCCGCCACCTAAACCTCCAGCACCAGAGCTCAATTTCCTGCCCTCAGCAGCTAATAATGAGTTCATCTACCTGGTGGGGCTGGAAATGGTGGTCCAGAACCTGCTTGATACACTGGCTAAAAGTGGGTGCACCCTAATAGCTCGCATTTACAACATCTTACACTGTACCTGTGCTAACATTACTTGCTTGCTTTCCAGGTAAGCAGCCGCAGACAGAGTCCGCATCTACCCCGGCACCCAAGGAGCCCTTCACTTGCGCCCAGTGCCAGACGGACTTCACCTCTCGCTGGAGGCATGAGAAGAGCAGCGGCTCCATCCTCTGTGAGCAGTGCATGAGCTCCAACCAGAAGAAGGCCCTGAAGGCTGAGCACACCAGCCGCCTGAAGGCTGCCTTCGTCAAAGCCCTGCAGCAGGAGCAAGAGATTGAGCAGCGCATCCTGCAGCAGGCCGCCTTGCCCGTCTCCAAGGCCTCCACCACCTCATCTTCATCCTCCTCATCCTCGTCGGCGATTAAATCCGATCACATACTGGTGTCGCCGCAGTATAAGCAAGTGAGCACAGCATCGCTGGCCCAGCAGACCAGCAGGGGGACGTCGGTCGGGCGATATCACACCGCCACCATCAAGCAGGTAATGGACACTTTTTCTTGATTGCTTTTGTCCCAAGCGTGTTGTTTCTGACTTTAGCATGTTGTTCTCCTCAGTCACCAGGCCAGCTGTCCCGTAGCGTACAGCAGGCAGTGGGTGCGAGCGTACGCGGAGTGAGCTTCTCCACTTCCTCACAGCTCCAGAATGCCGTCACGGCTGCCGCGCTGGTCAGCAGGCCAGGTAAGCATGTCGTGAGGGCCGGGGAAAAGGGCACCAGCAGCAGAAACCCCACCACCAATACCTGGAGGAAACAGAACAGCGGCACCGCAGGTAGATGATGGCTACTTAACCAAAAAAACAGTCTGCCCCTTTCCTGTCTCTTCTCCTTTCCTGTATCTGTATGTGTTTTTTTTTCTTTATATGTATATATTGATCTGATTGGCTGCAAAGGGCTAACGTGCAAAAGTGTGCACGACACATTTTTCTAAACCCATCAACAAAAATCATGTATGATTTATTTGTAAGAGTTTAAGTCAGAAAGTTAGTGTCCTGCTACAGTTTTCCAGAAAACTATGAAAAAAAAAAATAGTTTGTTTGCTCCACTAATTTTTGTAGTTTTGTTCATTTAAACACAGGTTATCAGAGATTTATTTATGAATGAAATGTGCAGAATTTTAATTAATCTCATCCATTCTATGACAGAAAAATGTCCTATTTCTGTGGCATAGAACTGAATAAAAATATCGGTGTTTAATATTAATATATTTGTCTAATTTTGTAACTTTCAATAAATACATGGTTATTTTATTTTAAAATTCAATATCATTAAGATGTAACTAAATTAAAGTCTTATGAAATTATATTATTTACAAAATAAGTAATTACCATAAAGCAGTTTCAGTTTTAGGCCCATAGTTTTCTATTTGGTGCATCTCATTATAGGTATGCAAGAAATTGACAATTATGTTGTCAACCCTGTAATCATCACAACTGTTTATTACAATTCTGTACTGCTTGATTAATCAAAAACAGTCATATGCTTTTTATTACTTTTGGTTTATTGTTAGGTGAACAAGAATGAGGGATTTCTTAAATAACTAACCCTGTTACCATAGTAACTTTTGATTTATTCAAATTCTGTGCTATTCCAGTCATAAACCTTGACATTGGACAAGTAAATATCTCTCAGCTACCTTTTAATACTCATTATAATTTTGCTTACCATCATCTTGTTACCATCAGAATTGTTGATTTAATCAAATCACAGGAGATGATAATATTTTCCTCTGTTCATGAACAAATTAAATTTGTTAAAAACATTCAAATCTCTTTTCTTTTTACGAATTGTCAACCCTAACATAACTTACTAATTATGCAATTAATCAGTCAATTAACCAAAAACTCCTTTTTAAATCACTTTTTCTTACATTCTTAGATGTCTAAGAATTGAACAGTCCTAATTGGTCAACCCTGTTACCATCATAGATGATTTAAACTTGGTATTCTATTACTTAATACTTTCTTATGCTTTCTACATTTCAGTTATAAGTAAATATTTATTTCCTGTAATAAGAGTTTACTTGCATTATTAGGCAAGCAGAAAATCTTAATCTTCAACCCTGTTATCATGATTTTTGTTATAGTAAACGACAGATGTTTTTTTTTTTTTTGTTTTTTTTTGTCTCTACCCTAAAAATCACCTTGTAGTGTCATGACCATTACCATAAGGCCAGTAATTGTTACTTTGCACCCTTGTTTTTAAAGTCACAGCTAATTTAGTTTGAAATGTAGGGTAGGCTTTTAAAATTGTACTTGGTCATTCTTTCAAAATCGGTAACCACTTCCCATTCTCCCTGGACAGGTGTCACCATGGCTTATGTGAACCCAAGTCTGTCTGTGCACAGGACAACATCCCCGGTGGACCGTCAGCGAGAGTACCTCTTGGACATGATCCCTTCCCGCTCCATTTCCCAAACGGCAAACACATGGAAATAATGCCCTGATTAAATCGCTCTCAAATTTCTCCGATTTATAATCCTGTCTTTTTGGACATTCGGTCGGTTATCAGTATCAGACAACCAGCCGTTAAGCAATAATAAAAATGAAAAAAATGATTATATTTTCTCTCTATTTCTCCTCTGTTCCGAGACCCTTAGTTGTACAGTCTAAGGTAAGACCCCATAGGCCATCAAGCATCCTAGAGGAGAACTGTACCAGGATCAGTGATCAAGGAGACCAAGGACCTTTTCTACAGGCCTTTGTATCTGTCTACTGAATCCCTCCATTACCCAATGGGCTTTAGTGATCTAATGCACATCACCCACAACTCCCAATTCACAGCCCTCCAGGTGGAGAGCTTGCTCCATTATGTGAAACTAAAGCCTCCGTTTAAAGTTCCTAGAGGCTTATGGACACTTTTCCCCACAGGAAGTGGAGGACACAGGACCGTAGAGTTCCTGCGTGACGCCAGGGACCATCTACACAGCTTTAGCTACGATTTCCGACTCACAGTGTCTCTTGAAAAAATATGGGAGTGTATGTTTGTGTATTTGATGTCAATACATTGCTTTCTTTGTTTTTTAGCTTCTGTGGACTCATTCCACCCTTTTCAAAATGGCCTTTTTTTAAAGGCTAGAAGTTTAAGGAATTGTTATACTGTTGAGGTGGTTATACATCTGCTGGTGTAGTGTGTTTTTTTTTTAAATACTTTGGGTTGTTCCTTTTTTTTTTCTTTGTAAGCTTATAAAAGACATTTATCCAAGAATTGTGCATCAGGGATGGTTACAGAGATGGACGTAACTAACAAAAGCAGCAGCCGCAACAGGACTACTACATGTTTGAGCGATTTCTTTATCAGATGAGCCTGACGGTAGCTTTTTTTTTTTTGAAACAATTGATATGTTACGCTTTTAGTTACCGTTGTGGTGTGCCCCCCCCCCCCTAGGCTTTCTTGTAACAGCATCTAGGTAATATTTGGATGTTGTGTTATTTATAAATGCCACTTTAGATGAAGAATATCCCATTAGCTCCTTCCCAAATAGTTCCAAAGGCTTGTGAATTTAAGATTGGACTGTATTTAGGATGTTTAAATGCAAAGTTTTTAGTCTAATGCACAGTTCATTCATGTCCTGTCTACCATCTTTAGATCCTGTTGGAAGTTGTGCCGCTTAAGTCACGGCTTAAATTTTCCTTAAAGGAAATGTTTGGGTTGAAAGCATTACTGCTTATTGAATGTAGCACACAATCTTAGGTAAATTGAGTCCTACCTGTTAGGTGGTGGTCATGTTATTTTTACCGTCTATTATTTTCCTTTCATCTGATTTGATTTGCTAGCAGTACACTTGGTATTTTAGCTAAACAGTTATGTATGTTATATACGACAGCTCGGGTCCTTTGTCATCACACGTCGAGTCAGTTCTGCTTCAGTCGATTTGTTTTCCCTTTTCTGGAGATGATCTGTTCAGTGATCTTGAACGCCTGTGGAGCGTTTTGGACACTAGAGGCCCCCCCCACTTTCTGACTGCTGTTCTGACTACTGCCTGCTGCTGACAACTAACACCATTCCATTTCCCCCTGAGATGCTGCCGTCGTTTATTGTGGAGCATCTCTTTTAAGAATTGTAAAAAAAAAAATAATAATAATAATAAAACACACAAAAAAAGTTGTTGTTTTTTTCCATCTGTTTCTGCTCTATCAGTTAATAATTATAATAAAAACTAATTTTAACCTGTTTCGTCTGGTGTGCGGGTGTATTTTGACTGACTGTGTTTTGCTTTTTGTTTTTTTTAACTAGGATCTAATTTGAATAAATTTAATAAACTTTCGAGTGTTTGATGGAGTGTGAAATGGCCTTTCGTCAGAGTGGACCACGTCAATATGATATGAATGAAATTAATGACCGAAGTGATTATTTTTAGCCACACATCTGTAGCCATATAATTTCATATTGACCAATAAGTGGTAAGTTCCAGAGTTGCCAAGTTTTCAAAAATAACTTTTGTCCATTAAAATATATGTATGGTTCTCAATTTTGTTCCCACTTAATGACATTTTCACTGGTAACTGTTAAGCATATGTATACAATATAGGAATTAATATTGAAATTTTGTATACCTCTTAACTTGCTGCAGATAAAATCGGCACCTTGTTCTGAAGATATCATTGTGGGCCGTTACAAAGACCCACATCGGTCAACTACTACTTTGAGTAATTAATTTGATAGTTTTTCCATTAGTCTATTGCGATTCTTCTCTTCTTCTGATCATTCTCATCAGTCGTGACTGGAATTCAAATATTAGGACTATTCAAACTCTCCCAGCTTAATTGATTCGTGACATCGTGTTTCTTTGCATTTGCAAACTTTGTTTTATTAGCTTGTTTGCTTTAGCTTTTTCCGTCCTTCATCAGAGGTGTCAAAAGTATTCAGATTCATTACTCAAGTAGAAGTGTAGATACTACGGTTTAAAAAGACTTCTGTAGAAGTTGAAGTATCGTCTCCAGTTTTTTACTCAAGTAAAAGTGTAAAAGAACTGGCTTCAAAACTACTTAAAGTATAAAAGTAAAAGTAATGTAAGGGGAAAAATGCCATTAAGCACAAAAGCTTACAAAGCGTTACAAAGTTAGCATAGCCTACTAATCACAACATTAGCCTGGTTTCCATCCAGTTTTTACGCTGTTTTGTTATCGACAAAGAGAATTTGCATAACATTTTTTTTATTTGCTGTCTCCAGCCTGTTTCCATCCAACTGGCCCTTTACTGATGAAATGGTGTGCGTAATGACGTCATCCTTAAAAAAAAACGAACTGTTGCATACGTCTTCTTGTGTTGCTAAACAATTTTTGCCCTGCTATTTATTTTCATACATAATTTTACCTATTGCGCAACAGTAGCCTGTTCTTCGTCAGTTGAAACAAACAAAGAAGGAAGCATTAAATAAAATATTTTTTAACAAGTTTACTTGTACTTTGTACTTTTGTACAAGCAAGCAATAGGCTAAGCATGTGCAGTTGTATTATTTTTTTTCTGATTCACTTTTTTACTATTATTAATTTCAGTTATTTTATTTCTCCTAACCGACGATCGTTAAGCCATTGTTAACCGACAGGGTAATGTGAAGTTACAATTAAATTATTCGAACTGATAAGTGGCTGTGAGCCATTAAAAATACCTACATTTGTTTCCAGGTGGCTATTTATTTCATACAAGCAAAAAGCAGCAAAACGATTCACATCACATATTGTGCGAACAGAGAAAAACTTACCAAAGCTATATCTAAAAAAGGCTCATATTATGCCAAATATATTTTTCTAACGAAATAATAAATGAACAAAACGAAAGAAAGAAAAAACTGCACCAAGTTAGCAGCCTATCCTGTGCAGAATCAGCTCTTGAGAAAGCACCTCCAATTTGTTTCCTTTATTTAGGTGTTATTAGCTGTTTTTATTGTAAATGTAAACAAGTAAAAGAAATATTTAGAATAGTTTTGAATAAAACGTTTATAATCGAAATTATATCGAGTGATCCTGCCAGCACCGCACAGTTACTTCAGTTCGCATTTACGGCCTCGCTCGTCAGTGCGGTTGCCAGATCCATCTAAAAGCTCCGCGAGAAATAATTTAAAACATGTGACACGACGAAAGGGACCGTGTAGTGCGCAGCTGGTTCTGGTCGCACAACCTAGTGCACTGTTTTTAATTCAGTCAATGCCGGTTGTACAGCCAGGAGTGCTGTATACTGCTCTGTCGGTTCAGGTCTTTCAGTGAAAAGAGCAGTCACCCATCCAAGTGGCTTCTGATCCGCTAGTGAAGGGTTCCGACACTACAACGCAGCGAGAGGGGCTGTGTGGTATGCAGTCTGGCTCATTTATACAGCCAGAGGAACCAAGTTTAACCCCATCAGTGCCGGTGTCTCAGTCAGTCCCAGTTACGCAGCCTGAGAAGCTGCAGAATCATGGTGGCCGGATCCGCCAGACCCCGTCTGTAATACGGACCCCTGGTGGCCAGATCTGCTTGTGGATGAGCTGTCTGAAATCCTCGCGGTTCCCAGTCCGCATCTGTCGGGTCCCAGCCCCGAATCACGGTCCGAGGAACCGTGTCGAATGTCGGTCCCGTTCCCTGAGGCTCCGCCAGTGGCTGCACTTCCTCCGGAGGGGTCAGTTGACTCCCCAGAGGGTCCGCTGGTGGCTGCAGAATCCTCAGGTCCTATGGCCCAAGCCTTCGGGCTGTCTGACTGTCCGGTCCCGAACACGGAGGATCTATCAGTGGCTGCACGAGCTTTGGGAATGTTGACCACGGTCATGGACTTCTCAGGGGTTCCACTGATGGCTGCACGGACTCCGTGTCGGGCCGGTCAGACAACTAACCTGTCCGTGCTCTTATGTGCAGCCTGGTCTCCTGGTCCACTCAAGTGGGTGTCTCCGCCGTCCGCGCCACCCTGGAGGGC
This sequence comes from Enteromius radiatus, assembly GCA_032357445.1. NCBI lineage: Eukaryota > Metazoa > Chordata > Actinopteri > Cypriniformes > Cyprinidae > Enteromius > Enteromius radiatus. The sequence continues at coordinate 6,835,599 of JAUCMS010000049.1, forward strand.
GTTTCCGCTGACTGCACCACCTCAGTGGGCTTCTCTGCCATCTGATCCGCCCTGGTGGGCATCCCCGCCGTCTGGTCCGTTCAAGTGGGCGTTCCTGCCGTCTGGTCCACTTAAATGGGCTTCTCCGCCATCTGGTCCGCCCTGTTGGAAGTCTCCACTGTCTGATCCACCCTGGTGGATGTCTTCGTCGTCCACTCCGCCCTGGGAGACGTCTCTGCTCTCCGGTCCGCCCAGGTGTACGTCTCCGCCGTCTGCTCCACCATGGAAGGCGTCTCTGCTGTCTGGTCCGCCCAGGTGGGCTTCGCCGCCGCCTGGTCCTCCCTGGTGGACGTCTCCGCCACCTGATCCGCCCTGGTGGGCTACACCGCCGTCTGATCTGCCCTGGTGGACCTCGCCGCCACCTGCGCCACCCTGGTGGATGTCTCCGCCGCCTGATCCGCCCTGGTGGACGTCGCCGCCACCTGCGCCGCTCTGGTGGGCTACTCCGCCGTCTGATCCGCCCTGGGGGGCATCTGCTCCGCCCTGGTGGATGCCTCCACCACCTGATCCGCCACGGTGGGCTTCTCCACTGTCTGCGCCGCTGAAGTGGGCTTCTCCGCCGTCAGCTCCGCCCTGGAGAGCTTATGAACTGTTTGGTCGGCTCAGGAGAGCGTTTTCACAGCTTGATAGGCCCAGATGGGCATCTCCTCCGTCTGCGCCGCCTTGGAGGGCATCTACCCCATCTGTTCCGCCCAAGATGACTTCTCCACTGTCTGCCCCGCCCTGGTGGGCGTTCCCGCCGGCTCCAAAGTCGGGAGCGTCTAGAAGCCGCTCCTTAAGGGGGGGGCTATGTCACGATCAGCTGATGTGCCAGTCCAGCTCTGGATGGCACTTCAGCTATTCATAAACTTTATGTGTCTTTTGCCC
>JAUCMS010000049.1:6837645-6861283 GCA_032357445.1 Enteromius radiatus
CCAACTTCAGACGAGTTCTCCGTCTTCAACAAAAGACTTTGGATTTTTCAGCTGACGCTGGTGTTCAGGAACCATGCAGGGTCTTCATCCGTACTCTGCTCCAGTTCAATCCTTTCACACGTCCAAACATTCAGCAGGTGGCAGAACATCCATGGATGAAGGACAGCGGTGTCAAGTAACGAAGTACAAATACTTCGTTACCTTACTTAAGTAGAAATTTTGGGTATCTATACTTTACTGGAGTAATTATTTTTCAGCCGACTTTTTACTTGTACTTCTTACATTTTCACGCAATTATCTGTACTTTCTACTCCTTACATTTAAAAAATATCCTTGTTACTCCGGTTTCATTTTGGCTTGTTTTCAATTTAAAAAAAAAAGTTAAAAAAGGCCTAGTAATCACGTGGTGTTTGACACACCCACAAAATATGTATATCATTTGATAGCTCTCCTCATAATGAGCAACTTTTTTCTCAAGAACCATTGCTGTCAGTCAAATCTTTCATTAGTTAGTAACAAATATGTTAAAAACCTACTTTTGTGAACTAGTCCCTGGTTTTTCGCACAATCGGAACCAAACCACTGCAGTAATAATCTGTGGACTCTCTAGGTCAATAATTATCAAAAAATGTTGAATTCGAGAAACCAGGATGGGCCGGACTGCACCGAGGCTCGGGGAGATATTAATGGCCTGAACGGACCGACTCGAAGGCTGTGCAGCCATCAGCGGAACCCCTGAGGATTCCATGACCGAAGTCGACATCCCCAGGAGTCGTGCAGCCACTGATTGGCCTTCGTTAGTCGGGACCGGACGAAGCAAAAGCCCTGAGGCTAGGAGATCTGAGGCTGAGGGTTGTGCAGCCACCAGCAGATCCTCCGGAGAGTGGACTGACCCCTCAGAAGAATATGCAGCCGCTGGCGGATCCCCAGCATTCGGGACCGAACTGACACTATTCACGGGAGCCTGGGCCATTGAATCTGAGAGCTTTACAGCCACCAGCGGACCCTCTGGAGAGTTAGCTGACCTCTCTGGAGGAAGGGCAGCCACTGGCGGAGCCTCAGTAAACGGGACTGGCATTTCGGACACCCCCTCAAACCTGTCCTCGAGGTTAGGAACCGTTAACAGCGACTGGCTGGGAATCATGAGGACCTTCGACAGCTTGTCCGGCTGTGTAGTCTGGGAAAACTGAACCGAACACGGCCCCTCGTACCTTGAGGGCTTTCTGCAGCTCGCCAAGCTGCGTGGTTGGCACAGACAGTGCTGAACACGGTCCCTCGTACTGTGCGTCAGAAATCCTGAGGGCCTTCGACAGCTCGTTAAGCTGTGTGACTGGAGCAGTTTGAACTGAACGCGGTCCCTCGTACCGTGTTACGGGAGTGAGACCCGTTACGTAAGAACTGGAGTACATGAGGGCCAACTGCAGCGTCTCAGGCAGCACCACGCGAACTGGCTGGATCAAACATGACCCCTCGTATCGTGCTGTGGGGCCAGTTCCCCTTACCGACAGGCTGGACACCGTGGGGGCCTTCTGTAACCTCTCATGAACTGTTAGTGACCCGGGATGGTCTGCACCTGACTTCTCGGGCAATGGTGCAGAGTCGACGCCCTCTTTGAAAGAAATAGGTACCACTAAGGCGGCCGACAGCCCTCCCAGCTGTGGTATAGCACCCCTCTGGTCGTCACTCAGCCCCTCTCGCTGTGTGATGACCTGATCGCCCTCTACTGGCAAAACGGGAACAGCAGGAAGGGCAAACAGCTCTCCTGGCTGCAGCCCTGAAGCCAGCAGAACATCACTCAGCCCCTCTCACTCAAGCAGACAGCTTTCCTGGCTGACAGTCGAAGACTGATTGAGCATCAATCCCCTTGCGCTGAGTGATGGAAACAGCGTCCTCTGTGAGTGATTCAGGAGTCACGAAAGTGATAGATAGCTCCCCTAGCTGTCATTCGGTGACTGGCTGACCACCACTCCGCACCTCTCGCTGATTGATGATGCCAGCGCACTCAGTGTGATGGGAACCGCACCCTCTGTGGACCTTTCGGGAGTCACGAGCATGTTAGACAGTTTCCCTAACTGTCGGCCAACGACTGATTGCGTATCACTTAACCCCTCTCGCTGAGTGATAGAATGTGCGCCCTCTGAGAGTGTCTTGGGAGCCACCGGAGTGGTTGACAGCACCCCTAACTGTCGATCGATGCCTGGCTGTGTAGCCGGACCAACGTGCACACCACACAGTCCCTAGCACTGTGAGAAGCGCTTGATGCCCCCCTGTTGGCGGAGCGTTGCAGGTTCGAACGAAGCTGGGCATTACCCGACTGATGCACGGCCCCTGTCGCCGTAACAGTGAGCGTGTGACCCCCATTTGCGGGTCCTCAACTGCTGAAAACAAAGTCCACTTCTCTGGTGAATGAGCCTGATACCAGCGCGCGGTGTGTACTGGCTCACAACGGGGGTTAAATACAGTCTGTGAACAGCCAGGAGCTACAGCCGCCATTTTGTGTCCGAGTTCCTCTGTGGCCGCCTTGGCTCTCTGCTCGGGTCCCTCCGGCTGCTCGTCAGTGCGATGATAGTTGGTGTCGGCGTCCACGTGCTCGGGTGATGGCGGCTGGTTGTCAGCCTCCTCGACCACCAAGGCGGATCTGACGGCGGGGATGACCATTTAGGCGATGGAGGTGAAGGAGACACCTTCCATGTCGAAGACCTCCACCTGGATGGAGAAGACAGAGGATCCGACCACCAAGGCGGATCTGACGGCGGGGATGACCATCTGGGTGGACCAGGGTGGCGCAGACGGCGGTGACACCCACTTGGGCCATCCAGATGGTGGACACTTCCACCTGGGCAGATCAGACGGCAGGGTAGATGCCCCCCCGGGGTGGACCAGACGGTGGATACATCCACTTGAGTGGACCAGACAGCAGAGAAGCCTCCCAGGGCAGAGCAGACGGCGGAGACGTCCACCAAGGCAGATCAGACAGTGGAGACGTCCACCAGGGCAGCCCTAGCAGCTGAACTGGACGGCCGACCATTTGAACAATCTGAAATGTCATTATTAAAAACATACACGCAACATAGAGCAATATATCCGCATCCCCCCTAGAGGGCCCCCTCTCACGCTACGCTGGATGTGCGTGATTTTCCTTCGTGACGCAGTTTTCAAACGGGCACAGTAGCACTTATTACTAGGCTTTTTTAAAAATGAGAAGGACTTATCCACCATTCCTTATCCAGGAAGAAAAAAGGAAACATGACAGCGGTAAGTTAAGTGATGGAGATAATGACCATTGATGACTTGTATGATAATTATATGACAAACCAGTGTTTTTGTTATTCCAGCTTATTTTCGTTTAATAATTTTCTAGATTGTCTCATAATAAGATTGTTCTGTATCTTTAAGATTTTAAGACTTGAGTGAATAATGAGATTTTTTTTAAAGGTGCATAATCAGGCTTTTGTCAGTTGTAAAATTGTGTCAAATGTGCCATAGTTTTTGCTTGTTCTGACTCGCTTTTCCACAAAAACAAAGAACAACAAGAAAAAAAGAAAAGAAAAAGAAATTGTGGGAATATGGATAGCAGTTTCCCCCCAAGAGTAATATAATATAGCTCTGATTTCCCAGTATAACTTCATATCTCGTTATTGTTATTTTTAATTGCGACTTATATCTTACATTTCTAAATGTTTCATTTCATTTCATTTTCATTATTTAAAAATAAGGTTTGCCGTTTTTATTTTTCATTCTGAGGCGGGAAACAGGCATCCCCACATCGTTTTAGTGATGTACGAAGAGAGACCAGCGTTGAATATTCGAGATATTTATACCAATACGTCTAAGGAACACACTTAATTGTTTTACTGTAACTTCCGTTATCCACTAACCACCAATATGATGAGGAAAAATAGTAGCTACATCTTGTTGGGTATTTAAGGTGTTATTTCGACGCCCTACATCAGCTTCATGGCCGGTGAGTGCTGGAATGGATCATTATGTTCTAACTGCATGTCCACAAATGCTTCTCATTAGTTTTAGACGAACTGGAGCTCAATTATATCCCTAGCGTTTCACCAGAATATGACATTGTTGTACCTGCAATGACGCGATATGACCTCTAAACGGCAGTGTGGTACTAAACTGTAACTATTGATTAAATTTTTATTATATTTCTATTATTTAAATTATTTTAAGCATTGCTGATTGCTCATTTCAAATGTAAATGAGCCAATTCTTACATATTTATAATAGGATTAAGCAATTTAAACATGTTACACACTGTTTGTTTTATATGTAAGCAACATCATAATTTACATGATTTAGTCTGGTTCTCTAAAATCATTATAAATGGTCAAACCTTGAATATTAATACCTCACCGCATGAATATATGAATGAATATGTATTACATGAATAATGTGCAAAAGCAGCACCATGATGAATAAGCGTTTTAATTGAAATAGACATATTCACACTCTCATATTGAGGATGCTACATCTGAAAGGGATGCGGTTCATGCTTGACTGAGCTCTCCAGCATCAGGGGTGCTCAGCCAATCAGACGGCACTCCCGGTGTCTCCCTGCCTCTTAATTGGCTGACACTTCCAGCAAGAGTAGCTGATCTACGCGTGGAGCCTGGTTTTATCAGCCAGTAGACAGGAGGGCACACAGTGAGAAAAGAAAGAGCAATAAGAGTGTGACTATTGCTAGAGATAAGTGCAGCTGAATCGATCAAGATGAACCACAGCTCCAATGAGAAAGAGCCTGAGACCATAGAGCCACTGCGTTATCTCAGGTATGCTTTTTTTCCTTCTTTTTTTTCATAATGTGACTAAATTGTATATAGAGAAGCTTTTAAGACTGGCTTGTGTTTAAATACATCTTAATGGGGATTCCTGTAAGGGTGAGTAATATTTATACCACCCTTTCCGTCTTTTTGCATTAATGTGATTTGTGACACAGAAGGATGGCTGTAATATCCCTGGCTGTCTAAAGAAAATGCATCTAACTTAATTTCCTCCCAGCTTTCCTGTTTACAAATATAAGACACATTGATTATGATCAACGTGCTTTAATAACCTGGGAATGTGGCTTGTAAGCAAACAGGTGGAAGGAACGGTCCACTTCAGCTCTCTCTACAGCAGTTTGTTGGTGATTTAGGCATGTCGACAAAGGTGATGTGACATTTTAGCTGCTGGACGTTGTGATGGCAACATCATGGCCAACGATTTGCTCTTTAAACAAGCGGGAGGTCGTCTGTTTCCTGAGTTGAGTGAAATATGGCATATTAAAATGGCTTTCTAAAGCATTATCAGTGTATAAAAGTGTCAGAATAATCTAACATCTGACGAATTACCTCATATTCCTTGTGAGGTTTAGATATAGCAGATGTAGCAGAAGAATATATTGCATTGACACAGAACAAATGGTGTTTTGATTAGAAGCCCGAGCGACACGAGGTTTGCTTTCTATACTGAGCTTTTCTGGCAAGAGAGGCCCTTGAAGCTCTTCACACCAGCCCACAGTGTTTAAAATACGGTGGTCGGCAAGAGATAAGGCAATTTATACACTTTAAGGGAGGATGGAATAATAGGATTTAGGGATTTGGGGTTTAACGGCGTGGATCCAGGGGAGATTAATGTTCCTACTGTAACTTAAAACCATCATAGCTGATAATGGTTTTGCGTGTAAACCACATAGTGTCAATGCAAACAGTTGGCTTTTCTATTATTGTTTTTTTTAACAGATTGATTTGTAGATTTGTACTGTGTATCCTTTGATTTATACAGGTTAATGGCCACTGTGTTCTATTATTGACATCAGGTATTGACGCCGAAACCAAGATGGGCAACACTGGGTTACACAAATTGGATTTTCGAGATGATAGGATCTTCTCCATCAACAGCCATTCAAAACTAGCATTTTAATGAAATATTTTTGCAAGTTAAATATAGTATCCACTAATTTCAAAGCAGAAGTAAGCTATATATTCTTGTGAATGGGTGAGGCTTCTGAATCATTAGCTGTAAATGTAATTAAAAGAATAAATGAAATAAATGGTAAAACTGGAAGCCTCATACATTCAAGTTAAAGTTGCCTTGCATTAAAAATAAAGTGGTTAAAACACTAATGTTTTTAGCATTACATCTCAGGATAATCATTAGTTATGGGCTAGCATGCACCACTGACATGACATCATTTCCTGTTTCAAAATGATAAGTCATATGGCAGATGATGGACAGATTTTAAACAGTCTACTTCCGAGGGATCCTGCACTAACCTGGCACCTCACTTTTTAGATAAAAAGGAATGTTAATGCCTAGTTTTCCTCATGAATCCCTGTTGAAAAAAAAAAGAATATTCTGGTTAAGTAGGTTTTGAAGGATAGATGCTGGTTTGAGCTGGTTTAAGATGGTCATGAGCAGGAGCTAGTTGCTTATAACCAGATTAGAACCAGCACATGACCAGCTAAGGACTATCTTAAACCAGCTCATGACCAGCTAAGGACTATCTTAAACCAGCTCATGACCAGCTAAGAAAAGAATTAAACCAGCACATGACCAGCTAAGGACTATCTTAAACCAGCTCATGACCAGCTAAGGACTATATTAAACTAGCTCATGACCAGCTAAGGACTATCTTAAACCAGCACATGACCAGCTAAGGACTATCTTAAACCAGTTCATGACCAGCTAAGAAAATAATTAAACCAGCACATGACCAGCTAAGGACTATCTTAAACCAGCTCATGACCAGCTAAGGACTATATTAAACTAGCTCATGACCAGCTAAGAAATAGCTTAAAACTGCTCATGACCAGCTTAAACCAGCACATTACCAGCTAAGGAATAGCTTAAACCAGCTCAAACCAGTTGCCATGCTTTAAAACATACTTAACCAGCATATGCTGATGTTTTCAACAGGGATTATATGTTCATTTGTCCTTTCTTCTTTATTCAGAATTGCACACCTTTTCAAACCAACAGCTGCAACACATGAAGAATAAAGCTGCTGAATAGAACCTAACAGGTGTTGTTATGGTGTGGAAGTTCTACCTGATTGCGAATCTGCCCTGCTGTTGTTCTTCACAGTCGTGTACAGCTCCGTCTCGTTTCTTCTGGGCGTTGGGGTTTATTTATAGGCCAAGACTCCAAATGCAATAACAGAGCAGCCTGCATGATTTGTGGTATGTTACCAGGCAGTGCATTACTTCTAATGGTGGTACCCATTAAAGTTAGATTATGGAGGTGAAATCTCAATTTACTCAGTTTGTCAAGAATGCAACAGAGGTATGTGCGCTTTTGCTAGTTGTTGCGGGGTTGTGATACGGGTGCGATCGAGCTGAATGTTCAGTCAGTTCAATAGGAATATTTACTGACCTTTCTGGGTTCTCATGTATTTATGTCTAATGATTCATCAATTTAGAAGATCATAGAGGTGTCCACGGACATTGTTATCAACTGATCAACCAAAATTCTCACACACCATCTGTCTCTTCAGCTTTGATGCCAGAATGTGCCATCAATCCAGATCTATCAAATGTGATCCAATTAGACTCAAACTCTAACGTGAGCTCAATTATTCAAACTAAGCACTGCTCCCAAAAATCTTCTTAAATACGGCAAATAGATAATTGATCATTCAAACTGAAACTGTTATAATCTCTGTAAGGCTGGTTAAAATGATAGATTTGGAATAAAAAAGCATATATATATACTTATATACTATAAATATAGGTTAGACACATTGTCAAATGATATGTCGTTAAAGTACTTTTAATTAAATGATACTCATAACAAACTAAAACGATGATGAAGTCACTGAGTCATTCATTCATTTGTTTTGTTCAGACTACTGATTCATTCAGAAATTATATAAATGACTCTTTATGAAAGGGTCATTGAATCTTTTTTTTCACATGATCCTTTAAAATCACCTAAATTCATTCATAAACAAAACATAGAAAGCATGCAAGGCACAATGGTTCAGTTGTGGCTTTATCCAGCATGTTTTCAACGCTTAAAGCCGTTTTTTTGCAAGACTTTCAGTTCATTAACCACTGTAAGGAAATAACAATAAGGACAACAAAGTGCAGTAAATCATAAAACTGTTTGCACTACAAAAAAAGTGCGCTCAGTTAAAAAAAAAAAATAATAAAATAATATGGTAAGATATTACCTATATTGTACAGCTAAAAATAGCTGGAAGTTTGCAATTTACAGATGGGGAAAAGGACACAATAATAACTTATTTATTGAACTGTTGTGTAAACCAGTATCACATTTCAGGATAAAAAGCACTTGTGTAATATTGCAATCGTTGCCTGTGTGATATTCATATGGAAAAATATGAGACATAAAATATCTGTCAATGTGTATTTTTTCAAATACTTTTTTCAAAACCTGCTTTGTAACAATCACTTAGTTTCCATTTCCACGCTGAGACTTAACGTAAGTCGTAAATTAAAATGATTCATAAAAGCGAATACCTCTAAGAGCAGAGTTAAACACATCCATTTCTTGATTATTAAGACACCGAAAGGCTAGAGAGGCAGATAAAGTGCTTGTTATTCTCTTTTGGGAGCAGGATTTTAATGTTCAGTTTTGCTTATCCACCTGAGAGCTAGTTCACTAGAGTCAGCTTATATAGAGCCTCATTTACTGATTTATAAAGAGGATGGATAGAAGCATGCACCTCAGGCAAAATGACTGGGTACAGTAAAACACAAGCACCTCGGTTTTACTCATTTTAGCCGCTTTCACAGTTTGCGAAGCTATAGATCATAGCTTATGTTAATCAGGCATGAATTTCTCCATATCGTATTCATTTAGAGCTAAAGACTGGTTGATTTTTCCACATCTGTGTATGCGAATGAAACTGACAGTATTTCTTTTTCTCCCTTGGACGCATATAATGAGTTTCATCACTGCTTGTGGTTGAGGCTGTGAAGGGGGAGGCTGTTGGATAAGATTGACAGTGTTTCGTGTTTCTCCCCCTGATGTGTTTAATGAGTGTCTTCACTGCCAAGCTGCTGTGTAATGAAGTGCCTCTATTTCTGATGGACTAGATGAGATACTGGAGATGGGGGAGGTGAATTTGTTGAGGAAAAGCACCTTTGTCCATGCTGGCTAGTGATCCTCAACAAGTAACATGGGAAATGGAGCTTGATTGAGATGTCCTTGATTTCTGTCCTTATTTAAAAAATGGTTTCATTTTTGCTTCGTAAACATTCAAAGGTCGTGCAAGAATGCCCTACATTTCATTGATCTCATTAAATGCCATGTTTTACTCACCAGATCACAGAAGCAAAGTGTGTTTAGTCAGGAAGACCTTTTTCTTTGTGCTTTTTCTCCTGAAAACTAGCCCGCATTCCTGCAGGGTGGAGTGAAAGAGAGCTAGAAGGGGGTTATGGGTAATTTGGGGACTCAAGATGTAATCACGCAGGAAATACATCAGGTATGTGATGTATAATCATTATGCGTGACACTCGGATTACAGCACGTAGGGGGGAATCATCAACTGTTAAGAGAATCGATAGGAGCTGTTTTCGCGAGCACATGGTACAGTTTCCATTAGCGGAGAACAGCTGCGAGTCAGGGACTGATATAGGGCCAAGTCGCCATAGAAACAGTGGGACTGCAACATATTCCTATGAAGTCAACATACATTTTTGACAGCATGGCAGTTTCTGAGAGAATGAGACGTGAGAAGGGAACAGCTGACCAGTCACGAACTGAGGGAATGCGAATATGTGCTTTATTAGTTGTACGCTGAGTTTCGTCAGATAGAACGAAGTCCAGTTTAAACATCCGGACTGATCTGCTCCAGAAGTTCCTTTTAAACTTTGATGGTGTGCATTGGCCAACATTTGAGCTGTTTTCTACTGCTGTGCTTGTCTCAAATTGTCCCTTTTTGTTTTGCCAGAGACAGTGTAATTGGGTTCACCGTCTCGCTCGGTTGGACTTATTACAAAGCCATTATGCTCTGGCAAAAGCTGACAGTCTAGAAACCCGAAGTTATAATTTGGCCCATGTCCTCCTCTGCTTCGTGAACATACTTGGTTTATAGCTCGCAAATGTTGTTTTGTGTGCTGTTTGCTAATATATATATATAAAAAAAATCTGGATTTTGGGAGACCTTATGAACGATTTTTAATTAAATGATACTCTATACGAGAAGCTAAAACTGCCAATAGGTAGCGATAAATGTCTTAATGAGGACCTTATGCACAATTTTCATCCAAAAATAAAAATGTCACCCTCATGTCATTCCAAACCTGTAGGATCTTCGTTTATCTTCAGATCACAAATTAAGATAATTTTGATGAAATCCAACCCAAGGGAACTACTACAGGCAAGGCATAGAAAGGTAAGGACATTGTTAAAATAGTCCATGTTAGATCTGTGGTTCATAATTTTATAAAGCTATAAGAATATGCTACTTTTTCGCACAAAGAAAATGCAAACATTAAGTAGTTAATGACAGAAATGTTTTTTTTTTTAGGTTTGCTATCCCTTTAATTAAAGGCAGGGTGATTTGGTTCATTGTTATTAGTCAGTACTTAGAAATGTATTATTTATTAATTCCTGAAGTCACACAATTGTTTTTGTCACAAAAAACAAAGTACCTGTTGCCTTTTAAGGAATGTCTTAAGTAATTCCTGTTTACCTCCATTAATTCTGCCTCTAGGGTTTCTGGGAACAGACAATTCCCAGTACGACTCTGAGTATGTGGACAAATTATGTTGAATTTACCATTGAAGACAGTTCAACTGTGAAAAGATGAAAAGTGCTGTTGGGTTAACACATGTCTGCTCGTCTTATTAAGTGTGTTTTTTCTAATGTCAGAACAAAAAGGCTCTTAGAGGAGAAATCACTGACCTTTACCAAGCATTTAAAGCTCATCATCTGCATTTTTTTGATGTGAATCAGCCAAAGGCAGCTTGCTGTCTTGTGATCTGAATGACCGTGACTGAGGGTGAAAGGAGACCTGCTCTCGAGGCCGCTAGTGCGCTGCTGATTAGCGCTCTTGCTAATCACAGTCAACAATCAACATGTGGCGGCCTTCGGCGGCCCTGGTAGGAGGAATATATTTATTTGACGCTGCTGGAGGTCTAGAAACAGATGTCGCTGATCTTTTCATCACTGCTGGCCGGTGCAGCACCACACAGAAACACTGCACTTGAGTTATAAAGAACACTTAAACATACAATAGAAATGAAAAATGAATGTGCTCAAACTACAACATTTCAGAAATGTTGTAGAGCTAGTTTTAAAAGGTCAGTATAAGAAATATCTGCTACAAAAACCAGACTGAAATAAGTATTAAAGAATAATTAATTCTGTCTGCTGCCTCAAATATTCAATCAACTTAAATTACATTGAACTGGCTTAAAATAAAGAGTTGAACCTTGTACAGCTAATAAAATGAAATAAATAATTATTTTGATAAGTTAAAGGCAAGTCGTCTAAATTTATATATATATTTATATTAATATTGCCTGTGGAAGGCGAAGGACCATAAAACGTTCAAGTGAAAGTAGACTTCAAATGTTAATATAACCACTACACAAACGTTTGCACGCAGGGTTCGGACCGGGCAGCCATGCTAACACTTGAGCCCACCGAGTCCTCTTCATGGACAGCACGGCAAACTCGCTTCACCTTTGATTAATTAATACCAGTAAGTTTGAGCTCTTGAAATGTACCTTGGTGCACTTTTTAGTGAGACATGAAATATATGTACCAATAAGCACATATCAATGCAGTTTCCAAAAGAAATGAACACTAGAGGCAGTAAAACTGAAACCTTTTCACACAAATAAACAGAGTTTGATTAATAGTGTAATTTTTGCACAATTACTTGAAGAATATCATGTTACGACTCCAAAACAATAACAATATGCTGGGAGATTTGAAAACTGATGCTTTTGAATGTTAACATCACACATATCCAGCTTCAGATCTATGAGTTTTCATAGACAATAGGTTTGTTCTGTAGCTCACAGAGTACAGAGATGCACTTGAGAGGCGAGGAGGAGCTCCGGTTTGAATCCTGTGTAACTACGCTTTGACAAAACAGTTCAAATCTGTGTAAAAGTATGTTGAAATGACACAGTAGCATCAATAAATGCATTTTTTTATTTCATATGTTCACGATCGGAGCATTTACGTTTAGTGACAATCCAAGGATATTTCAATTCTGAACCACTGCAATACATACCTTTATCAACATAATAAAAATCTGACAGGGTTCACATATTGAACCTGGGTTTTAACGCCACTCAGACATTTCGCACGTAAAAACAGTGTTGCACAAAAAGTGCGCAGAGGGGCATATTTTTATGAGAGCAGGTTGGTTTTTACTGTCTACAGCATTGTGAAAATGAGTCATATTAATCAGTTAGGATAATAACATAATTCTATATATATATATATATTTGCAGTAGTTGTACAAGCTGACCTAAAATCAGCAACATGCAAAAGCAAAACTGGAAGGTGTCTGCAATAGTAGTATTATCCATTGCTGTTTGTGTTAATTACAGCAGGTTTGGGCAGCAAAATCTTGGCGTCTGGCTTGCCTGTGCTCTCCCACACAACACACATTTTCCATAATGATTCTCCTCAGTGATGTTCCAGCAAAGACAGAACACAAGGAACATAGCAGGGATTGCCAGCCCCGGCAGCCATTTTTAACTCATCTCTGTGTGTAAAAATTCCAGTTTTAGGCTAAATGAACTCATTGTTCTTGTGTGAGCCGGTAGCTACATCTTCTTTTCTCTTTATTAGAGTCCTCTGAAAAAAAAAAAACAGCAATAAAGCAGGTTGGCAGCATCACATAAATATCTCATAGAAAATGCCTCACTCCATGACCTTTGGGATATTACTCTTTAGTTTCGCTAGAATGAACAAACTGTGATACTTGTTTGTTGCTTGGCACAGTTTAATGAGACAACAAAGTGACTTCCAAAATGCATTGTGAAGAACAGCATCTTTCAATGAAAAGTACTTTTTTTGCCTTTATTTGATCATTAATTTTGATATTTTGTAATAATGTTACATAGGGCACCTGAATGAATAACAATGTCCTCTTGCTTTCCCACCTCCTATTTTTTTAAATTCATAAATTGTCAGTCTCCCACTGATATCATCGTTCCTCGGTTTTAGTCATATCCTTTCTATTCTGTCTGGAAGAATTAGCTTTTTTTGTCTGAAGGATTTGATTTTCTCTTCAATGATGGATGCTTTTTTTTTTTTCTATTCCCGTCCTAATTAGAGTGTTGTTAATTATTTTTTTAATCACCATTCCTCACTGCAAAGTATATCAGTGCAGCTCTGTTAATTTGAAATGCTGCAAATGAAAATCTCTTGGGCATGTCTGGAAATGAAGGTGCCAGTCTTAAATATCCAAACTGTTTCTATAAAGTATGTATCTGGCATTAGGATTCACAAGACAAAGATGAGACTGGATCATACCATTTTCATCTGGTTTAATGCAAGATATTAGTGATTAGCATTGTAATTTTAATATTATAGGGGCCTATGATTTGGATGGAATTATCAAATCCAGTTTCGAAACGTAATTTACTTTGTGGAATATCACTGAATTTACCAAAATCTGGATGGATACATCAGTAGTAGGTCAGTACATGATACATGTATATGGGCTAGTCTGAATATTAACTGCAAAAATACTATTTAAATATGAATAACGCATGTTCAGCACATCTCTGTGTGAGTGAATGAATTCTTTCTATGGAGGAAATCTGTCTTCATCTAACACAGTCTCATGACCAATTTGTACGTATTTGTATGAGGTGGCTAATTTGTGCGAATTCATACAAAGTCGTATGACCTCACTTGTACGATTTTGTACGATTTGTTAGTACAAATTAGTAATTCGTACAAATTCATACAAATTGGCAACTTGTAAACTACATACAATTTAGCAAAAAAGTGAGGTCGTACGAATTTGCACAAATTAGCCACTTCATAAAATATGTACGAATATCCGTGAGATCGGCTCTCATATTATATAACCTACAAACGGAAACTGCAGGGTCTTCAGAGCAGCCTGTCAAAATAAAAGTGCGGTTTAACTGTGTAATAAAATTATGATTAAAACATTGTTTTTGAGGAATATTTACCAGAATTTATTTTTCATATAATAAAATCAATTAATTACAAATGTTTTTGATGATTACAATTAAAAATAGAGAAAAATTAAAACGTAAAAATCTGAATTTGGTAAAAAATAAAACATCATAGGGGCCTAGTATTATTTATTGTAGTATTTCTAACTATTTGAATCAACTTTATTCATTTTTTTGTCTTTGTTTTATTTTATCTTTATTTTAAGTTTTAGAAATTTGACATGCCTTTGTCATTGTTTTTGTCATAGTTTTTGTTTTCCTAAACAGATTATTTTTTTTAATTTCAGCTTTAGTCTTAGTATTTTACATCTTTATGTGTTACCCATAATAATAATAATAATTGTATTATTTTTTGTTTTCAACTTTAAAAAAACAAAAAGTAATAATTTTTATAATGTTAATTCCTTATTATAAAATATATTTTAAATTTGTATTGAGGTAATTTGATTGATGACATTATGTAATTATTTATTTATTTATTTCCAATCTCTCTTTTTGGTTACACTTTATTTTAATAATCCACTTTATACATTCTACAAACTATAAGTAACTCTGTCTACTAACTCTCAGAGTAGACTGTTAGGGTAGCTTTAGGGTTAGTAGAATAAGTTGACATATACTTGCATAGTTTCTCTTAGTTAGTGTGTTGTGGACCGATCAAAATACAGTATATTGTAAGAAGACATTAAGCAGACAGTGTACTAATACTCTAATGACTGATAACGTGTTACCATCTTTTTTTATTTTACTGTAGGCTGATTTATTAGTATGCTTAGGTTTAATTGACTGCTTAGTGTTATTGTATTCTTTGTATTTGTTTGTTTTTTGAATTGTGGCTCTAGAGCTTTGTACGTCTAAAACGGTATAATTTATTTCATATCTCATATTGACTTCAACTGTCTTCATCTAAATGCCCTCCCCAGGATGGCATCCTAAGGATAGTGCTGGTTTAATCTCCATTAAAGATGTCTATAAAAGTTATGAATTGGACTCAGGGTGCACGATGCAATCAGATGATGGAATATGAACGCGAGCTTGTTTTCCTTTGGGAGGAACAAAGCTTTTATTCAGCACAGCTTTGTAGCACACTCTCTTCCTGTTTGAAAGACATCAGAACAGGTAAACAAGCTATGAAACTGTCTAAACTGAGATGTTTTATTGCGTTTTTTTTCTTGATGGAAATTGCGAACATCTGAGCACACAATCTCCATGTGCCATATGGCCGTATCGCTGTAATAAAGCTGGAGTATGTTGTTGACAGTTCTCAACATGACTTATTTTCAGGATGAATTGTGATTCTCAGAGTGGCCAGATGAGGACATGGACCCCTGCTCTGGCATAGTCACAATGTTGTTTATGGAGGTCCGGGGCAGAAGGAAGAGCAGAGAACAACGATAGGCCGCCTAAGAGAGAATCTCCAAGGACGTGTTTTCATTGGCTCGTGTTGACAGGCCGGGTCAGGACAGGAGCGACGCTATTGGTCAGAATGATTGAAACTATTGTTGATACATATTCCAGTGAGTAACACCTCAAGAGAGGCACTTTAACAGGTTAAGAGACACTTTGTCAGCGCATAAAACACACACACAGGCAGTTTATTTACAAGTTATGTGAATTAATGCAGCCGTTTCTTTCTTTTGAGTAAATCTGAATTTCTTTTTTATTATTATAACAAAATCAGTTAATTAGAAAGGCTTTTGATTATTACAGTTAAATGAAAGCATTAGGAATCCAGAAAAATCTTTTATTTTTGTTTGTTTGTTTGTTTTTTAACTTTAATTTTAAGTTTAGAAATTTTAAGTGCTTTTGTGATTGTTATTAGTTTTTTTTTTTTTTTGCTGAGAATACAGATACTTTTTTTAGTATTTTACTACTTTTACTTTATGTGTTATGGAATAATAATTATTTTATTGATTTTTTTTGTTTTACTTTTTAAATGAAAAAAAAAGTAATAATTTTTACAATTTTAATTCCTAATTATGAAATATATTCTAAAATTGTATTTAGTTATCCAGAAAAATTAAATTGAAAAACAAAAATCTGAATTAAATCTGAACAAGTATTATTTATATACTATTATATTATTTATAAATATTTGAATCAGCTTTTATTTTTAGATGTATTTATAGATAGGACATCCATAAACTACATTGTGATTATGCCAGAACATGAAGGAAATAAATCCTCAAAAACATGTCCAGGTCATATTTTTCCTCAAAATCAGTTTTAGCAGGATGTTTGTTTTTGGCACTATGATATTATTATATACTATACTATTATACAGTATAAAAGTGCATAAATATATAATATTATGGCATGATATTTAATTAATATACAATAAATTATTTTCTATTGCATAGTGGAGTTTGTTGTATTACTTACATTATTAATTTTATTAATTTGTACGATATTCCAGAGCAAAAAAAGAGTAGATTTTATTCATGCTAAATGTCATTTCATTTTTTTCTTTGGATTTTGGGGTGAAATGTGAGCTGGACATGTTTTCGTGACACTCATACCATATTATATTTCTGCTTTAGATCTTTTGCATCGTAATGACACATTTGTTGTTTGAGCAAGCCTGGGGAAAGAGCATATTAGTATCACTGCATAAATAGCGATGGCAGATTGGGGTCAGTTATAATACATTGGCTTGCTTAGCTTGTCATGTATCTGCGATTTCCTTGAGGAAACACTTGGGGTATGTGTAAAAATGCAGAAGCTGCTCCTGCTGTCCTTTATTTATATTCTACAGTCTATTCAGACCACTGTGTTCCAGTTCATTTTTTTCCGAAAATAAAAGCAGTGAGCATCCCCTGAGAATATGAAAGGCAGCATCCTAATGAAGACATATGGCATATTTCTTAAAGCTGAATTTGTGCTTCCTCTGTCCCAGTATCATAGCTAAGCAATCTAATACACTGTTGTGTCTAAATAATACTTATGAGAAAATAATGAATGTGAAAATAGTGCGATATTGCAGCCCAGCATGTGCAACATCACTTATATATGTACAAATATATATATAAAACATGTTTAGGTTGTACATTTGAGTTAAAATGCTTTTTCAAATGTGAATTATTGCACAATTTCTTACAATTTTGCAGTCTCTTATGAATTATGACTTTATCATAAGAGTGAGTCAGACTAGGGGAAAATTATGGCTAGAGATTTGTGTTTTTATTTTTTGTGTGATTATTTACGATTTAGCCTTCTCATCCAAATTATGACTTCTAAGAGACTAAGCAATTCTATGTTTTGATGTACATCTTTTCATTTGATATTTTTCCATCTACTACAAAATCATAACTTTTCATGAGATAAGTTATTAAAATGTTTTATTTTTATTATTTAGGTTTGGGTTGTCATAGTTCATACAAATAGCTGTATTTTTGTAGGTTTGGATTGTCACATGTTTTTCTGCACGATTGCTTATACAATTTATGATTTATCGTAAAGCTAAGTTAACTTATGGAACATAAAATCTTTTTGGTTAGGTTTAGATTTGGGTTGATACATTTTTTTTAAAAGAGTGTTTTGTTGTTATTTCTCCATCTCATATGAATTATGACTTCTAGTGAGATGTAAACATTTTTTTTTGTTAGATTAGACTGTATGATTTTGTCACTATACTATGCCAAATATACTTTATTTATTATTATGATTATTCTTTTGCATTTATTTTTAGATTTAAAAACAAGTCTTGGTAAAATATTAGGTTATATGGTTTTAGATTTAGGTTTTCATTTCTTCAGTATGATTTCTTAAGATTTCACCGTCATGACTGTTCATGAAACTGGGCTGTTAGACTAGACTAAGTTACCTGTGAGTAAGTTTTTTTATTTTTTGTACGAATTATGACTTCTCATAGTTAGGTTAAAGTTTGGGTTGTACGTATTAATCAAACTTATTATCTACAATTTGTGACTTTGCATAAGACTAACAAATGTTTTGGTTAGATTTAAGTTTTAGGCATAGCCTATAATTTCTAAGGGTTAGTTCATCCAGTCACAGGGGAAGAATTATTTTTGTTTTAACTGAGCCAAAAAAGTATTCTGGTATAGCATCACAAAACTGAAGTTGAGTGACTGATGTCACATGGACTGTTTTACCAATGTATTTACCACGTTTCTAGATCTGGGATCATTTTGCGTTGTGTTGCTGTTTACGAAGGGAGAGATGGCTCTCTGATATCATCCAAAATATCTTAATTTGTGTTCTGAAGATGAACAAAGGTCTTATGGGTTTGGAACAACATGAGGATGAGTAAATAGTGACAGAATTTTCATTTTTGGGTGAACTAACCATTTAAGATTCGTACAAATTAGACTTGGTTATCAAATGCTTCTTGCTTCACACAAAATCTTAACGCTCTGTCCTGGAATGCCACAGTCACCAAAAAGCAGTCAGGCGTGAAACTTAATTCATATTCTAAGCATATTTGTCATTAGATTACACTTCAAAATGATAACACCCTAACCTTAAGTCGCACTGATTCTGGAATTAATTCCTGTGATATGATTCAGTGTTTTCACACCGTATACGTCCTGCATTACTCCAGATGGCTGTCACAGTTGTTTTATTGCCTTAAATTAGCCCGTTAAATTACACTTCAGAAATAATCAGAGGGTATTTTATTCAACCATATCCATGGCTAAACGCATCTGTTACTAGCGTTGCATATATTCACTTTCTTCATTTGCTGAGGATCTCCAGTTCAGCCATGCGGCCATTTTAATTGGGCCTGAAGGACTGTACCTGCATTCCTATTTTCAGTCTCTCTGTCTTTCCTTACATCCTTCAACCTGTCTGCGGGCACCGTTGGTTCGGGCGACCTGACTTGCTCTGTTACCATGGTTTCCTCCACTTGCACAGTCTCCTGTGGTCCTCTCGCTATATCTAGCTGGGCACGGTTACTTGAGAAACTGCCAATTGGCAGAGGCCGTAATTACATAAGCACATGACCGTTGAAAAAAGTTCCACTTTGATGTAATGCTGCTGAAGGGAACTAATGGATTTAAGCCATGAATTGTGGTTGCTAATCACATTTCGTGGTCTCTCCATCTTTGGCGAGCCGAACTGCTGCTCGGTACTTCATTGTCTGGTCTACTTGAACTAAACGGCCTGTGTTAAAACGCGACATCCCTCGATGGAACTTATTATCATTGGTGATCGTATTTTACAGCGTGTGTTTGAGCAGAGCTTCCAAAATGAAGTTCTCCTGAAGTCGCTCCCTGCTGCCAAGTGCAGTCCGTCAAAATCAAGCCTCCGTGTCACCAAAAAACACTGCCATGGTGACGGGCAGCCATCCCGGAGCTGACTGGCTGCCGAACAGGCCCGTTCATGAAGAGGTCCATGCACTGCATGCTCTCCGCCAGATTCCCAGAGCGGTTGATGTATTATTGTAATTTTGGAAGGGAAGTCGAGCCGCCTCAGCAATGGGTTTCAAAATCGAGTTAACAAGCCCATCCGAAGTGTTGTGGAGATGAGTTTATGGGTCAGCGATAGGACTTGAGACCATGCCTATGACCCGTTTATCGATTTTTCCCAGAGAAATGGCCGAAACGTGATCCTTCCAAAGCCATTAAAGTAGCTCCTTGCTTTCATGCTTAAAAAAAAAAAACGATTTAAGCTCCAGTGTAGCCTGCTGTTGTTTACCGGTTCATCTGGCCAGATGAAAGTCATCGAGCAGGCCAGCTGGGATGGGGCCTGATACCATTTTCAGGTGTGCCGGCTTTTCTGGATCCCTTACACCCCAGCGGACAGTTGAAATGCATAATGAAGGAGGAATTATGGGTCAAAGACTTGGTCTTGGACCAAAGGGGAGGTAAGCATTTGATTATGCAGAAGTGGGGATGATGATACCTACAATATGGATGTCATTACATTACTGGCTAGAAGCTATTTATCATAATTCTCCTGCATTATGGAGCACTAGTCCTGTAATTCCTGTCAAATCATTGTCGCTTGGCCTTCCTGTCACCAGTCCAAGCACCACTGCCATAAATCCAGCACTTGAGGATCTTAATCTCTGAAAACGTTCTTTCCGATGCAACGGGCCAAGATGACTGGACCTGCTGTAACCATCTGCTCTTCTTGAACATTGATATGAATGAAGAGCTTCACTGTCAGTTTGAATTGCATTTACAGTTTTAGTCATAGTTTTTGTCTTTTGACAAAAATATCATTAGGATTCTGTCAGTGTGTATTAGCATCTAACATAAGCTCTTAAAATAACATTAAGATTACACTATTGTACTGTCAAACACATATTTGTGCCTAATTTTCGTGTTTTTATGGTTTCCTTTGTTTTTTCGACCCACTGACCAACTTTTTCCAGATTTGTTTTGTACACTACAAACACATCACAATGTAATAATTAATTTGAAATCAACACAGTGTAAAATAGTTACATTTTATCGTGAGAATGGGTTTGTAATGTTGTGAATTCTTCATGTTTTTGTTTTTTGCTGTTGGTGTTTTGCTTCATTGCTAGACAAAGAGTGTGTTCATGATGCAACATCCTCACCAGCACATACCTCAAGTTCACGTTCCCTTTTCCGTTATTTTGATCAGATTTAAATTGTAATATAGTTTGTAATTGTAATAAGTTTATGTCATGTATCATATTGCATGTCAATTTTACGATGTTCATTAATTGTTTGGCTTCAGTTCGTGCTTTGGTGTTGTTTTTTCTATTCATCCTTTTCGTTAATATGCTGTAATCAAAAGCCTGATAGACATTTTGAGAAGAATGATACACATTTTTCTTGTTATCGCTGGTGATTTACGTCGATAATTTCTTTGACGACAAAGGCTAAAAGGAAACTTCAGGCCAGTGGTCTAATGGTGTGTGCACACCGAAAGCAAATGTAATTATTTGCGCGAGTAGATTACATACAAAGTCAATGTAGTTACGCAAATTCACATAATGCAACATTCAAGGTGTCCAAGTCCACAAATTGTAATGATGATAATACAGATTTATTTATTTATTTATATTATAGGAAGCGTCACTGTTAGAAAATCTTTGAGATCCTGTGAGCTACCTTAATGACTGTTTTTATAATACATTATACTACGGGCCGTTGAATGCTTGAATCTGATTGGCTGATGAACGTTCTAAGGTGTGCAATTAACTGCAAGGCGAACGTAGTTCCAGACAGCTCTTTGACCGCATTACAGTTCCATATCACTTCGCCAAATGCTTTCTATTATTTTCAAACGGACTTATAACCATAGATATTTATACATGTCTACGCTTACAACAACAAATTTGATTATAATTTGATTATGGATGTAGAATAAAGTCATGTAGAATTAATATGTGCTTAATTCATGGCTAATATTTTAGTAATATGCATACTAATAAGCAACTAATAGGTATAACCGTATTCTTCCGCCAAACAATGTAGTCCCTCAGAATCGATTGTGTTTGGAACACAGTGGTTGCCGAGCAGCACACAGACATAAACAAAGATGTATGTTTGTAGAGTATTTTACAACATCTTCGAACACGGCTCAACCAATCAGAATCAAGTTTGGAACTATGCGTTTTATAAGTATGTATTTTACAGTATGTATGGAAATGGCATGCTTTGAGTTTTGATAATTGGGCTAGTTTTGTTACTCAGATGTTGCAATTATGCACTGAGCCTTTATCTCTCTATGCAGCCAACTCAGGTTATAGAGCTTGCCTCAGGGCAATGAGTTGGTAAAATGGTGATTTATCTTTTCTATTACACAGTCTGCTGTATTTTTTGCACTATTTGTACTTAGCAGTTAAGGCCTGGAAATGTGTTTGGAAAGGTCAGGCTGGGTATAAGGGCAGAGATGAATAGAGGAAGTGGCTTTGAAATACGGTGTGTTTATGATGAGCAGAGAAATGGAAGGCTACATGGAAAAATGTCAAGAGCAGATGGCATGTTCCGGTATTTGTTTATCACTTTAATACGTAGTTCGTCGAACGCGGATAGGCTCAGGAAAGACATACCTCGTCGGATGTTAACAGAAGACACGTTAAATATGTTCTCTGTCATCGTAAAATAATACTTCCCTGCTCGAATTAATGTCAAACGCAGGCTAATCTTAGAATAAGAGTGTCACGTTTGATGCATATTTCATCGCTTCTCTAAACATATGTCAGGCAAGCCAGGCTCTTCGCTGCCAAGAACCCGTGAAGTTGTTCCAGAACGCTGGTGTTAGCTTCATCCCACTGTCGTGTCCGCTGACTCAGACACAAGGTGTCACCATATCTGTTCACCTTTTCCTTTTCTCTACGTCTGCCTCACTGTTCTTTCCACTTTTGTAATAATTTCGATTTATCGGCTCCGCATAGCAAATGTTTGTAAGATCTCAGAGCACCATTTGGTTTTGTTTTTCTCATTACTCCCAAACCATCTGTGATATTCCAGCCGATTTGATTGGGGTGGGTCTGGTCAAATAGGGCCACTCTGTCCCTTATGTGAACGTCCCCCTAAAGTGAGCTGTCCGCTGGTCCCTGCTGACCATTCCTCCACTCCAGTGCCTCAGACTGGCTTTCATGTCATTAACGAGCAGGAAGTTGAGACACTCATTAGGGAGGAATCAGCAAGGGCTTGAGCGTCACCCCTTTTAGAAGTTTTTAATTGCTTTAAGAGTAACATGAGAGTTCAGCTCCTGGATCTTCAGCATCATTAGATGTTGTTTTTCACGTTTTTTTCCATGAATCACTCAAGGCTGAAACTTCAGTTTGAGTAACCTCTGTACTTGTTGACTGGGATTACAGTCTTGAGATTGCTATAATTGTCTTTTATAATTGTGATGGTTTATGCTGGCGGTTACTTTTAGATGTCAAAACAATCAGGGCTGAATAATAAATGAATAATAACAGAAATACAGCTAGAATTGACATTATATATATATATGCATTATCACGATTAATCTCATCCAAAACAAGTTTTTGTTTATGTAAAATATGTGCTTGTGTATATTTATTATGTATGTAGAAATACAAACACATGCATGTATATTATTTAAAATATATATTATGTTTATATATTAAATATATATATATATATATAACATCAAATATAAGAACATGCATGTAAATATTTTCAAAATATATATTGTATGTGTGTGTGTGTGTGTGTGTCTACACACAGCACTTCATACTAACAGAAAAACACATAATTGTTAACATTTTTGCAAAAAAGAAAACAACAACTGAAATATCACATGCTGTGACACTCATTTATTTACCTCAGGTGCTGTCCATTTCTTCTGATCATCCTTGAGATGGTTTTACACCTTCATTTGAGTCCAGTTGTGTTTGATTAAACTGATTGGACTTGATTAGGAAAGCCACAGATCTGTCTGTCTATATAAGACCTTACATCTCACAATGCATGTCAGAGCAAATGAGAATCATGAGGTCAAAGAAACTACCTGAAGAGCTCAGAGACAGAATTGTGGCAAGGCACAGATCTGGACACGGTTACACAAACATTTCTACTGCA
>JAUCMS010000049.1:6865457-6885639 GCA_032357445.1 Enteromius radiatus
GAATACTTAGGACCATGTGATATTTCAGTTTTTCTTTTTTAATAAATTTGCAAAAATGTCAACAATTCTGTGTTTTTATGTCAATATGGGGTGCTGTGTGTACATCGATAATGGAAAAATATGAACTTAAATGATTTCAGCAAATGGCTGCAATTTAACAAAGAGTGAAAAATTTAAGGGGGTTTGAATACTTTCCATACCCACTGTATGTATATATATATATATATATTATGTAAATAAATTAATCGTTTGACAGCACTATATATAAAATGTACATAATTTGTTCATTATTTTTTAACATATAGCATTGTAGTAATTTCATAAAATAATAAAAAGAAATTACATTTTTATATGCATACAATAATTTTATGTGTGTATATAGCTAATTCTAAATTTATTTTAACAATAAAATAATTAATGTAGCATGGTAGGTTTCATGTGTGATTTATTAGTTTTGTTAAAAAAAAAAAAAAATTGAAATGCCACCACAATTGTGAAGTGACACTTTATTTATTTATTTATTTTTATGTTACATTAAATTGCAAGTAAATGCTCATGGCAGCGTTCACACCAGGGTGCATATCCATCATCTGCCATTAAAAAGTGCATGCGACACTGTGTGAAAATTATTTTGTAGCGAATAAATTAACAGATGTCAGCCGTGCCGAAAAGGCTATCCACCCCCCCTTTATAACCCCTCCGTCTATCACATTATTGGGGGCCCGGAGGGGCCGTGCGCTAAGTTTGGCAGTTATGCAAATAGCAGTGTACTCTCCTGTTTTCCATAGTCATTACTTTTCTTTTATATCGTTTTCACCCACTCATTTCCTTTGTTAAATCGGTCCTCACTGAGAACATTGGTCTTATAAACCGGATTCTTGTCAAAAGTGGCTGGTCCCCTAAAACAAGCCCACTTATTTAAATGAGAGAGGTGGTTATTTAGTTGTCGTGGTGTTCTGAGGTAATTACAGTGGTTGAAAATGAAAAAAAAAGAGGGAAAATGTCACCAAAAGGATATTGAGAAGTATCTCCCATTTTGTGCTATGCTGAACACAAACATCCATGTATCTTCTTGCAAACAGGCACAACCCTTTCAACACTCCTGTGTGTTGAGCAGGCTAGCGGACTGGAGGTAAACAACCTCATTAGCCGAGTTGTTATTACAGCTGATCAGCACAATTCACGACTCACAGATAGCGCGGCTCCTCGTGGGGAAATTAGGAAGACTCTCAGGGCGGGTTCCCGGGTTGATACTGTTGTTCATTTGACTGTGCATTCATGTGTGTATTTGCTGTAAGGGTGATCAACAACAATTAGCCCTAGCCCTATGGAATAGCAATGCTGTTGTCATTTCCAGAGCCTCTGGTACAAATTACTTTACACTGTAAAAAAATCAAGGTTCTTTATTTGCATTGATGGTTAGATTTGCGTTAAAGAACTTTTAAGATCCATGGAACCTTTCCATTAAAGTGGATTCTTACGTTTGTGGATGGTTCTAAAGGAATATGCCATTTAAAAAAATAAAAAATAGGCCCACCTAACTGTTAAACAGTTGAGTTTTACCATTTTTGAATCATTCAGCTCATCTCTGGGTCTGGCCGAGCACTTTTAGCTGTAGCTTAGCATACATTTATTGAATCTGATTAGACCATTAGCAATCTTGCTCAAAAAGAATGAAAACCCAATGGAAGATCAAAAGTTGTGAGTTCTAGGCTGATGTCACCAGGAACGTGTAAGGAATTTTGCTGTTAGGAAGAATATCAAAACTATTTGGTCATTTTTGAGCGACATGCTAACTCTAATCAGATTCAATGATCTATCTATGCTAAGCTGCATCTAAAAGTGCTCCGTCAGACCCAGAGACCGGCTAGATGATTCAAAAATTATAAAACTCAACTGTTGAACTCTAACGGGAGTTGGAAAATTAGCATATTTCAAAAAAAGGGGTGTGTTCCTTTAAGAACTGTTCGCTGAAACTTTCTTTGGGTAACCAAAAATGGCTCTTCTGCGACATTGTTGTGAAAACCCCACTTGTACACTGTTAAAAATAAAGATTCTTTTTTTGGAATCAGTGGTTCATCCCTGGAACCTTTCCATTCCACAAAAGTTTCTTTAGGTTTATAAAATAGAAAAAATTAATTTTTAAGAGTGCAGAAGCTTTTCATTACATATTCTTTAGGGTTTTTTTAAAAACATTATTCTCATTAAGCAAGCTGAAAGATTCTTAAGAGTAAAATGGTTCTTCAGTGGCTTCACTGGAAAAACCTCTTTTGAAACCGTTATATCTAAGACAGTATATAGCTGATAGATGTTAAGTGAGCTTCTAATGTAATGTAATTTGGACTGGTGGGTCCTGGGAGAACACTCTAAGCCACGCTGTCCCCTGGTGGTGAGATTTGCCTATTGCAGCTGATCCAATAACAAAGAAGCCTAATTTGATACTCTAGGTTGTTTTAGTGCTCAAGAGATATTCAGTGAGGCCAAAAACTGTTTCTACATACTGGAAAGATTACAAGGTTGAGGCTTGAGATTTCTGGGCTTTATCTTGTCCCTGGAACCTTTCAGAGAACTTAGGAAATATATGGTTGTCAGGACTTCCCTGAATAGGTCGATGGGAACGGAAATATCAAAAGCGCTAGACTCGGCTGAACTTTACAAATATCACTGTGTCACAGTACGCCAGGAAATCTCCCCCTGCAAACTCGGCTTGACGGCTGTGGAGCTCTATTGGAGACGGTAAATGCCAGAAAGCTGGAGTACCCCATGTTGAGGGTTACGGCAATGATCAGAGCTGAGTAAACACTTGGTGACCTGTTGACCAGTGCCAAAAATATGACTGATGGGGTACAGACTTGAGATGTATCTATGAAATATATATATGGACTTTACTGTTTCTCTTCTTTTTAATTTATCTAAAATACAAACAAGTACACAGTTATTCCAGACAGCAAGCTCATTATTTTTGTTAGTAAACTCATTATTAGTTTTATTTAGCGAGAGTGAGAACTAGACAGTGGCAGAAAATTGTTTTGCATTGAAACAGAAAATGCCACATTCATCCAGGGAACTGCATGCATACAGTTGAGAGAACTCAATAATGCATAATAATTTTCATAAATGGTCTTTTGTTCTGTTACTCTGGTGCCTAAAGCAATAAGAGACAGCAAATGCAATATAAGCGAACCTGTTGTCTTGGAAACATACTGGAAAAATGCCTTGGGTTAAAATACAACAATCAACAAGTTGCACAAGACAGAAAGATGTTTAAAACACATCACACGTTATACTATATTTATACTGTATTACAGCACTGCTATAGTATTTATTAACATTGTGAACTAGCTTTAGATTTTATAGTTTCATTTAAATTTTATATTGTTTATATTATTTATTAATATTATGTTCTTTTGTAATCTTTTGAGGTTTTTTAAAAAATATAATATTTATTTATTTTAGCCATTTTAGTACACTTTAGTTAGTTATTTAGTCATTTTATCATTTCTATATTTAGTTTGTAATTATTGAATTTAATATTTTTTATTTTATTTAATTTTCAGTCAGTGTTCGCAATGTTGTTTTGTTTTAGGCTGGTTTTGTTTCCCAACACCGTAATACCTTTGTTATGTTAATAATATAAGCAGCTTGCAGGCTTTAATATACGCTTTCTTATGTTGAAAATATAATAATAAACAGCTAAGAATGTATATGCCATATAGAGACTTAAAAAAAAATAGAAAATAATAATAGCACTACCAATAATAGCAAGATTTGATTTTAAAGCATTTATTAGCATAAGATATATCTAAATTAATGGTGATTTAAATATACCCTGTTGTTTGTTCATTTATGTCCACTCATAATGCATTAATGTTGTAATTTACTATCAGCTTCCTGACAGCAGTTCTGTGTGCTTCCAGCAGGGGGCTCTGATGTTACGACCATACAATAAATTATTGAAAGGCTCCTCGTGTTTGAGTTGTGAAGTAAGGGCCTGTGTTGTACAATTATGTTGTGCTCCTCGTAGCCCAAATTAAACTCCCAGTAAGGCAGCGAGACACCATGCCTGGAATGGATGGCATGTCAAATACAATGTGCTCAGAATACACATAAAAGTCAGGTGCTGTATTGCAGTCCTTGGTTTCCATGTAATCAAACCCACCCAGTTTCCATCGTGGCATTTGTTAGCATTCACGCCGAAACATAAAGCATGATTTATTTATCGTCCCAACTGGTAAGGTAATACCATGCTTGTCGTAAACTCATGCGCATTGTCTCTTTGTCTGTCTTTTATAGTAAAACGGAGGTGGCGACTGTTGAGGCGGAGCTCCTGAGGGACTATCGCTTTGGACAGCAGCAGCTGATTGAAATATGGGGCCACGCTTGCGCTATTGCCATCACAAAGGTTGGTTTGACAAGCGAACATGAATTACGCTATTGTGAAGCGCCACTTAATGTATCTAAATCCTGACTCTAATCCTGTATTTACTAAACACAAGCATCGCTGTGATTTACACAACTCTGTGCATATACCACTCCCAGCGTCTGTTGGCATTTGGCGCACTTCAACCAATCCTCTTAAGAGACGAGGCCCTGCTGCATTTGATGATGAAAACAGCGGGGGATCTTTGATCTCGCTGTTTCTGTAGAGGGTTTGACCGCATCTGCTGCTTTGGGGGTTTTCTCATGAAAAGGGGTTAAGAGTATGATTCAGAATAGCATTCTGGCACTTTCGCTTCGAAACAGACAGCAGCGAAAAAATATTTTGTTAGACATGAAGTCGTATGTCAGATATGAAGACACAATTTCAAGACAAATTTGCAGTTATGAAGAACAAACTGATGTTGTGAGTTTAAAAGTTGTAGTATAGTTACAGTTTTTGAGATATCAATGTGCAATTATTAGAAAGAGTCGCAATTACAAAAAAATATTGCAATTATATGTTAAGAAAACATTGTAATGATGCGAAACAGTTGCAGTTTTGAGCAAAATGTTTGTGAGATTATACTGTACAAAGCCAAAATTTGTGAGAAATATATTTCTAGAAATATAAAACAAATTCTATTTGATCTATAGCACATCTATACATACAATTTATTATTTATTATAGTTTTATTATTTTTTGTGTTGTTGGTGTCTCCGTGACACCAAAACAAATTCCTTGTAAGTGTAAACATACTTGGCAATAAAGCTATTTCTGTTTCCGATTCTGAAATAGTCGCAATTATAAGATATTTGACAATTATGAAGTAACCCTGTGGGATATAAAGTTGTAATTGCGAAATATGAATTGTGAAATATGAAGTCACACTGCAAGATACAGTCAGAATCTCTGAGAGGAAAAAAATGTGCGCTTACAAGAACAATTAAGTCTCAGAAAGTCATCAATTATGAGAAACAGTAGCAGTTTTGAGAAACAAAGGCGTGCTTGTGAAAAATAAAAAAATACATTTGTGAGGTGTATTCACAGTTTCTAAGATATCATTTTGTCACAGCTAGAGGAAATGTAACAATAATGTGTTGCAGAAAGTAATACTTAAAAAATATGAAGTCACATAAAGTTGCAATTATGGGGACAAAAAAAAAAAAAGTAAAAAGACAGAGTTTTGAGAAATACAATAGCTATATATATATATATATATACACACACAATACGCAATATATAAAGAAATACAATAGCAATTATTTTATTGTTTATTTATTTTAATCTATGCCAGAAATAGGCTTGCATAAAAAAGGGTTACAAAAAAGACTTTTTTTTTAGAGATCATGTTTGTGTATCTCGCCTTGAGCACTAAAATCAGCACCAGTCGGGTTCATTCACCTCCAAACTGCACTTTGCCTTCTCCTTAAAAATCCCTTGTGACAAATTCAATGCACTGTCACTGAAGGTGTTGAGAGTCTTTGGTCTGCGGCCGGCCTGCAGTCGGGCGGTCTCGGGGCTTTACGTCTCAGGGCAGCCTGAGGGTTGCGATAGAGCCAGGCCAACTCAAACCAGACTCCTGCGGTCACCATTCCATCTGGATTCAGTCAGGCTGACAGGCAGCGCAGGGCTCCTCTTGACCTACCTGAGAGTCGGTTAAAGCCCCAAATTGTTTCCTGATTTGGCTTGTGCGAATCTTCAACCCTTGTTAAGAAGGGCTTTACAAACTCAACCTTCCGCCCCTCCAAGGCTCACGGTCACCAGCAGCTGCCTCGGTTAGCATCAACAAAACTTCCTGTGCTGTGACCTCCGCGAGGTCGCCATAAATTGCAGCTAAAGAAAACACGCAGACCGGTAGCTCTGAGACAAGCATTACATCAGTACGCAAGTGTTGGTTGTATTTTACCACATTGTGATTTCACAACCAAACTATCCACCGCAGTGGATGCCAAGATCAACATCATTGGTCTACATCGGGGGGATAAGTGCTTTGGTGTTGAGCCACGTCAAGGCTGATGTCTGTGATCATTCCCTGCTTTGGATATCAGGAAGTTATTTTTATCACCATGGCTCATGAAACGTTCTTTGTGTTTTGAGTTAAATATGCAGACTGACGTTACCTCTCGTACAACGCTGTCTGTGATCTCTCTGTGTTTTCCCATGACTACATGATAAAACAGAATAAATGAAAAAAAAAAATGGAAATTTTTCTTTAAAGTGTAGATTACGGTTTGGGTTAAACCGTGTCCTAACCAAGAAAGACTTCGACAAGCAGGCTGTGATTTCCGCAGCGCTACACCAGTTATTATAGTTTTGAACTTTTCATTTAGTTTTGGTTTCTATTATATTTATAATTAATCATTTTAGTTTAACTGTCAGTTTTTGTTAGTTTTCTATGGAAGCACTGAATAACAAATAAAAAGGTTATTGCGATTTTTATCTCACAATTCTGACTTTTTTATTTGCATGATACAAACACAACTCTGGCTTATTGTCGCAGAATTGTGAGATAGAAATTTGTACTGCCAAAGTTAATATGCTTTGTTAATAACTGGTATTATTTAAAAATTGCATTTTGATAATAATAATAATGTTTTATTATAACATTTTTTACTAACTCAACAGTTCTCAACTTTATAGTTTTGTATTTTTAATTTACTTTTGATTTTCAATTATTATTAATTTGTCTGTTTAGTTTAGTTAATCTAGTTTTAGTATTTTAGGCTGTTATTTAATAACTTAATTTTCTTTTTTTGTCCAGTTATGCAGTTTTTTGGTAATACTTTGCTACTTTAGAGCCCCATCAGTAAAATCTCATTATTCCAAAATCCAACAAAGTATCAAAACCCATTCGTATGTATTTTATGAGGTGGATAATTTGTACAAATTCGTACAACCTCACTCCTACGATTTGTCTTAACCCCAGTGATGGGTAGTTTTAGGGGCGGGGTGCGGTGTACGTCATTTGTACAATTTCATACAAATTGGCAACTTGTAAAATACGTACAATTTAGCAAAAACATCACATGCACAACAGTTTCACATTAAGTAAGTGTAGACAGAAAAATTGCCCTGTATCTGGTTTGGACAGGTTGTGTTGGTAAATATAATTTAGTTTGCCCTTGGTTTGTTTTCTTATCATTATATGACATTTCGTTGTACTTTGATCCTGCTGCCGTGAATTCTGCATCCTGTTTGCAAATTCCTTTGTTTAATTTGAATTTAAAAAAGGCATTCTCACTTCATTTCTTAATTTAAACACAAGCTCTGGTGTTAATGTGTGTCAGGTTGAGGGTAAAAAGTGCAAGAGCAATTAGTCAAGACCCTCTCTAGAGAGCTCATTTGCTGCAAGCATGGAAGTGAAATCTGTGGGTTCAGCGGCTCCGAACAGGAGCAGATCAGAGCGGCGGTCTCCAGAGTCCTGGCAGGAGTTGACACAATAGAGGATTCCAGCACAGCTGCAGCAGACCTGTAAAAGAAATGAACAATGCAGCCACTGGCTACGGCTCTCAGGAACACTCCATTCCATGTCATTTTCCAGAGAAGAAGAAATGGACAGAACACAGACAAAGGGAATGGATGTTGTTTCATATAGCTTCATGTGAACTGATTGTCAGTATTACACGGTTTACATTTTACAGTGAATATAATCTTGAGCACTAGCATGGGCCTCAAATTAATAACCCAACCAGCAAAGGTTTTTTATCAAGACTACTGCTGAAAAACACCATGAGCGGTATCTTCCTGAAGTTGTTTGTTCTGTTTATCTATATCATTAGCAGATTATGATAAGGTTTTTACGGTGCATTCTTGGAGTTTCTTGGAAGTGAATGTTGGTAGTGCACTTGATTTTGGCAATGGGACAGCTCTAGAAAGGGTTTCCTGCAAAGTATACTATTTTAACCTGAGAGTGTATTGAGACACCTGTATAGCGGTGCAATAAAACTACAGTGCAACTATTAACCGTTGCAAAAGTAACTTTGAAAGAAAAATATCTGACAGGAAAATTTTGTTACAGTGATTTTTATACAAAAGGATTGTGTGTAGGGTTGCTCAAATTATATAATCGTTTGCGTTGGAAGACTCTGATTTAATTTAATTTCTTAATAGACTTTCGTGGTATTACTGTATATGATTTATTGACTTTTTAAACATTTACTAATTATTGACTGTTTGCAAAGATAATCACAAAGACCTGAATTAATTTTTTTTTGTGTATTTGTCCATTCTTAACTTCGTTCCTCAAAACAAAACCGCTTGCTCCTCCCCCTGAAACAAGTTTTCTTTCTGATGACATTATCAAGCCCTCTTAATTTTTAGCCCCTCCCACATAGAAACCACTTTTCAAAATCCAATTTTAACCATTTTGAAAAACAGCTTAGTCACGCATCTCAAAATGTAGTTAACAGCTTTGCTACCTTTACCTCCCAAACACTGCCGATTATAATCAACTTTATTGACAAGCTCACTTTTGGCCAATAGGAAAATTCCCTACTCGGATTGCCCTTAAAATGACAACAGATGGAGACAGACGTTAATTTTCCACACTCAGACACGCATTCAACTCTTGTTCACCCAGCGCTGTGACTAAGACAACCAGCGATGATAATGTAATCTAAACTTCATCAGCTCTCTAATGGAACATCCATGTCAGCTGATAATTTCTCTCCAAAGTGCTATTAGCTTCATTAGCGTTTGGCTTCCTCTCTTTCTCGGAAGTCTGCAATTACGCCCACGCTTGTGCCGCGGTCCATATTTCAGTGGCGATTAATTGAAGATGAATATAACATGCGCATTACCTGTTGTTTTTACTTCATTAGTCTGTTCATAACGTCATCTTTATGGCAAGATACTCATCAGGTGAACGACTAACCTTCCAACTTGACTAAAAAGACTTAAAATACAAAATAATCTTCAAGCGTACACGTAGATGACTATTAGACGTTTGTAGTTTGATTTCCCTCAAAAGAGTTAAGAGAGTAAACACTTGCTTGGTGGTTCTATCAAAACATTGTTGTTTGTTTATATTCCCAGCCGTGCATAGCAACAGCTCACCTAATGACGTGAATTTGGGGCGTGGCTGTCTGTTTGGCCGACCAATAGCAGATGGAAACCTATTTAAAAACAATATAGTTCTGTTTAGCAACATAAATTACATGCCTCACCTTTAAAGTCTTGTTTTTTTAAGTGAGTACATGCTTCGGAAAATCTGAACAGCACTGGTTCAGTTTAGAAACCTGTCAGAGTGTGTTATTTTAAGGCTGCATCCTGTGGCAGTGGCTCCATGGCTCTTTACTATTGTTGCTGGGTGCTGGGTTATTCTGATGAACATTACCTCTGCAAATGCAGATAGGACTGAAATGAGATGTCTCCCTCCCTGTTGAACTGTCTCTCTCTCTTTCTGTCTCTTTCCAGGCTTTTCCTTTGAGCTCCCTGAATAAAAAGCAGCCCACCCTGCTGGTTGTTTGTGGTCCTGAGCAGAACGGCTCCATCGGTCTGGTCTGTGCCCGCCATCTGCGCATGTTTGTAAGTATAGAGCACTGTGCCGAAGGGCACGGAGAAAGAATGGATACCAACGGGGTGCTGTATTGTTGTTTAAAGTCAACAAGAATCATAATCAGCCTATTTACTTTCTTAATGCATGCTTCTTGTATCATTGTATATGATTCATTGCTTATTTACGGCTAAATGCTAAGGATTTTACTTTGTACTCAGGCCAATGGTATATAGATTTTTAGTTTAGTTTTTAATTACATAAGAGCTTGCTTGGCGTCTGAAACAAATTTTCTTTCTGATGACATCATCAAGTCCTCTAAATATTCAGACCCTCCCCTCCTGTCGTATAGAAACCACTTTTCAAAATCAAATTTGATAAATAAAATTAAGCCCTGCCCTTTAATGTTTGTTATTGAATATACTGTTTCAGCAAGAAATACGACACATTAGAAAAGTAAAATGGGTGTGTGGATGCTTTTTATGTTGACGTTTACTTTATCTTTATTGAAAGAAGCATTGTATCGCATTTGTATGAAGGCTTATTTCTGCTACCGAATGAATTGCACAATAAAAAATAGCATTTTTTATTAGAAACAAACATTGCGAGCTATAACCTTGGAATTCTGAGTTTATATCTCAAAATTCTGAAATGACATCTCACAATTCCCTCAGAATTCATTGTTTTCCCTTGCAATTGCAGGTTTATATCTTACAATGCATACTTATGGAGTTTATATCACAATTTTGAGTTACAATTACCTTAATTTTTTTATACTTTGGAGGAAAGGGCTATTTGTTTATCGGTTAAAGGACAAAATGTTAGATGTTATATACAACTGTGCCTAGCGGTTAGTGAAAATATTCCAGCACATCATTTGGCATTCAAATTCAGCTTACAGCATTTCTAATTCCTGTTTTAAGCAGTAAAAAAAAGTTACCAATAAAAACAGATGCATTATTCTCTTTTGTGATGCTAGATTTATGGAGCATCATTATTCGTCTAATAAACGTACGCTCTGTTCAAGTTATCCTTCTTTTTATTCTGATGGAGTGA
The DNA here is from genome assembly GCA_032357445.1 of Enteromius radiatus. Classification (NCBI taxonomy): domain Eukaryota; kingdom Metazoa; phylum Chordata; class Actinopteri; order Cypriniformes; family Cyprinidae; genus Enteromius; species Enteromius radiatus. The sequence goes on from JAUCMS010000049.1 coordinate 6,876,428, forward strand.
AGTTTGGCCAGTCCAGAGTTGGCCGGTTTACAATATCAGATTCTTGGAACAAATAAAAAACTTGGAGGGGAAAAAAAATGAACAATAGAGGGTCATCACATGATGGCAGCTGTTTTATACATTCCCACCGTACATCTGCATGGATTCTTGTGTCCGTACCAATGTTATGTAAGAAATACATTAAGTTTAACTGCAGGATTGTAATGAACTTACCCGGCAACTTATCCAGACTGTATGGACTTTATCCTGTATCCCGAGCAAACGAGGTGTATAAAACCATAAATTGTAATGCACATTAATCACTTCTAATGTTCTTCTGAAATAAAATTATATATATTTTGTGATTTATGTACTCAAAAATCTCTCTGCATATCCACAAGGGGACAAAATATCACTTTAAAAAGCTTTTATGGACACTAAGCATGGTTCATGCATTGCAACACATCTGTTTTTCAGGACATATTTATAAAAAAAAAACAAATTTTAATCATCTACCTTATCTCTCTTTAATGTAGGAATATGAGCCCACCATTTTCTATCCCAAGCGTTCTCCTCAGAGTTTGCACCAAGACTTCACCGTTCAGTGTGAGAAAATGGACATCCCTTTCCTGTCCTATCTTCCGACGGAGGTAGGTGTCAATCTTGAATAATGAAGCTCAGCCCATCGGCAGAGAGATGTCAATGTGATGCTCACTCTTCTGGACATCTGTCAATCCTAATCGAATCCTGTCTGACCCCACGACCAGGTGCAGCTGTTAAATGATGCCTACAATGTGGTGATCGATGCCATCCTGGGACCAGAAACTGACCACAAGGAGGTTAAAGAGCCCTACGCTGGGATGCTGGTGACTCTCAAACAGATCAAAATACCCATCGTTAGTGTGGACGTGCCCTCAGGTATATGCTCATTAAATGCACAACCTGATATTTTAGAGGAATCTTGCCCGTGGCAATCTTTAGTGTGCAGTACCACACAGAAAAAAAAAGATGTTACATTTAATAAATACAGTAGATGCTTCCTAGACAAAGAAAACATGTTTCATGACAAGGTCTCAATCTGTACAGAGGAAAGTTTTAGTTTTTTTGTCAGGCTAAATATTTCAGCATTACAAAAATAATTTGCTCGATTGTGCACTAAATTTTGTTGTTTGGTTGTTCGAAAAACAAGTTTCTTTATTTTGTTATGTATAAAGTAGACGTCAAATTGCAAAATGGATTACAAACACGTTCAAGACTAATAGCTACTACAGTAGCTATTTAATTATGTAGAATAAGTAAACTGAATACTAGATCACCTTGAAAGATTGTTGATACATTTTTTGTAAGTATGCTGTTATTGAAACATGCATTAAGCCTACTTTACATGTTCAAGACTAATAGCTACTATTTATCTTTGCTAATAGCTACTTAATTACGTAATTACATATGAATTGGTCATAAGATTGTGTTGATTTAATAGCTACCTAATAAATTACATTGAGTAAGTTAAACTCAATACTAGATATACTTACAATACAAGAGTGTTGATACATTTTTGTAAGCTTGCAAAATAGTTGGCATATTATTGACAAATGGGTTACTAACACCTCCAAGGAGTTTCAACTGATGAAATCTCATTTATGCAGCCAATTTTTCTGATAAATGAGCTGACCAGGGAGTGTAATGTGCAAATGTGTTGCGCTGGACTTGAAGTGTCTGCAAAACAGACAAATTCTCGAAATTAAGAAAACTCACAGCCGTTATGTCATCGGGAGACCATATTTGAAAATTGCATTTGATGGCTGACACGTTGTAATTTTTGTGCTCTTTTCTTTCCCACATGGCAGTAGTGTGATAAATGATCTCTACGAGCCAGTTTCCACATCTTATCTGGAAGAATATAGACACGTTGCTATATTTGAGTTAATAACCAGTGGCTTGTGATGGTGAGAAAGGATTCACTCTTTCTGTCTCTCTTTCCTGAAGGTTGGGATGTTGACGAACCAGCCAAAGATGGGATAAATCCAGAGGTTCTCATTTCTCTGAATGCTCCCAAACAGTGCGCAACGGGTTTCTCGGGAAAGCATTTTCTGGCGGGACGATTCCTGCCCTATGACATTCAGAAAAAATACGAACTTAATCTGCCAGAATTCCCCGGCACGGAATGTGTTATAGAACTGTAGCCATTTGTACAGACTTGCATTTTGAATAACAAGGATGTTTTTCCCCTTTTGTATTTTATAGATTGTTCTGTGGCATTCAGTTACTGACAAATATGACTAGACACTTTGGATAGTGAAAGTGAGTTTTCTGTGGAAGCTTGTTTCTGGTACGGAATAAAAAAATGCAAAAGGCAATAGTGAATGAATCTCCCGTTCGTGACTTTTATCTTGAAACTCTGAGTACTGTATGTATCTCAAAATCTGGCTGTATGAACTCGCAATTCTGAGAAAAAGATTTGCTACAGAATTCAAAAGTATTATTTTAGAATTTTGCGACTTTTTTCCCCCTGACAATTCTGACTTTTTTCTTGCAATTCTGACTTCTCAGAATCGTGAGTTTATATCTCACAGTTACGAGTTACAAACTCACAATTCTGTTTTTATATCTCGAAAAAAAATTTTTATCTTGTAGCAGAAACAAGCAGTCAGTCCTAAGAGATGGGTTTACAATAATTTATTCAATTTTGCTATTTTTTTTTGTTGACATTTACAGTACGTTTAACTGTTGAGTTCTGAAAGTCGCCAATATATTGTTTTGTTTATTTTGTTTAAAACATAAGTCTTTTTAATGTTAGATATATTCAAAGTGCATTACCCTGACAGTGCCTCCAGTCTAATGTGCACGACACCTACAAACCCAACGCATTTCTGCTGGAATTCTACTCCGATGACAAATATATTTATCTGTACTTTATTTTAAAAGTTTGTATAGTATAATAATAATCCCAGGATGACAAACGTGTGTAAATCATTTTGTTTTTACTATACACTGCTCAATGTACATGTGTTTTCTTAGTTCTTATAGGTTGAATGAATAAATTATCTATGTAAAAAACGAGTTTATTCATTTAGATGCCAAAGTCGGGTGTTTAAAGAAACGTGGGATGTTGAAAACCCACGGATGTTATTATTTAGCCAAACCTTGGAAAATGTGCTCCATCAGCCAATATTTGGGAACAAGAGGTAGCTACGATATTCTTTAGACCATACAGTATATTATTTCTTCCCAGAGATTTATTCAAAAGTCAGGAAAAGGCGTGGGTGATATAATGGAATGTTACTGTCTAAAGCAACAACAGTTACAGTATGTGGACAGGAATACCGAAGCAGCGTAATGATTCATCGCTAATGCATTATAGGCCATTTTAGGACATTGTGTAAACTCGGATACATTCATCAAAAGGTGGAGCATGAACTCATCCGGAGATCATATTTCTTAGTCTGCCAATAAACATTTTACATTTCTATCCACCCCACTGAAGGCCAAAAAAAGTGTGTTTATTGTCTTTAAACACGCATAGAGAGCTCCACAAAGGTAACCGGCAAAAGAAGCCATATGCACTCAATATGGTGACAAAGGAAAATATGAAAATCTGTTTAGACTGCGAATGAATTGGGGGAAATATTTTGGTCTGTGCTTTTCTTTGCAAATTTGGCTGTTTATTCTGTTTTGATACCACTATTCTCTATAATCTTTCTGACTTATGATTGTGATTTTTTTTGTCGGTGCCATTTAGTGCAATATTTGCTGTGCTTCACAAAGCTTTCAAAACGACGAATGACGCCATGGATTGGCGAGTGAACGCATCTCACCGTCATGGATGTGCTGGTCATGCATGATCCTAGACAGTGGAACAGTACATGTAGCATGCATGGGAATATTTACAATTTGTTAAACACTATTCATTTTGCTCATGAACCATTCGTTTGAACTTTAACAATAAGCTTTTAGTGTGAAAACCTATATTTCGCCACTTCATCAAACAGTTGAAAATGACATTAAAATGGCATACACAATATTCATACCCATTCTTAAGGCTTAAAAAAAAGTTTATTATCAGTAAATATTAAATGCTTCTGTATGCATATTATATTTTCTCCTGTTTTTACATTTAGATTATCTTTGCTGTCATACCAAAACAAAAATTACTCATCATCAGGTTATCAAAGATGTACAGTAGATGAGCTTGTTTCTTTGTTGGAAAACGGTTGAAGAAATGTAGCATTACATCACTTGCTTACATCATGCATCCTCTGCAGTGAATGGGTGCCGTCAGAATGAGAGTCCAAACAGCTGATAAAAACACATCTACTGTAGTCCATTGATTACTGTCTTGCAAAGTAAAAAGCTGTGAGTTTGTAAGAATCAAATCCATCAACACGTTTTAAGTTTAAACTATTGTTTCTGACTAAAATATCCATAATCCATAACACTTCCTCCAGCAAAAGAAAAAAAAAGAACAAAAAAAGAAGTCCATCCCGTTGTCCTCTGACATCAAATCATCACCAAGAAGGACTTTTTTTTTTATTATAAACACACAACTTTTAGTTTTACAAGAAGCTAATTGATGGATCACTTGTGGATTACTCAGATGATTTTATCAGCTGTTTGGACTCTCATTCTGACGGTACCCATTCACTGCAAAGATCCATTGGTGAGCAAATTATATAATTATAAATTTCTCCAAACCTCTTGTTCCAATGAAATAAACTCATCTATATCTCTATAGATGAGATGGCCAAAAGGTAGGTCATTTTCCTTTTTGGATAAACTATTACATTAAAGGGAAAAAATGACACACTTCACATTCAAGCAATGTGAAATAGTTATTATGAATCAGTTTCTGTGATAGTTATAAATTTGAAACTTTTGGCTGTTTACAACTCCCTTTATACGCAACAGGTGCGTCATTTTACTGTCTTTTGAGGTCACTGATTATCAGATGAACATTCCTGCAATGTTTGACATAGTTGCAAGTGAGTAAAATAAGACAAATCCATTGTGAAATAAACATATTTTCATAAATTAAATTAATCTGCTGTCATCACATGTTCATTCGTGGCTGAAAAAAAGCAACTAGAATATAATAAAACACACAATGTCCTGCTCAAACAACCAGTAACCCAGACTATCTTGAATAAAAACACAAACATAACATTTTTCTGATGCAACATTCACCTTTCTTCTACATCTGTGTGTTCTTTTTTGTCTGTTGGAATGATATAAGAACACAGATGTTAGCGCAATAGCCAATGGCGAGCAGGAGGGGGCTGGTCTGGACCACTCTCCACTCCATCCTGTCTTTTAAAACTCTGGAAAGTTCACGAAACTATCAGACTTGATTTTGAAGGACGGGGGGAAACAAATTCATTGTTTAAGCCACTCGAGAACTTAACTAACTTTTTTTTTTTTTTTTTTGGTGTGTGTCTTTCATTTATTTTTGTTACCAACAGCTGCCCATCAGTGGCTGCGGCACTATGTGGGACACAGTCGTGACGTTGGTGCTGTCTGCCGTCTTTGTTGTGTCTCTGGCACAAGGTAATGTAATTGAAATAATCTCATAATTGTCTTAATTAGAATATGTAAGGATGTTATTCATTATGTAACAGTTTGGTACAGCTGCCAGCATGCAAGACTTTGGCTGAAAAAAAAAACAGTAAGAGCTTGTTTGTTTGTGAGAGCTTTATCAACTTACATGGCTAGAGAGATGTTTAGTAAATCACACAGTTTTTGCTTACAGAACTTCTGTTTGCCTCGCTGCTATTAATTGACACTTTCAAAGTAAAGTTTTTACTAATTAGGCTATGTAAACTCAAAAAGATGAAGGTGATGAATGTGAATTTTAACTAATTAGCCTACTATCTGCACCAGCTGTTATGTAGGTATTGCAGCTAATAACTGCAAAGTGATTGGACATGAAAACAGAATATTGTCATTTATGACATTTCCTTTCAAAAGTCTTATTCAAAATAGCGAGTGTGTCACAAAGGACCATTATTTTAAACTTAATGCAAGCTATTTCTGATTCCTCTCAAAAGTCTCCGTATTGGAAAAGTAAAGTAGCCTATGACTGTTGAGGAATTCATTATTTGAATGACTGACTGTCATGAATACTGGGAAACAGCTCACCAACCCAGACTGAAATTTGGAGCAGCACCGTTTCATCCGCCTCTATTCCATTCACTGTCACTCCATCTCGTCTCCGGTTCACCTCAACCTCTCCACGGAATTTATTACCTGTCCCAACACGCGTAGACAGCCGACACGGAAAATAGCGCCTGACGTTGCTGAGCTCTAAGTCGAGCCTTTTAAAAACCTTTAGGACTAAAATTCGGTTTTTAAATAACCAGATGTTCCTCAGTTATCCGGTAATGAGCTGCAAGCCCGCGTGTCCATGCCAGCTTCATCCAGGGCACGGAGAAGCCATTTTCAGCGCTCCAAAGTAAATATTGCCACTCTCTAATCTGCTCAATTCAAACGATTTATTCTCCAGATGTTTCACTCTGCTCTGAAGTTCAGCTGCCCGGTACATCGATCTCTGTTGCTTTGATGCGAAAAAGAGGGTGGAAAGAAGGATCAAAGGTAATGTGCGAGAGGTTACACGTCTCAATTTCGCTCTTTTCCGTGAGTGGCCGCTACCTGACCAAGTTAAAAAACAACCAAATTCTGATTGGACGCGTTGATGTAGGGGAAATCGAAATATTAGCCTATACATAACCTAATAATAAAATAATACATAATAATGAGTGTACTATTTAACATTAGTGTGCTTTGTCGTTGTGCTGTCACAGCCATTTTATGTAATCTTGGTTACTGTGATTATAGCCCACTACACTACTAGAAACTTCACTTTTATAGAGGTAAAACAACAGCAGGAAAAGTTTAATTATAGTTATATGTTTAATCTAGAAAAAAGACACGTACGACTTTTCAAATGTGTCTTTAATAGCCTATTAGTTTATTTTGTGGTGTATAATCTATATATATATATATATATATATAAAACATTCAAGATGCTTTTATAAACCACTATTTATTATATCTAGTTTTAGATTGTTTTAAGATTTTTTTAGGTATTTTAGGTATTTAAGTTGACTAATAATGTCTTTATAATTAGAAAACGGCTCGTCTTAGTTTAAAACCAATGCTTGAGATCAACTTTCTGGACGAAACGGTTCAAAGACAAGGAAAACCAATCCAGATCATTTTAAACACACACAAATCTGGCTGGAGTTTCATTATTATGCAGTGACAATGAAGTAGTTCAGTTTAGAATAATGGAGCACAGATGCATCCCACTTCAGAGTCTATGGAACAGTCGTTGTCTCCTAATCTTCTTCTCAACCCAATCAGACAGAGCTCACCATCTTCCATTCGAGCACACCTCAGCCAGGACATGTGCCAGATGCACAAAACTACTTCCACATGTTTGACGACGCAGGATAAACACACAGACAAAACCACTTTGGAGCTCTCATTTGCATTCATTAAAACATGATGGGATGTGGAATGCAATTTCAAGACCACTGCCCGGGCACACTGCCTTCTTAAATGAAATGCCTCTGATTTCAAACAAATCCCTGCTTGTTACCAACCTCGTATACTGCAGAAAAGCCATCACAGTGTTTTCGCACTTGCCCTAATACATATGAGTATGTGGGTTAGCACTATAGCGCTTTGTCAAAGGGATTACATAACATGCCAAAATGATTTACCTTTCCTTTTAGGATAAACAAGGGGAAAAACTTTCAGAAAGGTAAATGCCAGCTACATTTTGGCATGTTTTTGTGTCTAACCTTTTTGAAGGCTTTTATTTACAGACAGCAGAGATCAAAAAATGATTCCCGTATAAGAAGCATATGCGCTAACCACTCAGCTGCAGCTTTGACGTAGCTCTTTTATTAAAACTCAACCGTCACATGTATTTTGATTAGCTTCTGGCTAGGCTAGCAATGCTCCAAATGCACATTAAAAATGGGGAATGTCTTATTAAAAGGCCACAGACTGTTTGCGTGAATGGATTAATTGTCTAAGTATGGCTATTGGACACTGTGCAGACTTTATGAGGTGACGTGAAAAGTCCTAAAAGGGTAATGATACTGCACTTTATATTGTGGGGTAAAACCCCTGGCAATAACATAGGTACAGAATAATCACCGAATTGCTGTACCAACTTTAAATTACCCTTTTATTTGAGATCCATCTCCCAAAATAAACTTTAAAGGGCAGGGTGTCATTCTATGTTGGGAAGACACTGATATATAGATAGGTGTATATTGTTAGACGTTGTTAACTTGAATTTTCCGCTCCAAATTAAATGTTTTTTGAACACCTGATCCTAATAATGCCCTGTTACTGGGTGCGGATATTACAAGGTTCCACTGAGGACACGCAGTTCTTCTGTCTTGGAATAAAGCTGAATAAAGTATGTGATGTGGTTATTGCTAATTATATTGGTGGCCTTAGTAGGTGTTATAAAGGTTTATTGTTAAATAAAAAAAAAAAGTCATAAGTTTAAGTCATAGGTTATGCAAGTAGATGAATGCAGATTACAGATACATGCTCAACATCATGTGTTGTTGTAATTGGGCAAAGATGTAGTCTTAGGAATTAGCAAATTTTGCTCGTCACAAAGAATGGATTGGATTCTGGTCTCCATAGGAACCCATTCACATAGTGCCTATTTGTCATTAATGTAGCTAACATCGGCTTCAACATTCAGAATAAAATGTCTATAGCTTTTAAAAGTTGGGTGGATTATGACTGGCTGTGAAAGATTTTATGTTTCATCAACTGGAACCAAACGGCTGTGAAAGTGATTCCGTTTATATTGTTCTCTGATGTTGTCATTATAACTGTGGTATGGACTTTCCTGAATGATAAGTGTATGTTGCTATCTATTAAAGTAAACTATAGTGCCACCTTGAGTACGGAGGTTCTGTCAATATCTACAATGGTGCCACGCCTTACTTTAATCATTTATTTTGTCTAATCATCAGTTAAAATTTCTACAAAATCTTTAAAAAACAATTAAGAATAAAGAAACAATTAAAAATTTAAAAATTGTGTCTACACTTCAAGATCTTAAAGGGTTAGTTCGCCCATTTAAGACATTAAGTTGTATGCATTCGTTACCAACACTATAGTGTATAAACACTGACCCACTCTGTGATCACCTCCCTGGTCAGAGTTCTGGCCGCTGGAAGTTTTTTAAGAAAGTAGTCCCGGTT
>JAUCMS010000049.1:6885739-6903478 GCA_032357445.1 Enteromius radiatus
GTCAGTGTGTATACACTATAGTGCTGGTAATGAATGCACACAACTTCATGTCTTAAATGGGCGAACTAACCCTTTAAGGTATAAATCGACATCTAAAGGCTTTATTTTTTATCAAAAGGGGGAAATGGGGAAACTTCATGACCAGGAAAAGTGTAATGACACAGTCACCAAGAACTAAGTATGCTTTTTAGTAAAGTGACAATGTTCCTCACAAAGCCACTCAAAATAAGTAAATAACTGGAATAATAAAATCTCATCTATACTTTGGGAATGACACTCTTTCAGCTGAACCTGCGAGGTAAATCAATGCAGTATATAGGGGAGGATATAATAACAGCAATGGTGGCTTGGAGAAAGTCCTACAGGGCTTCTACGGTGACTGACACGTCTGCCGCAGATAAGCGCTTCAGTGTGTGAGGGTTGAGTAGTGCCAGTAACATTTCACTGTCAAGACAGTGTGCTGTTCCTACTTGAGGATGTTAGGCTTGGCTACATCTGTGGTACACGTCACCTTTGGAAAAAAAAATTACTGACATTGGTGAATGAGTCCCTCAGTCTGTGATTTCCTTATCGCAGCACATTATAAGGAAGTTCTGGAAAGTGGTTCAGGGATTCACCTTAGGACAGATCGCACGAAACACCGGAGGCCCACTGTCCTCCGTCTGGGATGTGGGAGTGCATCTTCTGGTAATGTCTCATCTAGAAAGCATGAGACGCCATGTGTTTGTTCCCATTACTCTATCTTCTCCTTTGAGGCCCTGGCTAGTAAGTGTCTCCAGATTAGTTTGAGAATTGATGTAGGGGATCAGGCCATGGTGCATGCTCCACTTCCATATGTGTGCAGCATCTCCTTATGTGACTAGACGGAACGGAAACAGATACAGTGAAGAAATGGACCAAATGTGTCCTCCTCAGGGCAATCATGAGATCAGATATCAGGTGCTAACTCAAAACTGGTTGGACATTGTTCAGAAGGGCCGTAGACGCCAATGGATGCTGAGCCGATAAAAGTAGGCCACTTGGACCCTGGTGGCACCAATGTACAAAAAAGTCAGTACTTAAATATTGAATGTCTTTCGCACACATTCCAAAGCCAAGCAGGATTTTCCAATCACATTCACAGACGTGTCTGCAACCTAAGGAACGTGCAAGGAATAAGTTGTTCTGATCTATTACATTGCAAATTATATTGCACTGTAATAGATCAAACAAATTTCATGTCCAACTTTTTAAGACCAAATTTAGTTAGTCCCTCAGGAGGTCAGTGTTTCTTCAAGATTCAGTTGCAGCCAACGTTTCATTGGTAGCACCTTTGTTGAGTGCGCTGTAATAAAGTTTGCATTCCCACAGGACCCATCTGGGACAGCTCACATCTTCGGAGGTTAAACAAAACAGACAGGAACAGAAAGCTGGCTTACAACAGCCTTGTGGAGCCACAGACCACAGGTAGTTATGGATATTTTAACATGCTCTCTTTATGCAATCAACTAATTTGTGGTGTCCTGCTTGATCCAAACCTCATTGTGGATCTTTGTGTTGCAAAAAAATATGATGTAATGATTTCTGGAGTCATCTGTCTTCATTAAATGCGAGCTTTAATAATGAAGACATATAGCCACTGCAATGCTGAAACAATACGACATTGACTCTTGGGCATGTAAATGAGTTTAAACATGTTTTTATTTAGAGAAGAGAATAATTTGTCTCTTAGACAGCTCTTTTTGCCTTAAATAATGTCATTCAATTCACACCTCCTGAAGCAACAAGCACTTTTGTGGGACAATGATTGCATTCTGTCAGTGTGATTGTATTCTGTTGAAAGCTGGAGTAATCTTTTGGAGAAAACCCAGCAAAATGGGCAGGAATTTTGACGTAATCTGGAAACTCTTGTTCTTCGTCTTTGGGTCACTAGCAAGAGCATTCTGTTCTTGTAAAACATCTTACTCTGATCTTTGTTTTGTACAACCCAGGCGTAACCGAGTGGACATCCTGGTTCAATATCGACCATCCGGGAGGAAACGGCGACTATGAGAGGTTAGAAGCCATCCGTTTCTACTACAGAGAAAGGGTCTGCTCACGACCTGTAGCCATGGAGGCCCGTACCACGGACTGGGTTGCAGCTGCGGATACGGGGGAGGTTGTCCATTCCAGTCTGGAGAAGGGCTTCTGGTGTATCAATAAGGAGCAGCCATTTGGTCGCAGCTGTTCCAACTACCATGTGCGATTCCAGTGTCCGCCAGGTACAATTAGTCAAGAGACAATCCATCAAAGTAAAGAAGTGTATTCCATATGGAGGCTTATGCATTTTAACATATGAGTGTGCAAGAGTCTTCTTTGTTTTGTTTCTTAAGTCCACTCATACTGGACAGACTGGAGTGAATGGACATCTTGCTCTGCCACCGCCTGTAATGATGTTGGCATCCAAGTCCGTCAGAGGAAATGCATGAGCACGCAACCTCTTCCACTGCTTCTTTCACCTGTCTGCGTGGGACCTAACATCGAACGCAGAGAGTGTTCAACTCCTCCATGCGAAGGTATGAATTTGGAGAAAATAATTATATTTTACTGATATAATATGTATTTCCTTGCCTTCATTGGCAGGATTTACCAGCACCTCTCCTAAAAACCACTTGTAGATAGCTTTTAGTTTGTTTAATCTAGTTTAGCTGATCTCCAAATCTGGACTAGATAGTTTTGGTTTAGCTTAGGATGGTTAAAACTTTTTTTTTTTGTTCAGCAGCAAAACGACAGAGAGGTGCCAAACGCTCATTGTGTGCTCTTTATATCAGATGTGTCCAAATATTTGTTTTGTCACATTTCAAAATGACCTAAATCATTTTGACACTCAAATTCAGAAATGAGGCTTATTATCCACTCATGGTTCTCAAGAGCAATCAAATCCTGCTGACATTTACATGACACATGTGGTGCCCAATTAGCTGGCTAAACCCAAACATGCTTCTGTGTGTACAGAGCTTTGTTGTCTTTGATCATAAATCAATGTAATCACACTGGCGAAGAAGTCAGAATGCAGTCTGACATTTCCGTACAACAGATATACAATATTTAAACAGTGAAATAACACAATTAAAGAGACTGTTTTCTTAACAGTTTCTGACAACCTGCCACAATGATTGTTAATTAACCACATATTTCCCCCTAAATTTTGACTAAAAAGCTTTGTGGAGCCAGTGGGCTTTATGGAGTGCTTGCTCAGTGACCTGTGGGAGGGGCCGTAGAACAAGACGTAGGACATGTCACAGATCTTCAACTAAGATTCAGTGTACAGGACGACCTGTGGAGGTCCAAAAGTGTGGAAATCCATGTCCAGGTATTGTGTTTTACAAAACACACATTCTCTGAAAATGATTTTTTTGCTACCAAAACACACATTTTATTTTTACAGTGGCATGCAAACGTGTCTGTCCTGGGGGACGTCCCAGTAAGGACTGTAGCTACTGCATCTGTGATGGACCAACGCTGCACGGGGAGGTTTTCAGTGTTACAGGTGTCCCTGTGTCAAACGCCACAGTGGCTCTGGCTAGCCAAGCCAAGGTCGTCCGTGCCCACACTGATGCCATGGGTCATTTCAAGATTGATGGACTGTGCACCAGCCCACAGACCCAAGTGGTCATAAGAAAGGATAAATTTTCACCCGTTACTCTCCCTGTTTCCAACAACAGCACTGATGAACTCTGGGTACGGGCCATCTTACGATCCTCAGGTAAAGAAAAGAAGAAACCTCTGGATATGGATGATCTCGCATTAATAATTTCATGCACTGTTGCATTGTTGTTGTTTTTTCATTTTATGTCTTACAGAAAAACCATACATTGAAAAGCACCCAGAAGACAAAGTGCGTTATGAGGGACAACGTGCAACCCTTTGCTGTAGAGCAACAGGATCACCAAAACCTGACAAATATTACTGGTAAAAATCAACGCAGTTTCTTTATAGGTTTTTTGACAAATGCTGTTAATCTTATAGTTACATAAAAATCTATTTGTTTGATCCAAAGGTACCACAATGGAACCTTACTGAATCGCACAATATACAAGTATGATGAAGATCTGATATTGCGGGACCTGAAACCAGAGCACTCAGGGCAATATCACTGCAAAGCAACTAGTCCGACAGGCAGCATAAAGTCTACTTCAGCCGTCCTCACTGTTTTCGGTAAGTGCAAAACCATTTTACCAGTCAACAGGGAACATTATAGTATTTTTGCAAAATGTCCCTAAAGAAGAAAAATAACCCCTATAAATATTGTGGTCTCCAATGAAATATTAAAGTCTATAATGTCTACTGACATCTGCGGTGCAATATTTTATGATGTTTAAGTTGGTAGAAAAAAACTGTTTCTAAACAAGGAATGACTGGCAAGAAGTCGAGGTGGGCAGACTAAAATCCTTAAAACCCAGCGCTTTCCATATTAAAGTGAAATCCAAGCTTGTCAATAAATCCAGTTTTTTTCATCCTCTGACAAGTATGCATTTCCACATTTGCACACATAACTACACATTGTGAAAATTCCCATGATGCTTGTTATCCAAGATATAGATTGTCAGAAATAGTCTGTTGAAACGTGTGCTAAAGCAATCAGCCTCTAGACTTTGTCTGAGGGATCTCTTTGCTTCTTAATCATCTTGGCATACGAAATGTGCTTTGCTGAATGAAACACTAACACCTGTCACAGCAGGGTTCTTAATGGAGGGTGATTAATGTGTTTTGTATTTGCTCTTGCATTTAAACAACAGCTACAGGAGAAAAGTTTTCCATGAATTAAATTTCTTCAACCTCAAATAAGATTACACGGTTGCTCTATCCAATAAGTGTCATTTTAAAGGAAACACAGCGCTCTTATGAATAAATGAGCAGCATTTACAGTAGAGTGGTAATGTGACAATAATGACTGCTGCCATTAATATGGTGACACAATGAGATCATAAATTTTAATAAAAACCAATACTATGGCATGTCATCAGACTTCCTTTTCAGGCTTCCAAGTTCAGTGACCCAGTTTTACTTAATATAATAAATAATAAAAATATCAATTTTTAAATCCTTTTTACTTGAAAACAAGTATCTTCATAACAATATAAAAAGATAAATACAGAATAGTATATAATTTTCATTTTCTTTGTTGAAAAAGCCAGTGGAATAAAATCAATAAATAAAACTTTTGTCTATATAAATATTCTGCATTCTTTGAAAATGTAGCACACTGATGTCACATTTTGTATTTCACAGCTAAAGGAACACCAGCATGCAACTCAACACCTGAAACTCACCTGATCAAATTGCCATTAGACTGCAAGCAGCCAAAAACAGACTCCAAGTTTTACAATGCAGGTCGCTGTCCACACAACAAATGCCCTGGATCGCTGGACTTTGACATGCGTTGCAGGGATGGATCTGGCTTCTGCTGTGGGGTCAAACAAATGGATGCTAGAGAGATCAACTGTGGCCGTTACACGCTGCCTATCAAGGCTGTTATTGAGTGTGGCTGCCAGACTTGTGTGGAGCCCAAAATTCTTGTACGGGGGAGAGTGGTGTCAGCAGATAATGATGAACCCCTGCGCTTTGGACATATCTACATAGGGAAGGAACGGATAGGTACCACGGGATATCAGGGTGGGTTCACAATTCAGGTGTCTCCAGATACACAGCGTCTTGTGGTAAACTTTGTGGACCCTTCTCAGAAGTTCATTGACACAATCAAGGTTTTTATCTTTGACAAGAGAGGAGGTTCTGTCTATCATGATGTAAAAGTGATGAGGAAGCAGGAACCTGTTGATTTAAATGCTGCAGAAAACAATACCATTTACCTAGGTGAAATCAAAGATGAGGACCCCATCGGTCAACTGGTCATACCTCCAAACTCCTTCCATAAAATCACAGGGGAAGTGTACGAAGGGACTGTTAAGGCCAGCGTCACGTTCCTTGACCCACGCAACATTACCATGGCTGCTGCCGCTCCTGGCGATCTCAACTTTGTAGACAATGAAGGAGACATGCTCCCTCTCAGGACATATGGAATGTTTTCAGTAGATTTCCGAGATGGAGCAAACCAGGAGGTTCTAGGAGCTGGCGCAGTCCAGGTTCTTCTTGATACAGAGCATGTAAAAATGCAGGAGCACATCCCTGATATGAAACTCTGGTCCCTCAATCCAGATACAGGCATTTGGGAGGAGGAAAGTAACTTTCAACCCACACAAACTACTATTGCTGGCACCGGGAGGAACAAACGTGAGGAGCGCACCTTCCTGATAGGGAATATGGAAATCAGGGAGCGTAGGTTGTTCAATCTCGATGTGCCTGAGAATCGAAGGTGCTATGTCAAAGTGAGGGCATACATGAGCGACAAGTTCCTGCCCAATGAGCAACTAGAAGGAGTGGTAATAAACTTGATAAACCTGGAGCCTAAGCCTGGCTACTCGTCAAATCCAAGGGCTTGGGGACGCTTTGATAGTGTGATAACAGGACCAAATGGTGCTTGTCTTCCAGCTTTCTGTGATGCTCAGAGGCCTGACGCATACACGGCTTACGTCACGGCTATAATGGGAGGTGAGGAACTGGAAGCAGCCCCCTCAATGCCAAAAATGAACCCAAACATTATTGGTGTGTCTCAGCCATACTTAGGGAAATTAGACTACCAGCGCTCTGATCATGAGGATCCAGCACTTAAGAAAACAGCCTTCCGAATCAATCTAGCCAAACCAAACCCTAACAATTTTGACGAAACGAACGGACCAATCTATCCTTATCAGAGTTTAATTGGGTGTGAAAATGCACCTGTTGATGGCAACCACTTTCGTTTCTTCCGTGTCGAAAAAGATAAGTATGAGTACAATGTGGTACCCTTTGAGGAGAGTGACCTCACATCTTGGACTGGAGATTATCTTTCCTGGTGGCCGAATCCACAAGAGTTTAGGGCTTGCTACATCAAAGTTAAGATTCATGGAGCTACAGAAATTATGGTAAGGTCAAGAAACCTAGGGGGCACTCATCCTCAGACAAGAGGTCAGTTGTATGGCATTAGGGACATTCGTAGTACCCGCGACTTACACCGTCCTAACAGCTCCGCTGCTTGTCTTGAGTTCAAGTGCAGCGGGATGCTCTTTGATCAAGGTACTGTAGACAGGTCACTTATTTCTATTATCCCACAAGGTAATTGCCGTCGTGTAGGCATCAATGGTCTCCTGCAAGAGTACCTGATAAAGCATCCTCCTGTTCTTCAGAACAATGAGTCTCATGCATTCAATATGTTAGCTCCTGTTGATCCACTTGGACACAATTATGGAATATACACCGTCACCGACCAGAACCCAAGGGTTGCCAAAGAGATTGCCATTGGCCGCTGCTTTGATGGAACTTCAGATGGTTTTTCCAGGGAGATGAAGTCAGATTCTGGAGTGGCACTGACGTTCAGCTGCCCTAAAAAGACTGTGAATCGTGAGAGCTTATTCCAGCGCTTGCAAACAAATCCTGGCCTAACACTAACACAGATGGCACGGGAGATGAGGGAGTCCCAGGGACTGCAAGTCAGAAGAGGGTCAACCCAAATGGTGGCCTACCCTTTTGGCCAACAGGGCAGGAGCCAGAACCGCAGAGCCACAAATACTAACAGAAGGAGACCAGCTACAAGGTCACAACCAAGACAGTAGATCTTTCTTTAGGTGAGTTCTCACAGTGCACTTTTTACAAACAAATTATAATTTTAAGATGTTGATGAAAATAAAGTGTATGTTTTCCATCCTCGTACAGGTCTTTTAGGTTGAAGAGAGTGAAGAAAAAGAGACTCAAAAAACCTGCTATGGAAATCCCAAACTTGGCCAGTCAGGTGAAATTGGATGCTCTGTCCTAACGGAGCAAAATCCTCACCTGATTTATCCGAACACATTTAAACTCTTTCTACTTGTGTATGGAAAACTGTCCTCTCATACGTCCTCAAAGTTTGCTTCATTGTTTAAGACATTTATTTTTAGTGATTAGGCGATTTATTTTAGTGATGATGTCATTTATTTATTTCCAAAGTTAAAACCTGCTTATGTGGAGCGTCCTACTTTTAGATCGGTAATTATTCACTCATTTTCTATAATTGATCAGGGTCTTTCATTGATGATAGGCTAAATAGGCAAGACAAATCTGTATGGGTTCAGGTCAAGTGTGACAGCTGCTAATCCTTTCATCAGCCACATATTCTTCTCTCCTGGAGGCAATGAGACAAGACCCGAGGCAGCAAAGATGCTTGTTCTGTCTCGCCTCCTGTTCCACGTCCCCATTTCAGTTGTGATTTGGCCAACTATTGGTCTGACCAAAGCATGACTGACCCCTGCCAAGAATAGCATCCCTTAACAGAATGGATTGCCAAGGTAGACTAAACAAACCTGTGGTGAGAGAAAGAAAAATATAATGGCCCTAACTTCAAAAACAAATTGTTTCATTTTTTTAAACACCCTCTTCATCCTTTTGACCATATGGCTGGCCTAATCAAAATTTCTTTTGATATTAAATCCAACTAATACAGTATCTCAGTGTACGATGTCTAGATCTTAGAGTAAACTGATTGTATTTTGTTTCTTGTTTCTGTTTGTCTCCTAAAGTGCAATATTGTGTTCCAATAATGACTTGAGAGTCCTGACAAAAATGTCCTATGTTATGAGCCAATCAACCATAGGTCTGTTAAAAAGTTGGGCTATTCCCTTAGTAATTGCATATCTGAATTACAAATTACATAGAACCTGTTTTTTTTTTTTTTTGCTAATCCAGTTCAACCTCCCCTTATATAGCCAGCTGACAATGCAACATAAATGCATTTGCAGTATTTTAACTCCACTCTAAAGTAACAAAAATCCAATTGTGTGATTTCAACAATTAATCGACCATAAAAAAATAAATATAACGTGGACCTGCAGAAGTTGGACATTTATATCCTTTGAGGTATATTTTGTAGGTAGCACTGCAAATAGAAAAAGGGATTTGTCAATCCCTTACGCTTTCAGTCTTCTGTACTGGTTCAAAGAAGAAGTTAATTGAGTTGAGGGATTACAGTGCATGCTTTAATAGATAATGGTGCAAACGTGTATTTTGTCTGTGTGTCCAAAGGTGTACAGCTGGACCGATGCAGGTGGAATATAAACAAAATTAAAATAAAATTCTAAAATAAAAACAAAAATATACATTAAAAAGATAAAAACTTTGATTAATTGGAAAAATCAATCTGAATAAAAACGACATGACCTGAATAAAGTCATTGAGAAATAATCCAATAAAGAAATGTATGATATTATTACGTTTTTTCTAAAATTGCAGTTGAACACAAAGTTGCAGAGTCTTATAACAGACTGATCTGAAATCATTAAAATCTGAGATTTTTCAAAAACATTTCTATATTTAAGAAGTACTTTAAAATGTGACATTAACAGGACAATTTTTAGTCATGGCCGACTAGGAAACACAATATATGATGATAAAACACATTTTTTAAACTGTAAAACGCATTGCTTCAGACCAAGCACACACATAAAATTATTGAAATCCATTATTTTCCATCCCAGACAGTTTCACCTGTAAGTGATGTTGAGTCGTACATTTGTAACTTGAATAAATTTAAACTTCTGTAATTTTGTAATATATCCAGTTAAAGTAACCTTTGGTGTTTTAGCATATCTATACTGTACATTTCTGTTTAAGAGGATAGATGGAGTTGGATATTGGATGAATATGGTGCTAAAAAAATTTGTTGGCCTCCAGTTAGCTTTTAAAAGTGTTTGTCCTCGCTTCAACTGTCTGGCTGGTCTCAGGGAGACTACAACTTTTCCAGGAATAACCTCTGGCAAAATGTGCATTGATAACTCTACCACTACAAAGTAAGAGTTGAATGGTTGCCTTTGCACTCTCAGAAATCTCTTTTCATGCTTGCTTCGCGATCATTTTACATACAACACATGTTGAAAATCTATGCAAATCATATTGTAACTTAGACTGCATGAAATTTCCCATCTTGCGATCTCAAAAGCCAGTTTTATGTGTAAATTGTGGATTACAATGTCTGTCAGATTTACCAGAATGTAAATAAAGATCTCTTGTAAACATGTTCTGTTGCTTTATTCCATTAAACTTAAATAAAAAAAGACAACACAACACAGGCTTTATCACAATTGTTACCCAAATGTTAATAAAATTGTGAAAAATGAAATAACCCACCATTAAAAGAAATATTTAGCATTTTTTATGTCATTAACAAAGCCAATGATTAAGCATTGCATAGCTTTAACCACCTATTTCTTATTAACTTATATTTTATAAAGATAGGATAACAGAATACTGATGGTGATGAAATGGAAAAATTCAAATTAATATATTTGCTTATTTGTTTTACAAAGACCTCATGAAATCACAAAGTTAAGTGGGTGGACGAAGCAATTAATGAAATTCTCAAAAGGTCCTTAATTTTTTACCTGTGGTAAAAAGTAATTTCTACCTGACACTCAAAAGAGCTGGATCTCAGAAGGTATAATTATGGAAAGTTACAACCGCAAACATTTATTACAGCCCTAGAGAGAAACACATTAACATCTCTGGAGTGCTAACGATTATGAATCCAAAACTATGACTAATTAAGCCTCTGAAATGTACAGCTGACAAAATAAACTGTCTGTGACCCCATTTTCCCTGAGTTCAATCAATCTTGCATATAAACTTTGCCAACTTACATTTTAAGATATTCATAACAATTTAAATAAATCATAAAATATAGGCAGAAAACAACGTTCACTTTAGTGTCATTGGAAGTCATTCGCGTACAACATTAAAGAACAATTCATCTCTGATTTGTAGTGTATATATACAAATTGTCACAAATGTTAACAACTGCTCCACTGGGAACAGGAATGTTTATTCAACTAAAATTCTGCATCTTTTTCAAAAATTACGAGATCCAAGCAGATGTTTAAGATCGAGGGAACAAAACACTGCCGTAACCAAGAGGTTCAGTTCTCCTTGACCTGGCCGAAACGTTGTAACGAGAGCTCACTTGCGTGCTTGACGTATACATTGCTGCCTTCCAATTTCACTTCATAAACTTGTTGCTAAAAAAAGAAGAGAAAACGTTACATTTTGACAAAGAAATAAAACTAAGCACGCCTACAATGCATCTGATTCTATTTCTGCTTGGACAGCTGTAAAGGCCTACAGCTAGAAAGGAACTTTGATATATACGAGCATGGTGGATGTTAACCGGCGGTGGGAATAGTGTCTAATTACTGAACATTTCAAGGTGTCAAGCCCCCCAGGATGACTGTCGTAATTATGGATTTTTTAAAAAAAAAAATTCCTTATACTGATTGGCCCAAGCTCGCTGTCACGTCCAACCGCCCCATTATATTTATTTTCGCGCAATGAGACAACACATTTCATCCGCTTATTAAAAAAGCAGACGTTTGGCTAAATTGAAACGTGCCGAAATGAGGGCAGTTTAATTCTTAGGAACGAGACTTTCCAAATGTCTGTCTGTTTGGCAGCACCTTCTTCTGTACCATTCTGGTGATGTGCAATCCATTACCGCGTGAGATAATGTTTGGTGCCATACTGAGTTAAAGTGATGGCACAACAAATGTGGTTTTAATAAGAAAATACAAGTGTTTTTCCGGGACGCTGAATCATCGCTTGAATCACAGGCTAACTTGTTCATCATGGCTGCCTACTGCCCCTTTACTGCTGAGTAATGAAATCTGGTGTATACATTTATCTTTTAGGAGAAGAATTCAGGCATCTCACTGATTAGAAAATGCTACTTTTATTAGAGGTTCATGTAAGATCATGATCACATAAAGCAAAGTAAATCTTATATCAAAATATTATAATGTCTTTAATCTGATTTAACTTCAAGGAATTTTGACCAAGGAGGCTTATTCAGTTGCATTTGTTGTATAATGTCAGTTACCACATAAAATTATTTTGTCACATCCCTTAGGTGAAACCCCCCCCGAAATGAACATTGCCAGCATGTGGTGGGTTTAAAAGGCGAAATGTGATTGTTAAAGCACTTATTTATTTCATTAAAAAGCTAAAACTTTTTAATTTTTCAGTTGGGCTACTGCTATATTTGGGGGAAAAAATAATAATTTCTAGGAATAGTCATTTATCAGCAATGAAATATCTGTGGGTGTTGAACAGAGATGTGTTGGTTTAAATATAGACATTTTCTGCCTTTTTTATAATAACAACATTTTTGGCTAAAAACCACAAAGTGTGTACTTTAATGTAATGTTTATTGCCTGGTACAATTTACATCTATTGTAACTGAAACTGAAAGATATTTTGCTTGGGTAATAATTTTTGACAATAGCTACGCCACAAATGTTGTCAGTGAGCTTAACATCCTCCTGAAGCTGGAATATTCCTTTAATGAAGAAAACAACACAAAGTGTCTCACCTGTAAACCTGTGCTTGATTTCCCCGTTTTGAGATTGAAGTCATAGTCATGCCAAGGACAGAACACCTGAAGGACACCATCGGCCTCCTCGATATCTCCATCACACAGTGGACCTCCTGAAAGTCAAAGAAATACACTGCATTTTAACACAAACATATTCATCTTATCTAACAGAATTATTTGCTCTTAACCACATTACAACTACTACAAAACTGTGGTAGGCTTACTTCTTATTTGCCACCACTGCGATCAAAAACACAACCTTTATGAAAATGAACCATGTAAAACCATTGTAATTATTCCGCCAAAAACATGTTACACTGTGTGGTTACACAAATTACCATTATATTTTAGTTTTATTACAAATACCATGTTATTATAGTAAAGCCATGGTTAATTTGTCGTTACCATGTTTAAGTTTGTTTGGTTTTATCTCTAGTAAAACCATGGTTAATGTTAGTAAGACAATACATTATCATCTTCATCTTTAAACAAAAATAAGACAGTCCCATAACGTTAGGAGATCACATTTTAAAGTGATATTTTGACGTTTAGGCGGCAACTACAGTTACCATGGTGATAATGACAGGGAGAGAAGAGAACGAAGCAAAACGTCGCACAAGCGACAAAACAATGAAGCATATGTACAATTTCTGTGATTCTGTCGTTGGTTTGGAGCTCGCTGCTAGCTAAATTAGCTTTGCACCCCGTTTTTGCGCTTCAAGAATCGATATGAGCAAACCAAATGTGAAACAGTTCGTTACCCGAATGAGCGCAGCGCGCGTCCATCGCGAAGAATTCACGGTTCACATGAAATAGACAAATATCCGCGTCGCGTCCGTTAGACGAATAGATCAGTCTGCATTGTTTCTTGGACAGCTCCGACACAGGGCCTATTAGCCTCCAAGAAACACTCTCATCTTCTGGAGAAGTCATAGAAGTGCGTTAAACCGGGGCATTAACGTGCTGTATTATCTTGTTTTATCTAAACGCGATAAATTTCGCCTCACTGACGGTCGCTGCTCTCCCTGGGTTGTCGCTTCCTGGAGGCTGTACTGCACTTTGTCGCCGAAGGAGGGGTCCCCAAAGAAGACTGTGATATTTGTATTTCCATGCAAATATTGCTAATCACTTTTGATTTCAAACGTTTAAACATGTTTAAACGTTTAAACCAAGCAATGTAACTAGGAAAAGGTGTGTTGTGATCATGCAGAGTGATTATAAAAAATAAGGTGCTTACATGGTTCTGCTAGTACTTAAAATATTGAGGAAAGGGAAGGAAATTAAAACAAGCCAGCAATGACTGGTTTATTACAATAAACATAACTCAAAATCAAAGAATAAGGCTCTCAGTGATTGCAGCAACAAACATAAAAGAAGAAAAACAGATCAAGCTATTTCACAATGGCGTCCTTGCTATTTCATAAAGCTATGATGTCCACCTTTGTGTCTTTATCAAATATGTGTCACTCGTTTTTGTCTGTATTATTTATAATCAGCATAACTTATTAAATAAGATTACTTCCAAGCATAATCAGACATGCACACACACAAAAAAAGAGTAGCACTTTAGACTACAATGCATCCTTTTTCTACCAAATAAAGACTTCTTTCGTGCTGATAAAGTGCAGGTTGCATTTACGTTAATACAAGTTGCTTGCTGGATGCGATGTGACTGAACATCTGGTCGAGCGCTATGGAAAAAGGGGCAAGGCTAGTGTCCAAAAAGCTTTGTACTGTCTCGCTGCCTGCACTAATCTTTAATAGCGAGTGAGCTGAATAGACTTAAACGAGAGAACCATTCTGAAGCTATGCAAAGACAGCTTCACACAGCACAGAGTGAGCATTAAATGTAGGCTAACAGGCTCTCTGGTCTCTTGTCCTGTTCTCTGACTGTCCTCTTCATGAAAATAGTGATTTTGATTAACTGAATTATACAAAAATCTGTTATCTTGGTAGAAATGTTTTGTTGAATTGTCCGCACTCAGGAAACATGCAATCAGATCAAAAAAAGTCCTATCAAAATTTTTTTTTTGCAAAACTGAAAATGTGACAAAAGTACAGAGCAGATGTTTCTTTTGGAACCAGATATATTTTTAATAGACCTTTTTTGCTCTTGATTGCATGATTTTAATTTTTTTTTTTTTTTATTTAAGTTACCTGATTTGTTTAACATAGCTGAGAGCTTCTTGGCTTGTCTTTTTTGCGTGCATACAATTTCTACTCGAAATATGCATTTTAATTGGTGACTGCTTTCAAAAATAATCAGTCATATATTCAAATTTTGTATAAAAAAATAACTGTATTATTTTATCACCAGTTATCAAAGGAATAGTTCACTCAAAAAAAGGAACTTTTACTAAAAATGTACTGAACCTTAAGCCATTCCAAATGTAGATGAACTTGTTTGTTTGTTTTTTTCATCTAAACAGATTTGAAGAAATTTAGCATTACATCATTTGTTCATCAATGGATCCTCTGCAGTGAATGGGTGCCGTCAGAATGAGAGTCCAAACAGGTGATAAAAACATCTCAATAACCCACAAGTAATCCACACGACGCCGGTCTATCAGTTAATGTCTTGTGAAAAGCTTCTTGTTTGTAATAACCAAATCCATCAAGACATTCAAAATTTTAAACCATTGCATCTTGAATGAATCAGGAGAGAAATATACACAGATCAAGCCCTGTTTAAGCAAAAACAATACAAAACAGTTAATAAATATGTTGGTGAACAACAGCGATGGCCTTTTCACTGCCTTATAAAACCCAGATTTTGGCCAGAAACTACAGTTTAAAGTTCAAACAATGACGGATTTGTTTCTTACAAACAAGCAACTTTTAACTTTGCAAGACGTATTGAGAATTTCATCTCTGAATTGAAAGGAACATCATGTCCATATCCATTTGTCAACTATTGCGAAAGCTCAAAACATTGAGGATTACATGAGGATTGTTCTGATTGTATTTAGTACAATTATTTGTTGCCCAGAATTTCCATTGTTTGAGAGAAACCAGACAAGGGACTTGCACCAGGCTTCTGGCACGTAAGCAAACTCGCTACGAGTAGAGTTTTCCGTGCTTGGTACAGTTTCACACAGTGACTCATCCTGTGCCCGCACCACTTCAAGAACCAAACTCCAATCACTATAATTCTGTGTGAGAGAATATTTTTTTGGCATGTTGATCCAAATATTCTCCCATATAATGTTTAGTTACTCAGTGAGCTGTATCTTAAAAAATATAGGTTTGCACAAGCTCTAAATGTGACTGCAGCATGACGTCATTTGTCAAACGAATGTTCCGAGCACAGCTTACTGTCAGTCTTAATATTTCAACCATATAAACCTGTTGGCTTCCTTTTAAATAGAAACGAGTTCAAACTCATTCAAAGTCAAAAATGACATCATCCTTCATAAAGGTCAGCTCTGAATATGCACATAACCTATAAGGTCTGCGTTTATTAATACTTTCCTCCACTTAAAATTCAACATTGTAAAAAATGTGTTTTACTTTCATGTAATGGCAGCAAAAAAAAGTTTTTAACATGTTTTATGCTCAACAAAGATTAATTTATTTGTTTAAATATACAGTAAAAACAGTAATATTGTTAAATATTATTACAATTTAAAATACATATTTTCTATTTGAATGTATTTTTAAAAATAAATAATTACTGTGATTTTTTTCAGCACAATTACTCCAATTTTCAGTGTGAAATTATTGTAGTATGTTGATTTGGTGTATATATTAATACAAAATTAATATTATTGATAATAAATGTATTAATATGCTTGATTGTGTCCTAATTTACCCTCTTTTTAAACAGCATTTATATTACATAAAAATACCTCTGCACTGAGATTTCTCTCATTGCTCTGGAAACAATATGTCAGTTCTGCTCTCTTTTTCAAAAGTTCACCATTGCATGCTTTGTTACAATTACATTATTTTATGAGGACTGTGATTATGGCGTCATAGAACTGACATCATTCCAAGGCACAAGTCTGGCAGTTAAAAAACGAACACGGTGATTTTTAGATGGCTTAAAGCTGATGATATAGCAACACAAAAATGCCAGACGGACAAAATGACTTTTGCACAGAAAAGCTCATGAGTAACTTGCCGCAGGCAACTTGGCCTCATTGAAAATGCTCCTAATGACACAATACGGCAGCTCAGGCAAAACTTACTCAAGCTGTGCAGGATCCAGTGATGTGAAGTGTGGTTGTTCCTCCAGCATCTTTACCCTCAAAATTCTCCTAATCTTCTAGCTCAGCGCAGACACTGTAAGCTCAGAAAAATGTGTTTTTCATTTATGTAAGACCTGCTGAAAGCTTTTATTACATCAACAAAAAAAATCAGTCAACAGCATGTTTTGTTTCCCGCCAAAATTTCTCATTTGCAATTAGTGTGGCAGTCCAGCGGGTAAGATTGATTGAAATCTGCACAAATTGTTTCCCTAAAACACCTGTCCGGTGTTTAAAAAGGTTAAGGTCCCCCGTATCCCTGAGGCGCTGGAGAATTATAGTGATATCCATTCTCCCTTTCTGCCATTACTTTTCTTATCCAGACAAGACTGAGATGCAAGGGGAATTCCACAGGAAACAAAGCCCAATTTCGAACTTGGTTTACGGCTCTGCGAGAAACAAAAGCCGTTCCTTGGAGAGCCAGCTGATTAGGGTTCAACCTGGGTACGTTTGTATGTTGTCCAGAAGTTGAAATGGAAGAATTTTAAGTGTCACCTCTCAATAGCCTTCTTGCTAAGTGGGTTTTGGATACAAAGTTCCTCGCAGAGAGTTTGAGGGTTTGTTGGTTTGATCAGCAGGCCGATACATCTTCATTTTTAGAGAACTCTTGTGGTTAACATAACAGGTATCATGAGACTACTGAACTTTGGAGCCCATGATGTAAGAAACATTTATTTCCAAAATATATGCTTAATAATGTAAACAGCAAAGAAAATATTTTTCAAGTAGGTGTGTGTATTTATTCATTTATGAGGCTCAAAATGTTTTAGTCCAAGTATGGTGGCCCATACTCAGAACTTGTGCTCTGCATTTAACCCATCCAAGTGCACACACTGTAGTGAGAAGTGATCAAACACACACACACACACACACACACACACACACACACAGTGAACACATACCCAGGGCAGTGGGCAGCCATATCGCTATCGCTGCAGCACCTGGGGAGCAGTTGGGGGAATGGTGCCTTGCTCAAGTAAACTTTAACGGACACTGTGTAGGGACCATGTCGATTGGGAACACAGCTCATGCACGGAGCTCTCTTCTAAT
>JAUCMS010000049.1:6903578-6919263 GCA_032357445.1 Enteromius radiatus
TCAGGTGCGTTAACAAAGAGAGACATGGAAAATATGCAGAGCAGGGGGGCGCGAGGACTGGAATTGAGAACCACTGCCCTATAGGTAATGAAAGGTTCATATTTTGGTTTCAGGAGTCCCTAAAAACAGGTTGACATGCATGCAAGGTCTCGAAACACATTCATTGTCTTATAAAATGAATACATTTTTGCCTCATTTGCTCAACGACTCCCAAACAATTAGTTTAACCATTAATTTTTCCAAACCCCTCCTTTGTGTGACGCTAATCTGCGGTGATTGGTCTCATTTTTTATTTCATCATGCCTATAATGCCTGATAAAGCAGCATTTGTGAGTGCAGTGCTGCTTTGTTTACAGCGTTATTTTACCGCTATGAAAGCGGCACCCAGTGGCAAAGAATGAAGACCAAAAGACCAACAAGAGAGCGGGCAATATGTTAATGTTTCTGGTTGACTTCAATTTAAAACGGCTTGGGATTTGTATTAAAAAAGCTCGCCTTCCATGATTCAGAGTCGACTTTCTCTTAACTTTCTACACTAAGCACTTTCAGATCTAAAACTTTGCATGATTTTTTTTATTCTAGAGCTGTGTTACAAGGCAAGGTCATATCCAGAAACTCATAATAGGGGAATTTTACCTCAAAACTGTGAGATGTACACTTCTAACCTCAGAATTTGAGTTTACATCAACTTTTTCGTTTATATTTAGAATAGTGAGATTTACACTCATTTGCTAGAAATAACACCAGAGTTGTCTCGTATACCTTTTCGTATACCTTTTTCTAACTTTTGTTGTCATGTTAGAATGTGTTACTAGATTTTGCACGTTCTGGATGTTAAAATGTGCCAACTTTTTGTACCCCATCAAGCATGAATGATGGGGCACAGCTGCTAGTGCCTGCTGGGTTGTAGTCAGGATTAATATGGACCAGGCCCTGGAGAAAGGAAGAAGTGTGGATGTTGATAAATGTCCTTAAGGGAGATGATGAACGCAAGCGTGGAGGATATTCATTCTCAGGCCTCTGCTGACCTCTGCGTCTGCTGAAATGATCAGTGCGTCTCTGACCCATCATGTCTTCACTCATAATTATATCCAGATACAGTGCTTGTTTGTCTGGAAGAAGCTGTTATCAGAGCAGGACACATTCAAAAGATGAAAGAGGAATAAACACAAAAGCCCTCGAGCCTTCTACGTATTCCCAAAGGTGGCCAGACTCGTTTCAACCAAAATCTTTCATCTTGGCCTACATGATTCATGATTGTTATTCTGGTTTATGTGTGAAAATCTCGGCAATCAGCCCGAGAGCAATCATCTCTCTTTGTGGTAGCATTTGAAAAGCTTACATGAATGAAATCACGACACAAATATGTAAAGCTAAAAAAAAGAGGTTGGTTTTTGGTTAAGCAACTAATGCTGCCAAGATTAGGCTGGTTGGTATGGCCTCTGCTGGCAGATGCCGCAACTACACCAACATGACAGGAAGAGCATCTTTTTTTGCAATTGGCAAGTTATATATATATATAATTTCCAAATTATTTGTTGAATACTGTATATTTAATGTAACCTATCCTAAAAATAATAAAAATATATTATATAGTCATATTAATGTGTAAAAAAACAAGTAATTTATCAAGTTAATTAATTACATTGAATTATTTTTTTTGTATTATTTTGCACACTATTTTAAATGATTAGTTCTATAAATCTATTGGTTAACTTAATAATTCTTACTTTGGGATTTGTAAAAAAACTAATATTTTCTGCTTTCATTTTAATGTTTCAGTACTGTTAAAAAGTTATTAATTTAATTTCTAAATTATTTATTGCACCGTTTTTTGTAATTTACAAAGTATGGATTTAAATATAAAACTTATTAATGATTGTAAGATTTACTTTGCAAATAATCCAACATGTTTTGTTGTCATATTAATGTTTAAGTGAAATAGGGTACTACAACAAAGTAAATAACTATTAATTTAATTTCTTTTCTAAAAGTTCTGTGTATCACTGTGTATTTTAAATGCATTTGCAAGCCATTTGTTTTTATTTGTAACTTTAAGATTATGTTACACTGGGTTTTGTTAAATAAAATAAATAAATATGTTTTCTTATTGAAATTTTAGTAAAGTTAGATACAATCTATTGATACACACTTTTTTATTCTAATTCATCCTCTCACTATATTTAGTATTTTGGGTCTCCTGTATCAACTACACTTTCCCCAAGGTAATAATAAATTACTTTTCTATCCTATTTCATGCTCTAATAATCCCATAGTCCCTCGTCCTGTGCATGAATGAGGTACACTCCTAGACACTTCCCATTTTAAACGGTGAGTAAAACTGTCCGTGTTGTTGCTCTCCGTTCTGGCTCTTGCACAAAATAAACCCAAACGAACAGTCTTGTGTCAATCAGAATAATCTTCCATTGTGACACGACATGCTTTGTACTTAATTGAAAATGACAGGACATTAGCCTCAAAAGTTTATTTTACTACTTCATTTGATTCCAGCGGTCTTGCCAAGCTCATTTTTCTCAGGCCTTAGACAGATGTCAAAACAAGTCATTCTCTGCTAAAGTCGGGCAACTTTTCGGCCAGAGCTTCTGCATGTTTTTTTTTTTTTTCCGCCTCAGTTAATTTTAAACCTGCATGCCGCCACAGATCATCGCAGTGAACCCCAGAGACGTGTGGAGAACAATGTGCTCGGCCTATCTGGATCTCACACGGTTTAAAGGGGCTAAAAGAGGAGCGTTGTAAACCAGCACACGATGAAGGGAAAGACAAATGCTTCAGCTGACTCTCATATGTGGATAAATGACGGATAGTTCCTCTCACCCGAATAGCAGTTCATCTCTATTGGGGGTACAAAGCAAAGCTGCCGTGACCATTTTTATAACATGCCTTGAAAAATATTGGAACCGGTTTCCAGACAGTTACACCCTGTTAAATTCCCAAATAGCATTAACATATGTATGTTTTTATGCAATTCATCATTTTATTTGAATGAGGCACAGTTTTCTTACTTTTCTTGCTCAAGGGGTCAGGTTTTACTAGTTAGCAAGGTCCTGTTAACCCCTGCTGGTAGATGTTATTACAACACCATTTTATTTATATATATATAAATATATATATATATATATACCCCAAATTGTACATTTACATGAGTTTACTAATGTACCAACACAATTTAACTTCTTCAATAGTTTTTGGAACGCAGCTGTGTTTGTTTACTGAGCACATTTCCTTCGTATTATCAGCATCATCATTACAGGATATGCTGATAAGAAAGCATCTGAGGTTGCAGATGAGTTGAGATCGAGCACGATATCTTTTTCCCTTGAAAAGAGCATTTTGAAACCTTTTGATCAAATGACTGATCTACATATGCTGACTAAACCAAAACGTGAATGCACCAGAGACACGTTGGTTCCTTTATGAATATATAATATTATCTATTTCAGAATATTTAATTGCATAATTCAGTAGATTAAATTAATATAATATACTGCTATATTGTGATTTAATTTATATGCATGCATCTCTTAATGTTTTAAAGAATGGATATATTTACCATGCCACACACATATCTGTAATATAAATGAAATTTAATTTAAATTTAAATATTCTTCCTTAATCCTTTTGTTATAGAATTAACATTGTTAACGTATATGCAAATGACATCACCGTTTTTGCAAATACCTGGCCCCAAAACGTTTTTTTTTCCTTCTGTTTTTAGCTGAAAACAGTATCGTGTAAGTTTTAAAAAAGCATCTTTTTATATATTTTGCTATATAAAATGCTATATATGTCGCACGTGCTATGAAAAAAACTGTGCGATTAGTACATTTACTCCGTACTTTAGTACGCGTGCGATACAGTTATGTATGTTCGTAACACAGCTGTGTGAAGTGATTTCATTGTGCTTGTTTGTGTGTGTGTGTGCGTGAGCTTGGTTATATTTGGTAGATGGGGTGTGCGAAATGACAATGTTTTATGGTGGATGATTAAAATGTCTACACAATCAGCTTTTAAAGAAATATCGTAGCATCGTATGAATATTCTATACAATGCGACATACATTCCAAATGAAAGCACATAAAAATGCTAGTGTGGAAGGAGATTATTTTGAAACATAAACGCCATTTTCGAAAGTGTCTGGATTAATGCAGATATAGCCTAAAACTGCATGCGTTGCATTGCTCTCTAAGCGCCGATGCAATCGGATGCCCTGCTCTATATCTGAAGTTTCCAAACATCTGGTGCTCTTAACATTGCTTTGATGCGTCCAGTGTAGACAGCCTCAGGACGTTTTGGCGCGTTGTGTGTTGACACAGTGTGAATCTAATACCATTGTCCCCAGTCAACATGGGAATGAAACCCAGTGAGATGCAGCAATTCCAAACATCTGTGGTATGATTCATTAAATGACAACACGGGGTACAGTTTCGTAGTAAAAATGAGAAAATAAAACAATAACACTAAATGAAATACATACCACTCCTCAGCAACAGGCCTTGCCTTTTCGGGTTATGCAAAATGCTTTATAGTCCTGAGGCAACAAGTCTCTTAAGTGCTGTATAAAATAATGGATTCTCCACTGTCCTTCCATTGGGACACGAGTTGTTATTTTGGTCAAAGTTTTGGGTGTTCTGGACAGAAAGTTATGAACAAGAAGTAATCCGCTGAAATCGAATACAGAAGCACTTACAGATGGTGACGGCTTGTCGGACCGATGTCTAGCCTCAACATTGTTACATTGAATTAAGCTTCCATAAACAATATGTGACCAAGTCATTTTTCAAATTTAAACATTGCTTTTCATTTTAAGTGTAGACTGATATTAAAAGCATTACATTCACAGACAGTTCCTTACCAAAGTGACCTATAATACAGGATAAAGACTAACATCAGTTCCAAGTGAAATAATATGTAATCCCAACAGAATCTGTGAGCGTCTGTCGATTACCACATACAGGGTCAATTAAGTCTTATTTGTCAATCTTGAAAATGGCATAAAAATCAGTCATTCATATTGTCTTTTTTTTTACACAGTTCATACCGATTATCTGTCAACGCTTTGAAAAGAAGCGATTTGTTAAGAACACATCGTCGTCACGCACTGCGTTTCAAACTCTAGGATGTGTGATTTGATTGATGTATTATGAAGTGAAACATAAGCGCATGTTTTCGTCCACTTAATGACAATAACAAGGTTAAAGGAAGCAATCGGGAGATTTCTGCAGAGGAACTGAAGCACATAGCGTTCTTCCCATCAGCAGACTCTTTGAGGACTGTCCACCGAAGGCCTCAGTCTGTTTTCTCCATCCGCTCCTTCTTCTAATGACCAATGCAGACTGTCTGCTTTGCCTGACCCCTCCCTCCGCCCCCAACAATACCGTGATCCATTCTTCTTTGTTTCGCTCATTCACGTTTTATTCCCAAATATCTGCTCTTCCTCTCCAAATACCCAGAATACCTGTTGCTTGGATTTCCCACGTAAAAAGACTCCATTAAAGAAAATAAATATGGTTTTGTTTGTTTCAAACGAGAACATACTTTTGGGAAACTGAAGCCTGTATTAAAATATTTTCAAAAATTAAGTTACAGTATGTTGAGTAAATAATTCTTGAGTTTTCTGAGGGACTTTAGATGAGACAATAACATTTTCTGATTAACTATATATTGTAAAAAATATATCATTAAAATATAATATATATAATATAACTTTTTTTTGGTTTTAAAGTAAAAATATCTAAACATAGTTTCAGTGTAGGAACCAGTTCTCAACTAGTTAATAATAAGTATGCATATTACTAGCATATTGGCTTTTTATTAGCACTTATAAAGCACATATTCTACATGACATCCTTATACCAATACATTAACTTAAAAACGACCTAACTAACTTGACCTTGAAAATGTGTGGTTTAAAACCAAATAAAGATTTTGTTTAAGACAAGATTTAAAGTGACAAGTATTTTAAAACATCTGGCCACTTCTACACTTAAAAATGTCTAAATGTCCTTCCAACATGATACAAATCAATATATGGCTTGATGCTGTGCTATATAATGCATGAAATCCATTTTTACTGTGGCTAAAATGTCTAAATGCTTTTTGGGGGCCGATAAAAACAAAAAGTTATTTTATTTTATTTTTAAATAATTTATTTATTCCTGTATTTTACTATTTTGGTTCCCCAAAGAACTTCTCTCTAAAATATCTAAAGAACCTTTCTCTATAAAGAACTTTTGTGCAAAGGAAGAGTTGTTATGAAAGCATCAAAACCAATAAAGAACCTTTATTTTAAAAGGTAGAGTGTATACGATTTAGAATTAGAACGAGTGTCACGCCCATGTCTGTGTTTAGTTTGTTTTGGTTTCGTTTTGTTATTTCCTGTTTGTCCTTATTTGGTCTTGTTCTTGTTAAGTTAATGAGCTTATCCTTGCCACCTGTGTTCCTCACCTGTCCTGCATCTTCCCTTGTGTATTTAAGCCCTGTGTATTCTGTCCAGTTCGTTGATTGTCAATGTTATTTTACGTGTGTATGTTTTCTTGTATCTTCCCATCTGGAAGTATAGTTTAAGTTTACCCTACGAGGGGTTTGCACAACTACCCAGCAACATTATGTTATAAGACAGAATTTAACCAAAGCAGTTTTGACATTATTAGCTTGTCTCATCCACCAGTTCCCAGCATTTGAACACATATATTACGATATGTGTCATCTGATGTGCTTAAGTCATAGGTTGCTCTCTTTACAGGACCCTTGGCTTAACTAGCCACAGCTTTATCCTCCATACATATAAATCCTTTACCGATCAAATTCTTTTGGTCCAGACTACATCTGGACAAACAATTACCCTCCTGGTCCGAACAATGATGAAAGAACTGTCTAAAAATATCGGCTTACATTACCAAATAATTGCCAGCGACTCCTTGCAGACTTTCTAAAAATACAACACTTGATTCTCACGCCTCCAGTTACAAGCTCATGCCCGCAGTCAGTCTGGTTAATAGATAAGTGATTCAAATGAAACCTACGATAAATCAAGGCCCTATCTCCACTTTTGTTTCAGCATAGTCTGGCTCATTATGATCCAATGCTTAAAGTACACAAAAAAGGGGCAAGTACAAATTACTAAGGTGAACTCAAAAGAGAGCTCATTTTAGGCCGCTGTATGTCTGTCGCTGGAATGAATGCGAGTTGCTCATTGCCTTTGAACTCTGAGCCATTATCTTGTGGTTTCAAGATGAGTGTGTTTCATCTCCGCTTCTATCGCATTAAGCTGAAACATAAGTGCAATGCTTGAAGGTTTGGCAGTTTGTCTTATCTCATCTCTCTCATAGCTTCGTGCTTCTAATCAACCCACACCTTCTAGTAGAACAACATCTGCGGGAGGATGAGGGGATTTTTTTATTTTTATTTTTTTTTATTTTTACATTCCCTTAGTTGAGTGCGTGCGTCTCAGCACAGAGGTCGGGCTTGTGGCGGAGACTTTGAGTCTTGCTAATTCAATAGGCTTTGGGATTATGATTGAGAATTGTTTTGCAATATGCCATTTTGGTCGTCATTTGATTGATTTCTAAAAAGAAGGCCTTCTTTGATGTGGGCAGACACCATATGTTTTATGGATCAAATTCGGAAGAGTAGAACATCCAAGTGTTCGGCATAATTTATACCTCTCCGCTCTAACATGTCGTTGATCTCTGTTCGTGGTCTCGGGGGCTTTCTAGAAAAGCTTCATTTTGGCAAAGTCAGGAGTCTCTTTTATTGAGCATCATTATTTCCATTGAATGTAACAATCGTCTTTGTCTTACACCACTGTCAGGTTTCGCATTCAGGTCAAACTGTTTAAAATGATTGGCACCATGTGATCAGATCAACGCCAGCTCTGTTAGTTTCAGTTGAAGCTAGCAGCAGAACAGATGCTGGGGCAGACCTTTATGCTAATTTTTAAGGGTAAAATAGTAATCTAAGCAATTTGGAAGTTTGATAATTTGCCGTCGCCAAAAGTTGTCTTCTGTGGTTGAGCTGTCTCGTGAATCTTGGTTTTAATTCAGTAGAAAATTGTCATGAAACATGATTTTATAATAATGCAGAATGTTTATTTAAATACAATATCAATATATATTTGTCATAATGACAACATAATTATTTTTTGTTCCTCATATTTTAGTTGTATTGGTTTAATTGAAGAAATATTACTTTTAAGATTAATCATAAGATCCTTATAAGCTTCCTAGATAAAATTTTTAAGTTTTTCCAGTGAAGAAAGTAATGACTTACTTTTGCTCACATGACTTACAGAAGCAAGGATCAGACTACTCTTACAGTTTGACTTCCTTAAACTTTCAACCAGCCAATTGGCGAGTAACTCGCAAAAAACAATTTTTACTCCATTTGACACTTGCGACTGTTAATTTTGGATCTGGTGTACCAGTTTGAAAAACCAGATGAAGCAGGTTCTCTGTTTACAGCGCCATTATTAAAGACATGAGATCATGCACAGTTGCACATTCGATCCTTGCCAAAGCTAATAAAAATGCACTTGATGTACTCATTTTGTAACATCAGACCTTCAACTGCAGTTTGTGATGGATGTCTTATCACTCTGAGAGGAAGAGAGAGAGAGAGAGAGAGATCAGTGAGTAAGAGAATAAGCGTGTCATGGTCCAGAGGAAAGTAATAAAACTGTATAAAACATTAAAAATTGTCCCCGAGTGCTTTGGCTGATAGTGCGGCCCACATTTTGCTTCATCTCTGTCATAGCTTCTGAATGTATCCCAGGTATCACTGAGAAACCTATTCATGAAACGAAAATCGTATTTTCTGGTTCGGTATGTATGACTGAACCTTAAACTTAATAACTCTGTTCCACAACCTAGCATGAGCTCCCTCGCTGCCTACTGCCTCATAAGAAATGGGGTCTCATAAGTGAGTGATTTGAAATGCTCAACATGTGCAGGAAGTCTGTACATCACAGAAAATAGCACTCAACACGTGCAGCTGATGGAAGACTTGTTTTGCATAAAATTGTTTTTTGCGCTATTTTTCAAATGAAATGAATTCACAAGTTCAAACTTACTGGTTATTAATAAAGACAAAGCAAGTTTGGCGTGCTGTCCGTGGAGAGGACTCCGGGTTCGGTGGGGGGCGAGGCTCGCTGCCTCGAAAGTTAAGAAAGTTGCATAACTAGGATCTATTTGGAATAGCTTTTATACTTATACGATACAGGATGATCTGGAATATGATTATTTTCAAGAAATGGCTGATGACTGTAAATGCAGATAATGAAATTATGAGCTGTTTTAATTAAATTAAATTAAATCCATTAGAAACTAAAAATAATTGATACAAGTGAATTGAGGCATTACATTATTGTTTCTGCTGAAAGGTTCTTTGTGTGTTTGTTGTTAAGTTATTCTAATAGTTAACTTTAAATAAAATGACCATGCACAATAAATGCCATAAATGGAGATAAATAGTTCTACTATGGAAGTCAATGGTGACCCAAAACAGCTTGGTTACAAACCTTCTTCAAAATATCTTTCTTTGTGTTTGGCAGTTCATGCAGGTTTGGAACTACTTCTAGGATGAGTAGATGATGACAGAATTTTCATTTTTGGGTGAACTAACTATTCCTTTAACATATAAAAGCAGTGTATTAGGATTTGAAACAGAGCCAATATGAAAGTTTTTTGCAATGGCGCTGGCTTTATTTGTGGTAGCTCTGGTGACATTCACAGCTCTGCACAGTTTACCACAGCACTTACGCAAATTACAGCCACCCTGAACCACGAGTCAAGGGCACTCAGTGTTCATGAAGTACTCTATAATCCTGAAAAGGCACCTAATTGGCTGTCTGACCAAGTGAAAAGGGATATCAAACAAAGGTCAAGTGTGCTGGATGAATGTAGGGTTGACTAGTGTCAGCGCACTTTGGGTATGTAGCAAACTGCAAAATACTTCTGCTTTGTGTCAGACGTACATTGGCTCTTAGATTTAAAAATAAATGCTCATCTGT
Organism: Enteromius radiatus; assembly: GCA_032357445.1. Classification (NCBI taxonomy): domain Eukaryota; kingdom Metazoa; phylum Chordata; class Actinopteri; order Cypriniformes; family Cyprinidae; genus Enteromius; species Enteromius radiatus. Next base: position 6,913,606 of record JAUCMS010000049.1, read on the forward strand.
TTTATTCTCAATCAAAATACCAGATATAATTTAGTTGGCAGGGAGCGTATTCCCATGTTGCATATCCATCTCGTGAGATCTCAGTCTACACGCACAGTAACAGCAGGTGTTATTTGAGACAGGATGAGGGTTTAGGCACAAATTCATTTTAATTTGGATTCTTCTAAAGTAAGAGAGCCAAAATGAACACAAGTCCAAGTTAGCATTTGAGAAAACAAGTTCAAATTAACTGGCTTCTTCTTTCACCCATTTATTCAAGATGCCTCGTTTCACAAGATTTATTTAATCTATCAACACTTGCTTTATTTCACTTAAACTGTTATTTAAGGTAAAAGCTACATGATTTTTTTTGTCTTCTGTGCTTAAAGAACATTTATATTTACTGTCAGGCTCCAAAAGTTACAAAAACATAATAAAATGTGTGTCATATGTAGACTTTTAAAATAGTGTTAATTTTGTCAGCCATTTTTAATTTAGCCTTAAGATCCTTGCACGCTGAGTCTGAAATATTTGTATGCTGTTGTTGGTCAGATTGTTTTCACAACGGACAAAGGTTTCGGAGGCAGTGTTTAAACGCGATTGACACAACATGAGGTCAGATTTATTTTATAAGATATATTTTGGACAAGAATTTCAAAGAAAAGCTTTGGAAATTTTTTCTGATTTTCTTTAATTGAACTCAAGAGCTCAAGCTAACTCAAACTTGATATCTGGCAACTGGATGCCTAAAAAAGTTTGTGTAGTAGTACAGCAGTTGACAAAAATAAAAACACATTTTAGCATAGTTTTTATTTTTTTTAATACATTTTCGTATCTTTTATTATATTGCTATGGTTTTGTTTTAGTCATAAGGATAGAGCTCACCAACAAACATTTTTCATTATGCTTTTCATCAATGAAATTGACAAAAATTTAAAACCATATGACAGCTTTGTGTGAGGAACATTGAACAAAAAAATAAATAAATATTGGTCTAAATTTCCCATTTTTTTCTCACACTAACTAGCATTACAGTGCTATGGTGCTCATCTCTTGGCTCATCTCTTAAAAATAAAGACCTCTGTTTTGTTCTAGGACAGAAACTTATGATCCATTTTATAAGTAATGATGTACTAAAGGTACATATAAACTTACAAGATAAATCAACTAACAAAGTCCTTTTGGGGGAAGCAGCAAAAGGTGGATTTAGTGCTCAGACAAATAGATTTTTAACCATGTCTGGAACCCATTGCCTGTCTTAATTCCTGCCTTCTTTGGTCTCAACCGGGACAGAGATGAGCTCCAGAGAGGCATACAAAGGGTCAAAGACAGGTCTTGTATATAAAAACACTTGCTCAAACCACATATTCAACATCACACGTAACAGTGCATGTGAAGGCTTTATCTGGTGATCTTCTGAGAACTGCTAAATAAATTTGAAAAGTCCTCAATGTGGGTGCCATGAGCAGAGGTACAGATTAGATTTGAAGACAAAGCAAGATTACAGGGCAAACATATACTGTATGAAGTTAGGAACAACATATATCAACTGAGATCCCTCAAATCCAGAAGATGTGGGTAATATAGTGCATTACACAAACCCAATCCTAGATCCTGACCTCGCAGTGTGTCACATGCTACCTTCTTCTTTGGAAGCGCACTGTTGTCATTTATTCCTAATAATCTTGATTTGCGTAGTGATTGATGGACTTTTTACAACTCTCGTTTCATTCCCCGCTTCTATCATGACGTCTAATTGCTTAACCATCCCATAGTCAACCCCCTGGTCCTAATAAAGCTGACAGTCTGCCGGTAAGCGTTCTTTCGGACACCCCCCTTCTGCTCTGCCTCTCCAAACCTCCTCCTGTAATACCCATTACTGTTCACGAACACAGTCTTCTGCATGCAACCCACTCCCCACCATCCCTCTCTCTCAGAAACCTCGGTTGCGCTTCATTCACAATAATTATAATAATGTCTTGTGGTTCAGGTATGAGAAGAACATACCTCAGTCTAGACTTAGGAAGTTTCTTAATGGGCATTCCTGTGCTACTGCTTGGCGTATTTGCATGGCTAAAGCAAGCATATAGCATTACAGCCTTTAGGAACTATGTGACCGCATCGCTAATATCCGAGTATTCAAAACAGCGTTTTTGTCGAATGTGCATTTTACTACAACCATCAAAGACGTGTAATGAAAGCCGTGACAATGGTTTTCCTGTTTTGGAGGACTCTACAAGGAGCTACAAAACCTCTGGCCCAATGAACTCTGCAGCTGAACAATTACTTTTAAACAAGCGTGCTTGAAGGATGATCACGCATTTGCTGCCAACCCACTAGAACAGTTTTTTGCTGAACTTATTGTTTGCATAATTATTCGCACAGGTAAACGTCCTTGGGTTTATGTAACTTCACTTTACAATACCGTTTTATCCCAGTAGTCGCATTACCACACAAGCTTTGAATTCAATGTGACGAGTTGATGCATAAAATATGATTGTGTAGATTCTCCGTTTTCCAGGTCATGGTCAAATTTTCTGGTGGATTATTTTGCTAAATGTTTTCTTCTTTTTATATAAGTGGCCTTGTTAGTTGTGGACCGATGGTTAAGACTCCCCAACACATGGCTCACAAGACATTCACTGTTGTTTTTGGGCTTTTTTGTATTTTATTATTTGCCAGAACAAAAAGTAGCAGCTAAGATCTTTTCACGACTTCACGCTTCCTCATTAATGAAAGGAATGAATAAAGCAAATTTGGAATGCTGTCCGGGGAGTGAGCCGGGAGAATCGGCAGACTCCGAACCCTAGCAGCTTGAACCCTAGGCGAAGGTTTAGAGGTTCGGTGTCTGGCTCGATCACCTTCTGCCCCCCCTTGGAGGAAGGCGTGGAGCTAAGGAGGAGATGGGGAGGAGGAGGGCTGCACAAAAGTGAGATGCGGAAGTAAGGAAAACGGTTGTATTTGATTGGGCGATCGTAATGAGGAGATTGATTAGATGATGCCGTGCCAGCCGTGATTAATTATCAAAACATTCACTAAATTATACAAACAAGCAATATTGAGACTTTTCAAACCACCAGAACAACCAAAATGGTTCTTGTCTAAATGGTTCCATAAAGAACCTTTAAAGAGTTGGATTCATGCTAAACATGATCAATGCTTCAAGAAACGAGGTGGAAATATTGCAAAGTATTATTGTGCCAAATACTCTCCCCTTCAGGGGTCGGATTAAGTCGTTTTCGCGTGTTATGTACCCAAAGTGTGTTTTTGATTCTGAGAGAAAGATAACCTTGTTCAGCATTAAGGAAATGATCCCATGACTTACTCACTGTAACGCTGTCAGGCGTTTGTTCATGTCGTTGCTTTGTTTTCATTTCATGTCCACGTGCTTTGTGTTTATTTCCATTCTGTCTCCCTCATGTGCTTATGTCATTTGTAACCCCGCCCCATCCTTAGTGTGTAATTGTCTCCCCAGGAGCCGTGAGTTTTCATGTAATTAGTTTGTATATTTAACCGTGTCCTTTTCAGTGATTTGTATCTGTGATTAACGTTTCGTGTGCGTGTACCTGCCCTTGATGTTTGATGTCTGCATCGATCTCTGCATATTCGTGCAGTTCGTTTTGTTATTAAATCCTTTGCATCCTAGTTCAGCTAATAGTAGTTAAGCGTTACACGCTTAAAACGTAACAGACACACTCAAGCCATCCTATGATTTATACTTTCAGATTTATATTTAAAAAAGTTTCTATTTTATTTATATTGATGTCACAAATAGATGATCGCCGTGCAAAATCTGTGCATGCTTGTGATTCTTTAGCTCCGCCCACAGCACACCTTCAGGAGCTCGACTGTTTTTGGAGAGAAGTGTAACGCTCTATCTGTCTTTTTTAAATCTTATAAGGCTAAAGACACTTTGGAGATATAAAGGATGCAATGCTGCTCAATAGGTACTCAAGATTAATATGAGATTTGCAGAAACTGTGTGTGTTTGAGTGACCTTTGAGTTCCAAAGTAGCAAAGTGTCTCTTGTATATCTTGTATATTTTAAATATATATTAATAATTTTTGTGACTTCAGCCTATATGAGATCTATCTATTTTAATTATTTAAGATTATCTAGTTATCTTGTGGTCTACTTGGGGGTCCATGGCACCAAACATTTACTTGATGGTGTAGCGGTAGAGCCCTTTCCACATTCAGGATTCAATGAGAACAGACCAGGCCATGACATCAAGCTTCTAAAGGTAACGTATAAGATTAAACCATTTCATTAGTATCATGCCATTAGTATCAAAAGTAAGAAAATCTTTCATGATAGGAAATGAATGACATTTGCAGAGTATATTCTAGCTTATGCACCCTTAAATTCATAATTGTTAATATCTTTAAAAACACTGGCTGAAATAGTTATTGACTAAACCAAGAGCTTTGCATCATTTAGTTTTCTGTCTCAATTCAATTTTTATGTTTGGTTGTAGTTTTACACCAATCAGAATATGTATGACATTAAATATGCAAGTTTCAAATAAAGGCTTGTTTGTAACTCTTTCAGACAAGTCTAATAAGAATTACATTTTCTGTGTCTAAAAGCTACTTGATTCTATTCTCATCTTGCAATCTATTGTATTGAAGTGCACTGTATTACAATGCAAAGTACTGAACAAAATACTGTATTGAAAATGTAAGAAAATCACAAGATCACAAGATTATAAAATGAACACAGATCTCTTCAGAAAGATGCTACAGGTGTCAAAATAGTTGGTATGGGGCATATTTTTAGCATCTCCTCTTCTTTTTAAAACAGTCATCAACTTGGTCATCAATGTTAAGAGTTTCTGGAGTTTTTGTGTTGGAATTTAGTTCCATTCTTGCCTGATATAGGTTTCCAGATACTGAAGAGTTTTTTTAGCCCAGAGGACATGGTGTCTGTGATCTACAACAAGAATGTCCCTTTTTCACTTTGAAATGATCCATTTTAAATAATCCTTGACCCACAGGCCACAACGGCGCTTCTGGATCATCTCACATATGGTTTCCTTTTTGCATGATAGAGCTTTAGTTGGCATCTACAGATGACACGGTGGATTGTGTTTACTGACAGAGGTTTCTGGAAGTATTCCTGGGCCCATTTACTAATATCAATGACAGACTCATGCTGATGAAGGATGCAGTGTCATCTGAGGGCCTAAAGACCATTGTCATCCAACAAAGGTCTTTGATATTTTTATGCTTTGTATTTTCACAGGTTGGAGAGGCTCTGCCCATCTTTACTTCTGAGAGACTCTGCCTCTCTAAGACATCCCTTTTTTATAAAAAAATCATATTATAGACCTCAGGTCAATTAACTTTAGTTGCTAGATATTCTCCCAGGTGAATCTTTTCAAAATATCCAGCTTTTTCAGCCCTTTTGTTGTCCCCGTGCCAGCTTTAGTTTCAGCCTGTAGCAGGCATCAAATTTGGATTGAGCTCATTTAGTGATAAAAATCTGTGTTTTAGTTTATTTTTTTTCTTTCAAGTCCTTGTTTTAAAAACCCCTTTCTCAAATTCCTAGTAAAATGACATAGTTCTGCATGGGCCGATCCCATGATAGTTAACTGACAAGTCTGTCTTACCTTTGTTTATTACATAATAATTAATATAGCAGTCGTCATTTACTCATGACATCTGAGCCACTTAAGA
>JAUCMS010000049.1:6919363-6931416 GCA_032357445.1 Enteromius radiatus
AGCTGGATAAACTCATTTAGCTATCTGATTCTTTCATTTATGTTTGGTCTTAGTTTTACAGCAGTCATGTAAGGCAATTGAGTGAGTTTCAAATAAAGGCTGATCTGTTTCACTCAAGTCTCATAAGAATTAAATTTTTTGTGTCTAAAATCTATTTGAGTATTTATGCAGGAGCTGGCCACAAAGTGCACTGTTTTACTGCTAAAGCTAAACTTGGAAAAAAAAAAAAACTATGCTAATAAATTTGCAGTTCAAAGTACTGGACAAAATATGGTAAATAAAATTCATGGAAATCACAAGATTTCCGGCACCTCGCTAAATCTATGCCACAAAGACTTCAGGTTATTTGTTAAGGTTATACCTTATAAAGTGGCCACTAAATGCATACAAATTATAATTCACTAGTTCCCACTTCCTCGGCGATAAATATAAGCTTGTTTGGCAGACTGTCCGTGGGACAGGCAGGGAGCCCGGCGGGCTCGAGCCCTAGGAGGTTTACCCCTAGGGTTAACGGATGCTCGGAGCCCAGCCTGGTCCCCGCGAGCCCCCCGAAGGAAGTGGAGAACTTAAGCTGCTAGTCCTTCCCTGGCTAAGGAGGCGGAAGGGGTGGTGGTGGAAGACAAAAAACGCGGATGCTAGGTTAGAGGCAGTGAGCAGTATTTATTGCAGTGGTAAGCGTTTGGCGGGGTAGAAGTTGCAAAAATGACAGATAATGAAATTCTCACAACTATCAAGACTGACCACACACTATCAGTCATAAAGGTACAAAAGCTGTGACTGGGGCGGTACCGTTTCATAAAGTACATGTTTGTACCTAAAGAGTCCATTTTGGCATCTAAAAGATACATATTAGTAGTTAAAGTGTACATATTTGACCCTAATAGTTACAAAAGTGTCAGGGACTGACCCAGTGACAGCTTTTGTACCTTCATTTCTGAGAGTGTAGTGCATACTTTCTGAGATTTACACCAAAGTGTTAGTTGTGAAACAACGAAAGCTGATGATAGTCACTTAATTATCTTTGCTCCTGTGCTCAACTCTGACAAACTCAGAAATAAAGGTACAAAAGCTGTCACTGGGGCGGTACCTTTTCAAAAGGTACATGTTTGTTTGCACCTAAAGGGTTCATTTTGTTACATTGAAGGTACATATTAGTACTTAAAGTCTACATATTTTAACCTAATAGGTCTACTCTTTGAAAAGGTACCACACCAGTGACAGGTTTTACCTTTATTTCTTAACTGCTGTTAGATCAGTAACACTGATCTGGATGAAGAAAATGCTGCAGCTTCTGCCGTTATCTTCTGGGCTCCTTGAATCTCTATAAAAGCAAAGCCGACCATCCCTGTGATGCACAAGCCTGTGGTGTTTTTTAATAAGAGAGGATTATGTGATGACCGCTGCCCACTGCAAACAACGGTAGGTGAAATAATCATATTTTACAGTTTTATATATAAAAAAAGCATATGGTACAGTAATAATGGTGTAAAAAAAACTAGTTAAATTTATGTAATCTTGCAGTTCTACAATTTCATTTAGCAGCATGATTTTCGTGATAGGAAATGGTTGACCGTTGCAGGATATATTTTTGCTCAAATGTAAAAAAGTTTTTTTAAAAGTGCAATATATACTGTAGGTGACATTAATTCAAACCAGAAAATAGCAGAATAAATTCTGTTGCAAGTAATAGTAATAGTTCAGTGTTGGCGCAGTTCAGATCAATTACAGTGTAACGTTTATATATTTTAAAACAAGTTTAATTCAGCTATCAGCAGCTCCACAGAAGGGAGCAATATCACTTCAATTTTGATTCAACTTAGTTACAGTTTAATAACAAGGCTGATGTTGTGATTCCGTTATAAAGCAGCTCTTGTGTTATTAATTCTGTTCAAGTTTTGTTCTCATCCGTTAATTTCAGTGCAGATACAGGCGAGTCATTCTACCAAACGGGTGCCATTGGTGTCCGCAGTGTTTGATGGGATGCACAAGGCACAAGAATTTTCCTAAAGTGTGTTTCCAAAGCTTAAAGTTATTAATTCAAATGTTCTTGTTAAAATGATGTATGGTAAAACACTATTCTTAAAGAGCAACATACTATTTTTTCATAATTTTTCATCAGTACATAGGTAATTTTACATGTCCATGTTGACCAATTTGACATTTTCATCTACAATACCACCAAATATGTTACATATTTTCAAAAACTTTTATCATTTTTTAAGATTATATGTGTGTTCCTATATGCATAAGATATAATTATTCAAATTTTTTTCCCCAAGCTTAAACCAACCACCCCGTTACGCAAAGTAGACAAGGAAAACTGTTTTTATTTTAAAATTTTCATTATTAATGCAAAGAGAATTAAATTTCATATAGAATGCATGTATGCTAGGTGAAGAACGTGACCACATGGCAGATCTGCAGCCATTTTGGGATTAAATTTAAATGTGATAGGGGGGTTCGATGGGTGGTTCTGCTTTCAGTGAATGTGAGAATGTGTAAAAATAATTACTCTAATATAAGCTATAAAATTTTTTAATCAGTATATCTTAACCCTGTTTGGTTTATTCACTCACTCCCACACATAAACACACACTTGTTTACTTAGCTGTATGTGGTATTGCCCTACACCAACCCTACACCTAAACCTACCCATCACAGAAAACTTTGTGCATTTTTAGTTTTTCAATATAACTTTGTTCAGTTTATTTTCAAACCTGTTTTACAAATGGGGATGTCCCCGAAGGGAGGTTTTTGGAGATTTTGTCAGGTTTACCTCACTTTTGGGTACAAATTTGGGTTAAGTAGGTACACACACAATCAAACATTCATGGAGCAGCAGTTCACATTGAGAAACAGTTTGTCCATACCACCCCGTCACATCACTTACCACCCTGTTACGGGTTCATTTTGTTAAAAGTTTATGAAAAGAAAATGTTATAGAAATTATTGTTGAACAATGTTTGTATTGTGTGGATCAATCAAATAAATGCAACTTTATTTGCATTTTTTACGTTTTTTATTATTATTATTATTATTAGAAAAACTGAGGCCATTCAAATGTCAAATTCATTTTTCAAGAATAAAAATCTAAGAATAAAAAAAAAAAAAATTACATACTGTGTATTGATGGTTTCTAAAAAAAGGACATTTTACTATTAGGAAAACATAAAAAAAAATAATAATAAGAAGAAATTGTTTTCCTACTTTAAGGGCATACATATTGTCCGTAACGGGGTGGTAAAACAAAGGCGCCCTTGTCTGAAAAAAAAAAAAAGGATAATATTAATAAGGTGGTTGTGCCTGAGGTGGGCAAATATGTTTCTGGAGGGTTAACATATCTTTAAAGTTGTAGGTTTTGTTAAAAAAAGGTTTATTTTTTGTAAAAATTTTGAAGATTGCGAAGTGGAAATGGCACCCGCTTCGTAGAATGACTTGGGTAATGTTACTGAACATGAAATGTTTTTTTTAGATTAGTGAAATTTAACATCCAAAGTGGTGGTCATGTCATTCTTGTAAATATATATGAATAATTTACTTACTCTGGCCTCTACGACATAAATGTGTTTATTTTTAGTAATCTTATGGTATATTTGGGGGTCCATGACACCAAACATTTACCTGACGGTGTAGAGGTAGATCCTATTCCACATCCAAGAAAGAATGCTAGGAAACCAGGCCATGACATCATGCTTCTGAAAGTAATACATCACATTTTTAGGTAGGGGTAGGGATTGGGATAAGTCTATATTTTTGGACCAGGATCAACAAAAGATGTCTTGGCAAAATCACCCTGACGTGATAAACCAAAAATGTTAGATCAAGTCTCAGGAGCATTAGATCTAACCCCTGGATGTTGGACCTCAAAACCTGATAAACAACAGGTCTTGTCTGGTACCTAAAATAAGTGCATTTTTTTCTGCATTTTGTCTAGAATTTGTCTAATATTAAATTATCTATAAGTTGACAAAGGTAGCCAGGGAATAGCAGCAGGAAATAAATTAAAGATATAAAATGAATAGATTTTTGTTGCATGTTTCTTCATGCATGATGGCATCGCTGGTGGTAGAGTCTATTTTCCACACAGTCGACACTACATGGAATACATTCGTGACAAATATTTCAAAAGTAGCATGGTAAGAGAAGATTTTGGGATGACAGCTGCTCGCTGTAAACAAAGGTAGGTTAAATTGTCATATTATACAATTTTATCAGAAAGGATGTAAACTCTATGAAGATCCCACAAATTGTGCAGTAATAGTGTTATTCAGTTCAAGTCAGTTCTATTCAATAACAGTGTACATTTCATCTATTTTGAATTGAATTAAATTCAGCCATAAGCAATTCACAGAAGGCTGCAATGACATTATTATATTTAATCTAAAGTCAGTCCAATGTTCATTCGATTGAATTCAATAACTGTCAGTGTTACAAGATTTAATTCCACAGTAAAGCATATCTACAGAAAATGCTCATACTTCTTTAGTGTAATTCAGTTTAAGAAGTGTTGTTCTGTGTTGGTATCAGCGCAGTGACATCAATAATATCTTGTAAACGTTAAATATATTTGGTCATTTTTAGCATATTTGGGGGTCAATGACACCAACCTTTTACCTGACGGTGTAGACGTAGATCCAAACTTCACTATGAGAGAAAAGGGCCATGACATCATGCTTCTGAAGGTAGAACATTACGCTAAAGACTTTCATTACCATCACAACTAGAAAAATGGCCTTTCATCATAAGATATAGTCGTCACTTGCAGAATATACTTTTGCGCAAATTTAAAATTTAAATAAAAAATAAAAGTACCATTAATTCAAGCAAGAATGCTGCATCTTCTCTTTCAGCTCAAAACTCCAGCAACTTTGAAAAAGGTTAGTATAGTAGAATGAGGAAATCTCAAAGGACTGCATGGTCATGGGTTGGGGCTGGAAGAAATATGATCAGGAGTCTGCTTCAAATGTGCTCAAAGCAGCAAATGTGACTCTGCTAGACTGTGAATATGTGGCATGACTAATATTCTGTGCAACGAGGGACCACCTGGACCAACACTGGTATTTCAAGATGCACCACAAACAAAATCATCATCTATAATTGATCAGTGTAATATACTAATAATCAAATGTTATAATCCACATGGAGACTCTGGGGGTCCACTTGTTTGTGGAGGTGTTGCACAGGAAATGGTGTCATTTTCCAAAAACATTGGAAATGTAGACCAATTCAGATACTTCCCACTTTCTTTGACGGATTCATGACATCATGTCACCCTTCATGCCAAAAATATTAGATCAAAGTAAAATGTCTTGTCTGGTAAATCTAAACCTGTATTAAATAATCATTCAGCCATATAAGGTTGATTAAGGAAGCCAGGGAAGAGCAGAAAAGGGACGACAATGTAACAAAATGGTATTAAATAAACTTTTTTGCTGAGAGGTTTCATTGCTCAGACTTTGTAATACCATGCCATTGCATTGTGCTTAACCACATTACATTAAATAACCTTGAAATCAACTGTGAAGATCAAAACCCCCCAAAACTACAACCATAGGATTAAACCAACAGAAAAATAAAGTTATATAAAGCTATATATAAATCCTTCAAAGAGCAAGCTGGATAAACTTCCATATTTATTCAGTTTAAAGCCAGTTTTATTGTAGAATTAAACCAGTGTATATTTGAAAACTTCAATACAAAGCCTAACTCCTGTAGTAAAAGCATAAGCATTTCACTTTGTTGCCTTTGTGCAGTAGCTAGCCACCATTGCCACCTTGTGGTAAGAGTACTATCACACTGCCACTACAGCTGTGTTAATAAGCGATGCAAAATACTGAACATAACAGATGTAAAAAAAAAAAAACTTTAATAAACTGGTTTGTCATTTAGCACAACAGTTTAGACACACAGCTTTCAGCCAAAGGTGACCACACTTCCATTTGGGTGGAAGATTGATATTTTGCAAGTTGATGCCTTCACCGTTTTCTTTTAGGAGAGATGGGTTCATCTGCACAGCATGAATTTCCATGAACCCTGAAAACAGCAAAACCAAGTAACATGAGGTTTTATTAGAAAGAAAATGAACACTAAAAACAAGCATGCAGGTCAATTAATACTATTCAAAACAGCTGAACAAGTTACGTCCAATAATTGTTTAAAAATTAAGTCATTACTCACCCTCATGTCATTTCAAACCCATTACACCAGGGGTGCCCAACCCTGCTCCTGGCGATGGACTGTCTCCTGCAAAGTTTAGCTCCAACTCTAATCAAAGACACCTGAAGCAACTGATTACGTTTTTTAGGATTGCTTGAAAATTAAAAGGCATGCGTGTCTGATTAGAGTTGGATCTGAACATTGCAGGGCAGTCGATCGCCAGGAGCAGGGTTGGGCAACCCTGCATTACACCTTTGTTATCAGAACATAAGTATTTTTAATGCATCCCGTACAGGATCAAGGTCCAGAAGCATAGCAAGGACATCGGTTAGATAAGCTGTGTGACATCAGTGGTGTAACAGTAACTTTACGAAGCATTGGGATTACTTTGTGTGCCCACACGCAGAACCTGATTTTCCAGAGTTCGGCGTGTCCCTGGGTCAACATCTTTGTTGACCCTGGAACAAGATTGTGATTAGCCAATCAGATTCGAAGAACCAGTTTATAGTTTCTGTGAAGTTTAGGCTTACAATCAGTGTTTGGTGCTTGTACATCAGTGTCAGTCATCTATCATTTCCTCTGATTTTAGGCAATACCCGTGGGTAGGGTTAGGTTTAAGAGTAGAGATATGGTCAAAACTAGAAATTTGGAATAAAATGTTGTTCCACGGTCAACAAAATGTGTTATGCGCACACAAAAAACAGAAACAACAGCACACACGTAAACCCCTGAAGTCACTTTGATCACTTACTGATGTCCTCACTACGTTTCTGGACCTAGATCCTGTAAGTATCCTTCCTGTCTCTGAACTGAGGTCTTACAGGTTTGCAAAAGACATGAGGGTGAGGAATTAATATAACTTATGTAAACCAACCCTTTATAACCACCAACAGACTTCTAGGCATTACCCCCAATCTATAGTAGTTTGAATGTACAAGTAAACCTACCTCTTTGAATTTTGAAGTTACTTCAGTTTCATGGCATCAAAGGTTATCTTGCTTCTAGTTTTCAATTACAACACGTTCAGGGAGTCAGTCTGAAAAATAAGAGGATAATTTAGTATACAGATGTAGTAAAACATATAAAACAAATCATGCACTTAAAATATTTTCCAAAGACAGACGCCAAATACTTTGACTAAGTGTGAAAAAATCAGTTCAAAATTGTGAGTGTTAAAACAAAAAAGGGCCAAGCTTATTTTTTTTTTTATATAAACAAGTCTTCAAAGTGAGTCGCTCAAGATGATGAGGTGGCAAAAAGGCTACATCTCTACGAAATTTCAAAATACCTAATTTAATAATTGTTAAAGTTGGTGCTGACAAAAATTTGCGATCAGAACAGGGACTTAATCTCTCATTTCAAAGGCCACATGAGGTACTTTCCACCAAACACGAGCACACTATTAAAAAAGTCGTCATGCAGCTTTTTAAAAGGAGGAACAGGAAGTGTTTTTGGGGGTTGTGGAACAGGACTGAACAGATTCTGGAGACGTAAATCACTGGTCGAGGCAACATTCGCAGAAAACATGGACAATGAGAACTGTTGTAGGATGCGTACAGGAGAGCAAAAGGTTTTACCTCACATTACAGGCCTATCTCCACAAATGACCTAGTCAAGAGAGCAGCTTTCATCTCAGGATTCTTGAGTCGGAAGGCACAACACTTCATTCTCCAAGGACATTGTTGATTTCCGTAATTGCTAGCAGAGAACTCTTGGATCCAATGAAGCATTATACAGAGCCATTGCTTGCTATACCACAACAGCAACGTTTCATCTTTGTTAGCTTATCTAATACTGAAGTTTCATATTTTCCTAATGAAAAATTTAGGATCCCAGTAGCTAAATCCCCAGCTATCCACTCCAAGACATTGACCTGAGCTTTTTAATATCGAAGGCAAGAGAGAGCATTTTCCAACCATTTTTTTAATGAGCTTCATGAAGCCAGATTAATACAAAAAGAAAAAGGATTCTGAGGAGTTGATATACAGAACAGAGCACATTTCTTTCCAAGGAGGAACAAAATCTTGACATTTAAGAGGATAAGTTCAGTCCACAGTAGAGCATACTTTTAAAAAATAAAATTTAGACTGGTCAAAGAGCAAAGTACCTTGGGTAACCGGTCCTAACGTGAGGCGGAGTCACCCACTTCAGTCGTTTACTCTTTGAATAATGAATATTTACAAATCTTTAGCAATATCAAGGAGGTTTGCTGGAGACCACTCCAATGCAACATGCCTGCCTTGCTTCACTAAAGGAATGCATCACAAAATGGAGGTGGCAAGAAGCAATAAACATCACAGCTTATCAAGCTTCTATTGGAGGATCAAATTAGAATATTTTCAAGGTGCCATTTTAAAATAGTTTCAATGCAAAAGCTCCTCTAAGCACTTTCAGTGAGCCAATATGAAGAAATTGGTCCAAAGATCTTTGAAGAAATTGGTTTTAGAAGCTATCAGGCTGTGTTGGACAGGTCAATTTTCACGCATGGTTTCAGAGACAGTTTCTTAAACACACACTAAAAAGAAAAACATAAGGACAATTTCAAACCTCCGTGAGCATCTATAACACAATCGCAAGGTAAAATGGCAGATACAGGTAGCCTCACAGGGCTTGAAACTCTTACAGTAAGTGAATGCTCATGGATATTAGGCAGCCCCTCAATGAGAGGAACATCCTGCGGATACTTGACACGGTAAAAAAAGGAGTCTGTCTTTAATAGAACATTTGAATCAGAACACAAAACGTAAAGAAAAAAGTAAAAAACAAAAAAAGGTCTTCCAAGAGCGCATCTTTTTATATACAGCCAGCGAAGGGATGATCTTGCAATCAGGATTTTTTTTTACTCGTGTGAAGCTGAGGACAAGAAGTAGGCAAAAGTGTAAAGGCACTGGAGCATTGTGAACATCCTTTCCAAACAGTGAACTGACACCAAGACATGATGGACTATTCTGATCAAGTGCACAAAACCGACTTTAGTCACTACTATTGTACTTTTTCGTCTTGTGGTCATCATTTCCAAGATAAAGGCAACCAAGTTGACTGAACTCAGAAGTTTGAAAAAGGCAGTTGTCTTTCTGCTTAGGTCTAGACATTATTCTAAAACATCACAAGTGGGCTGAGGTCTATTGGTGCAGTTATCTAGTAAAAATGAGTCATTCTGAACAATCAATACATACCGTAGCTGTCGTAACTGTCTCTGTAGGATCCACCAGAACGGTCATATCCACCCTGGCTTCTAAAACCAAAAGTAATATTTGCCATATTTAAGGTGCTCACGGTTACAAGATTCATTGAATTGTTCCTTGTGCCAAGTTACCCTATGCTTAAGAAATCTCTCACCTGTTATCCCTGTATCCACCGCCGCTGCCACCGGAGTATCCACCACTCCTGTTGGAGTATCCACCACCACCGTAGGATCGGTCACCTCCACTATAGCTTCTCTCTCCTCCACCATAGCCTCTGTCTCCACCACCATAGGATCTGTCACCTCCGCCATAGCCCCGATCGCCACCAAAGCTTCTGTCACCTCCGTAGCTTCTGTCTCCACCATATCCTCCACCACCTGTGTAACAAACAAACGTTAAACAAAACCACCCCCAAGCAAGATACTCAAGACATCCATTAAGGTGGACCACCAGCTTTGTCATGTTAATTACAAGCTCTCAAGGCTACTTCAAATGCAAATGCAGCCATCTGTTAACACTATCCCTTTCAAGAGTAATAATACCAACCTCTACCTCTGCCTCCCCTAAAAAATCCCCTGCCACCTCCAGAGCCTCCTCTGAAACCACCGGACCGTCTGCCAGATTTGCCAGCTTCATCAACGCGAATCATGCGGCCATCAACAGACTGCGAAAAAAGAAAAGCATTTATTGTTAGAAACCCACTTTAGGCTTACTCTACTTTGATTACATTAATTTCAATTAAAAAGTAGCAGTTGGCCAGTTCAGGACTAAAATATTTAACATTTGGTTACACGTGTCGCTAAATGGTGATGACCTTACCTTTCCATTCATTGCAGCCATAGCATCCTTTGCATCCTCTGGATTTTCAAACGTCACAAAACCAAAGCCTCTGGAACGGTCTGTCTCACGGTCCCGGATTACATCAACTGAAGCATAAATAACACAAAATAACCAATTTAAAAAAAGAGCTTGTGGTAATTTTAAACCAACCTCATCTAAAACTCAGCTTAGAACAAACCTTTGGCAATTGAGCCATATTTGGAGAAGGCCTCCTCTAAGGACTGCTCTGTGGTATCATAGCTCAGACCACCAATGAAGAGCTTTCCCTCGTCAGACATGTTGAATCACCAGCTGGAAAATGATAAGAATTAAAATTACATACGATTTAAAAAAAAAAAAAAAAAAAGTAACGCACCACTTAAACATACAAAGTAAAGGCCCGAAAATACTAAAGTTTACACGCATTGTATTTTCTGGTGCGCAACAAGGAAACGCCATTTTCTAGCCGCCTTCACAACGTGCTGCAGCCATTTTGCCACAAAGACACGTTTTATCAGATCAAACCACTTTTAACTCTAATTTCACTCTATTAATCGAGCTCATTTTTTTTTTACATTTGGCATGAAAAATAACCATTCGCATGAATAACCATTCACAAATTGAGAGATGTAGGTCAGTAGAACCAACGTTAGGTCACGTTGGGCTTTAAGAGGAACAAAGAAACCGATCAAATCCGACTAAATTACCTCTATTCGCACACTGCATTCGGAGAATTTCACGTAAAACTGGTTATTACAACGCAAAACGCCTACAAAATGTTTTTTTTCCTTTACTATTTCTTAAAAGTAGTACATAAAATGCGTATAAATAAGGCTAACGAACCACCATTACAAACAATACATGAATATAGTGCACCATCACAACAAAACGCTTAATTTTAGCCCAAAACCATTGTAAGAAGGGAAGTATTTCTTACCTCAGTTTTTCTCAAACACAGGAAGGTTGCAGGACGCGACGCCGACTGCGGCAGAATAGGAGCTCACACAGAAAATGGCGCCAGTTTAAAGGCTTCACGTGACTGCAGATCTCTGGGGGCGTGTTCTCATCCGCGTCACAGGCTTCTCCATGCATAAAGACTTGGCTACCTTTGTCTCGCCTCTTTTGGTATTGTGTTTATACTAAGAATCTCTGGAAAAACACTTGAGTGTTGTATAACTCCTGATATATATTTTTTTTTAAATATAAAAATGTTATTCTAGTAATTATATACAGTCAAATGTTATTTTGCTATTTTGTTGCTGGCTAAATATATTATGCATGTATAATATAATAAATAGGCTATATTATAAATGTAGATTTTGTAAGCGTCAGTCTTCCAATATGTAAATAAAAATCTATGTGATTTTGTCTAGGCTTCTAATAAGAAAGTAACAACTGTAAACCTTTTAACAAGGCACATTATTGTTGCTCTCTGGCATATAATATAAAGCCATTCTGTTGCATCTGTTTGGATTTACCGTACTTCAATGCACTGTTTACTCACCATGAATGTTTATTATGCTCTTACACAAACATATGTTTTAATTTATATAAAGTTATTATATGTAAAGGTGTTAGATTCATTGTTACAATTTCATAAGGGAAACGTGCACAAAAAATCAGTTTTTGCTGAAATAGCCTATTTGAATAAGGTACTACACTGACATGTTTATTTATTTATTTATTTTTTTTGTGGATGTGCAATGATCAATATATCATTGATAGGCCTAATCAGGTATATTTACTATGCTTTGTACTAGCAGGCTATTTGTTTGTGCCTTAAAATACAATAAAAAGTAGTGCTAGTTAAACACTCAGGGCCAGTTTCCCGTACAGGGTTTAAGACTAGTCCTAGATTAAAATAAATGTTAAGAGCTGTATAAACTGCAAAGG
>JAUCMS010000049.1:6940876-6955831 GCA_032357445.1 Enteromius radiatus
CCCCCCCCCCCCCCCCCCCCCCCCCCCCCCCCCCCCCCCCCCCCCCCCCCCCCCCCCAGGAATACGATGCAAAAAGGCTGGAAGAAAAAGACGATACAAGAAAAATAAGGACGGGACCAAAGAGGAGGAAAAAATGCAGAAGAGGGGAAAAGGGAGTTCGAAGTCATGGAACAAATACTAGATCCCCATTCTGTGCCTCATGCAGCACTCAAGCTTGTTTTGTCATGCACCGAAACGGACCCTCAGGTCATGCTGCATGCCTTCACAGCGCACACACACATGGGCTTTTGTCTGCAGATGGAAAACGGCATCAGTGCACTCGCTATCTGGAAGGAGAGCTCATCAAGAACAATATATGTTCACGAAGGCCGAGCAATGTATGCATTCAGAACATTCCTTTGAAGTCAAGTGAGTCGTGAATCATCTCGAAACCAATTGTGTTACGCCTCGAATGAACGTTTAACCTTGATCCAACTTATTACAACCATAAAAGCACTTAAAACTAACAAAAATCTCTTTTGCTACTGTGATAACGCATTAAGGCAGGGTTTCTCAAACCTTTTCAAACCAAGGACCCCTTTTCTAACCCCAGATTGTTCATGAACTCAGTCACCTAAAGCATTGCAAATAATGCAATCAAAGCAGTCTGCCCACACTGTCAATCAAAAATTCCAAAATTTCCAAACTTACAAATGTTTATTCAATCACTCCCAACACAATTTTGTCATTTGCCCTACTTTATTTTGGTTGCTCATTACTAAAAGTAAAGCAATTTATCTCAGGACTGACTGGAAGTGAAGAAGTAGAGAGACGGGGGGGGTAGGGGGTGGGGGGACCAGGAAAGGTTCGCAAGCCAACTAAAAATAGTGTAAGATATTAAGTGAACATGAACATTTGAATATTTCCTTCACCGACTCACTTAACAGCTATTTTTGCAATCTTGTTATTGCAATGATTGAAATCCAGTTCTCATTGACATGCAGTGCAACCTTAAAGCTCAAGGAACTCTGGGAATGTCTGTAATAATTTGTGTCTTGCCGGCGCTGGGTATTAATGATTTTCCGTCAAGAAATACTAAGGAATGGCCATATTTGGTATGCAAGGCTGGTGATTTCCAAACGGGATGCATAGAACCTTGAACAAATACGCACGCACACACACACACACACACACACACACACACACACTTAACTAACCTACACACAGTTGGGCATGAGGTATAAGGGTTCGGCTCTGTGTGGGAGTCATTTGAACTCAGTCCACACAAGCCAGGGCAGGTGGTGTTGACAGAGGACATAATGACCCCTCTTTAGGCACAGGTGGCCTGGAGCAAGGCCTCTCCTCTCTGAGGTATCCTACAAAACAGAGGTGGAACATGCAGGCATTACTATTTCAAGTGAAGTACAGACCGCTTTAGGACGTTCCATACTGCCAGTAATCCATGCGGTGGGCAGGGTAGCCCACCAAAATTTAGTCCTCACATTCCTGCCTGTGAATCAGTCAACATATAATTTAGCCCTATAAGTCAGCAATGAGCATTCAACCAAAAGATTCAGTCATTATTTACTCATCCTCTTGTCATTCCAAACCCTTATGGTTATAAACATACTCTTATCGTGTCCCTGTGGAACACACACGCAAAAATAATTAAAGGAACCGTTAACTCCTATAGCTAGTTGTACTTGAACAATGAACTTTATTAAACTTTGTTGCACCGCTTATGGTCTATGTCACTTACATAGCTATGTATCACTAGCTATCATTAAAAATGACTTGTAATAAATTGTTTGATGCAAATCAGTTCGAAAACCTCTTAATGAGAAAGCGTCAAGAACATCTTTAGCATAAGACATCTAAAGAATCTTTAACAATTTACCATTTTAACAAAAGGCATCTAAAGAACATGAAACACAAAATAAACTTTTAAAATTGTAACATCTTTAGCATAAAACATTTACCATAGAACATTTAACATTTTAGTATCGAACAATTTAACACACAAAAAACCTTCAGCATTTTAGTATTTTGCACAAGACATCAAAAGAACCTTCAGCATTTTAGCATATTTAAGACATAAAATGAAAAGAATCTTTGGCATTTTAACATTCTTAGCACAAGATATCACAAAAAACTTTTAGGATTTTAGTATTTTGCACAAGAAATCCAAAATATTTTTTAACATTGTAGCATTTCTAACACAAGACATCTTAAGAACTTTTTGCGTAATTACAGCCAGGTCTCATGAAAAGTCATATAATTAGTACGCCAAATAAAAACTTGTGGTATTGATACGTGAAAATGGCCGTATTTCGACATGCATAAATTTTTGTGTGCACATGATACAAAATTTGTTGGCATGCATATGATACGCATCTACCCCACAAACCTAATTCTACCCATCGCTTAGCATATACACGCCAAAATCCATTTTATGTGTATCTATACCACAAGTTTTTATTTTTATTTAACATATTGTTTATACGCATATTCATGAGATTGGGTAACATAATTAGCATCTTTAGCATAAAACACCAAAAGAACCTTTAGCATTTTTAACAAAATACACCCAAAAAACCTTTAGCATTTTAGCATTTACCACAAGACATCAAAAGAACTGTCAGCATTTTAGCATCTTTAAGACATAAAATGAAAAGAATATTTAGCATTTTAACATTCTTTGCACAAGATATCAACAAAACCCTTAAAATGTTAGCATCTTCAGCACAGGATATAAAAAAAAACTTTAGCATCAGCATCTTTAACAAATAACCTTTAGCATTGCGGCATCTTTAGCACAAGATGCCAAAAGAAAATAACCTTTTGCATTTTAATGGTAATGTAGCGCATCCAAAATCTTCTTTCACAATTGTTGTTTGTTTAAAATACACACGTCCCCACTCTGAGATTCAAACCTGGAAATAAATTAAATGTATGATTCCGCACTATTTCTAGGTCACTAATCAAGTAAGCAAAATCTGGACACATTAACAGCCATGCTAATGTTGTAATAAAAATGTGTTAAATGAGAAAAATCCTAAATGAACTTTGCACAGTAACTGCGCTAATGTTCATTCATTTGGTTAAGTGCACTAATATCGGAGTAAGTGTAAGTTCACTGTCTTCTGTATCCTTATCATCCTCCTTCCCTCTGCCAAGTTGGATTTTTACGGCTGCTATAATACGACATAACGATGAGTCAAAGCTAAGCTGGCAAAACACACGCTGAGCCCTTGATTAACATCAAGCACATAAATCCATGTTTTGAGAGAGCCTATTTTTCCCACTCACTTCATGCCTACTCAAACCGAAAGTGCCTTTAAGGACTGTACGCGTCTCTTTGGCGGAGGCCGGACGCCTCAGCCAGACGCTGGCTTTCAAAAAACAGGCGACGCCGGTTAACGAGGGGAGAGAGAGGGAGCAGTGCTCCGTTTCGAGCGGAGAGCGCATGGTGTAGGCGGGATGGTGGTGCATGGGCGTTTCTGCGCAAAGGGCAACGTCTGTGCGGAGCCGATTCAGCGGCCCTGAGCCTTGTCACCTTTGAGCCGGACGCTCACTGTGGCTGCCTCCCACTCCCCATTCGCAACCCCCTCTCTGTTTTCACACTCCAACTCGGGCACTGAATGTGTGTGTCTGTACTTAACCGCCCCCGGAGAGGCTGCTGGAATCAGAATGTATGTCTGGTTGTGCGAGAGAAAACTGTACAGTTTAAACGTCTGATTGAACTCGAGGCGCTTACAATTGCTGTAATTGTTGGTGCAGTTTAGCTTTGGGCCGCTTACACACTAGACTTTGTTGGTTTTTAAGAGTTTGGTTCAGCTGAACCACGCTATGCTTTGCAATTGATATGAAAGTGATTTGCGCAAACTTGTGGAAATGATGACGTACAATTTTCATCGTTGCAAACTCACGATCAATTTGTATATGAATAAACTGCCTTTGGAGAGCAGCTTGCATTTTTCTTGTTTGCAGTTCAAAGTTTTGGTAGTAAATCAAACGGCATTATACTTCAATGCTGCTACTCTAACTGTGATATTCATGCTGTGATGCTGACATATCACGGTTTGGATTTTAATATGAAAAGAGGTCTGCGAGGGAAGAGGGAGTGAGGCGGAACGGGGTGCTTGTTCGGACCAACTGACTGAACCTAGTGTGAAACTCTCACGTGTGTACAGCGTGTGGTTACACACTTGAGAAGGTCACGGCGTGGTTTCTGGCTGCATATTTAAAGGTGGCCCAATGACCTTCTAGTATAACGTTTTTGGTTCCCAAACTGATTTTGCTTGAATTATATTCTATTCTAAAGGCAGGCTGTAAAGAAAAAGAAGTTTGGGAAACATTGCACAATGGGAAGCAACAAAGAACCAGGAGCAGTTAAAACACCACAACCCTTTTTTTTCAGAGCGTGAATTATGCAACAGGTCTGCAGACAATGACATTTGAATGTGCTGACTGTCTTGGAGGTAGCACGCACGTGTATGAGATGGAAAAAGATGACCTTCTCGATAGGGGCACTGCTAATGCACATTCTTCTATCCGACTAGCTGCCAAAACTTGTCTATTTAGTCATCTTAATTAGCCACAAATGTCTTAAAAAGTAAAACCTGCTCCTTTTATCACTCAGAACTTTATAAAGACCAACCAAATGCAGACAGCTTACAGTGAATGAACAAAAAGAATAAAGCAAGCTCCAAAATGTCATTTCACAAAGGCTGCTATTGTGTTGCGCACTCAGAAAGTCAAAGTGTCCTTTCTATCTTTAACTGCCTGACTTTAATTTCCAAGTTTGAAACCTTAAATGGAAAAATAGCAGTAAAAAGGAATTTTTTTGCATGCTTAAATGTCATTCTTGAACTTGGTGAGTGCGCGCTTCCAGTACGACGTCCGTGTAAACACAGGAACGTCAGCACAGAAGAATGCAGGGGGTGCACAAGGCCCTGGGGACGAGGCCATGGGGCAAAGGAGTAGGAGGAAGTCTGTCAAACAGTGGGGGAGTAGTGCCTGTGGGCAGAAAGAGAGAGTGAAGGGGGAGGAATGTGGAGGAGTGAAGAGGTAGCCTCAAAAGAAAGAAAGAAATGAGAGAAAGAAAAGAATCCAAGTAAAGGCTGAGGAAGAGGCCCTAAACTTCAAAAGCCAGGAGAGCAAGAGCTTTAATTATTCAGTTGCTGTGGTCTGCTGAAAACAATTAAAGGAGACCTTCAGCAGATCCTGGGTCAAGCCCTTTTCTGGCTGTGATGCAGGAGCTTGGGAAATGCAGGCCAACATCTTGAAAAAGTACATGACCTTGTGCAAGAAAGCGCCTGTTGGTGCATTCCAGATGCACTGGTTTAGACTTTACGAACAAATAGCGAGATCTTCATGGGAAGGTCAGAATCATGAACTTTGACAATGGAGATTCTGTGCCAGTTTTCAGGTATGAAGGCTACTCAGTTACCTTGGCTAGGCTAATACTTTAACTTCACATACAGTACATATACAGCTGATAACAAGTGTACTCCGTTTGATAGCACATACAAACACAGGGGCTTAAAACATTTTATTATTGTCCAATTTGTGCTATTTGTCTCAAGAAGTTAAGATCAGCTGTGTGAGTCTCTCTTACCTTTTCGCACACCAATCTTCTGTTGTTGAATCCAAAATAGTTTGTAGTTTCGTCTTCTCGTTTTCTTTTTCGACTGTGAAAAACAGGCTGGGCCACCTGTGATTCCACCTTGTGAGGCAACTGATTAGAGCAAAAACATTCAAGGACCATATGTGAGTTGAGCTTCCAGAGTACGCATAGTTGTAATATTTTGCGTATAGTATGTTCTTGATTAAATTTATGCCACATGCACTGTGTGCATACCCTAAAAAATTAAGTATACATGTAAAATACAAGTGACCCTGAACCACAAAACCAGTCTTTAGTACAGGTATATTTGTCAAAATGATCTATTTTTCTTTTACGCCAAAAATCATTACAATATTAAGTAAAGACCATGTTCTGTGAAGATTTAAAAAAATATATATATTCAAACTTAATTTTTATTAGTTACATAAACTTAATTTGGACATATTAATATGCTTAATATTTAGACAACAAACCATACATCAATGGAAAGGTTATTTATTCAGTTTAAACCTAAATTTTAGAAATAAAATAAATAAAATAAAATAAAATTTCCTGGTGACTGGTTTTGTGGTGCAGTATCACACATTTAATGCTCATTCCACATATTTTTACATTTGGATTACCTTTGCCATCATCTAAAATACATTTTTATTTAATTTAAATGAATGAAAATAGCAACAACATATTTTTCACAGTTTTGATTTTGGTTAAGTATTATAACCCAAATATACTTAGACAAAACAGTATAGAATTGTAATATTGGCCATTTGTCGACTTATCAGTACATTTAAAATCATAACAGAATTTACTGTCAGGCAGCTGTTTTCCAAACTATGGGTAGTATGATTGGCAGTGGCGAGTCATAAACAGAGTCAGCCAGATCATAAAAAGAAAATCAGGAAAATGTGAGCAAGGCCTCAAACGTGTAAGAACTAAAAGCCAGCGCGCCCTTGACGGCAACAGATCTGTGCATTTGTGAGTCATGGGTTGTGAAAGTTGTTGAGCTATAGGATTAGTCATCGTCGGGGAGTGAACGTGATCAAGGATAAACTTAGAGGGAAAGAAAGCATTAAACTCATTCACCTTTCCTCCTGTGGTCCCGTGACAGGAAGATGCGAGGGGAGTTTTGCAACAAACTCAAAGAGGAAATCAAAACAAAGGCTTAAAGGGAGAGGTTGCCAAAATAGAAAATTCTGTCACCGCAAGATCATGTTTTGGACACGAGGGTGGACATCATTTTAATTTTGGGTGAACTATCACTTTAAGTAGGTGGTGGAGAGTTATACGAGTGGGTTGGAAGTCTTTCATCCATGTGTGTTTCCATGTCCATTGCGTGTTCGTTCAGGACAGGCACACTTTGTTTGCGAGTATTTCACTTTTATGAGAGGGTGTAAATGCTTGCGGTCTGTCCAGTCCTGTTCAGGGGGATGACAGGATGTTCATGTGACTGCTGTGTGTGTGTGTGGGTGGGTGTTACTCTGTACTGTGTGGGTTATGGGTGTGGGTTGTGATTATAGTCTTCTTGTGCCAAGAACTCACAGCACTTCAGTCTGGCACAACAACTACAAACCGACGCGTGGCAGATGCAGGCAGACTGATAGAAACATACCTCACACGCACTATTTTATTGCCTCATTCATGATAGTTCATATGTTAATGAGTGGTAACTCAAAAATGAGATGTGTTAAAGTGATTCGGTGTGGAAAATGCCTGATTGGAGGCCTCCGCCATTGTGAATTTCCCAGATAAAGCTTTTAGTCATGGCGCACTCCCACACTGAAACACCTTCATTAGAACACATAACAGGAAGTACTTGACTGTTCATATATAATGTAGACTCTGCATGAGAGACTCTTACTTTATCATTAATATGAATTAGTCGTCTAGCTCAAATCTTTTGCTTTAACTTCTAGCTCATGACTGAGTGGATACACAGGCTCTGTTTGAAAACTTTGTGAGTTGCATTGCCGTCTACTGCCTACTTTGGCATCTTAACTGAGATGTTTCCTCATAAGTAAGTGATTTGGTGCATCGTGAATGATGCTTTATACAAGAAGCAAATCCTTTTGGCTTTTAAAAAGTGCTCTGAATAAGAGAGTCAACTAACATTGAAAGTTAGCATGTGGCTAAGCTAAAAACACAATAATCAAGCAAGTAGGCCCAGATAGAAAATGTAAATGTGTTTCCTAAGCTGATTTTCAGTTGGAAATACTGTGTATTATGCTTAATAAATATATTAAATAAATTTTAGTGCTACATAATGTTAACATGAGTGTAGTAGGTTCACTTAATATATTAAATAAATTAAATATTTAAGATTTACTTAATATGTTAAGTAAATCGAAAATGCTTTTCAAATTAACAGTATATAGTGTATATAATAAATTGCATTTTATACATTTTTTTGAATACTAATCACAGTGTTGTACTCTCAAAAAAACTATATATTTTATTGCTGATTTTACCTACAGTTTTTCACTTAATATATAAAATTAAAACAAATCTGTTAAATGTTTTTAATGCTAAAAGAATAATATGACAGTGTATTACTGCCACTTACTAAATTCAATAGTGTACAGTAGTGAAGTAAATTAAATAAAAAAATGATAAAATTATCATAAATAAATACATTTGGGAGTACCGCACTTATGCAAATATTGTAATGTGAATGTAAAATATTAATTTTTTATTATTATTATTTTTTGCTTTCATCCGCCATCTTTTTACAATAAGTGTGCCACTATGCTAACTGTTCCCCAAAGTCACGTGATGCTGCCTGAATCTTTGACCAAAAGAGGTTATCTTAACAGACTGGTGCCTTGAATGTCTGTCTAGGCATGCAGCTTGATTTTGTAACAGAGCTAATATGTGTTGCAAGACATGTTTATTGTTTAGACAGACTACTCAACAAGCTTGCATATCATCATTCTCAGTGTGTCCTGTTGCATGTGAAAGAGCTGTTACGTTGACAGGTGTTAAAGGACAAATGCAACCACACCTACCCAAGTCTATTTCTGTCCATAAACGTGTCCGTATTTGGAGCCGTGGGGCAT
Source organism: Enteromius radiatus (assembly GCA_032357445.1). Classification (NCBI taxonomy): domain Eukaryota; kingdom Metazoa; phylum Chordata; class Actinopteri; order Cypriniformes; family Cyprinidae; genus Enteromius; species Enteromius radiatus. The sequence goes on from JAUCMS010000049.1 coordinate 6,949,538, forward strand.
AAACAAACATCCCAAAGGCCCTGTATTGTCTTCAGCGAAGACTTGTTTCAGCAGCAAATTGCTTTTTCCTTAGTGTCGCCAAGGAATGTGTTGGCGTCTCGCTTTATTTAAGTCGCTAGTTCATCATACGGAATATGTCTCTGCATGCGCGTGTATATTTTGAGCATAATTTGCCACCCTTTGAGAATTCGCCATCACGTAACAGCTGGCTGAATGAATTCCATGCAGTTCACGCTCTATTTTTTACGTCTCTTTCCAAACTGTTCTGGATTCAGAATGTCCCTGTGGTGAAGCATTACTGGAAAAGATGCTCGGTCATGACAGGACTTGCTGTAAGGGGCATGAGAGGGCCAATTCCTTGGGTTTGGTCATCATAGGGTAGATACTGAGAAGAACATGTTCTTCCTTTGAATCACACCAACAGCAGTGTGGTCTGAATGCAATGCCATACTTTCTGATTGAGTCGATGTTCTGTTTCCTGCTTCCCATGTTCTTTGCATGTCCAGCGTGTTGCGACATGTTAACCCCGAATATGTTTCCACCTTGGAAAAACTTTGGTAAAAAAACAATGCAGATTAGTTTCCCAGAAATTGACTTGGAATATGATGTCATTGTGACTGAATATGCAACAAAGTACTTACTTCGGTTTCCTTGTCCCAAGATTTAGCGGCACAAACATATTTTTTTCCACATTTCTTACATCATTGGTTGTCTCAGTTTCACAAGCTTAGCTTAGCCCAATTGCCAATTATTTTGACAGGTCCGGTGTTGTGTTTTTTGGAAGGCACAACTTTCCTCAACTCTCCGTGAAGTCCGGGATTGCACAGTTTCCTTTCTGCTGCGGTTGACACTCTTTTTTTTACGGAAAAAGCTGCAGCTCAGCGGATTCTCTCAACCTTGAAACGGCAATTAGCCACAGATCAGTAGATTAATTACAGGTCTCGAAAAGTGAATAATGGGGAGAGTTTGCAGCAACCCTCTATGTTCTACGTCTAACCATGTTGGGCCAATCGCCTTTCACCAAGATCATTCAAATCCACAATAGACTATCCACCTTATTTTAAAATGCGGAAGTAAGTCTATGGGCGAGAAATAATGAGAAGAATAACAACATACAGTAAAATTGTTTGCACTACAAACCAGTGTGTTCATAATTAAGATAATGTAATACAATACAAAGGTAAGACACCAATAGCAGGGAGGAAATGAGACCGGAAGTCACACCCATACAATTTTGAAGTGCCCACGCCCACACTTACAGGAGAAATAAGGTGGATAGTAGCTGCACACTGATCCTCAGCCAAACTCAATCAACTTGGATGGGCAGGATTCCTCCAGATGAATCATGGGAGTTACTAATTGCTTGTGTTGATTCATATTTGAAGTGTCCATGTATTTTTGTTCTTATATTCAATTATAGACGAGTGAATCTCAGACCTGGTTTTCAAGTATTTTAGTGACTCAAAAACATACTGTAGTCTGATTCTTAACCACATGGCTCTTATGAACAGTTCTTTTTATGAAACATCCATTTTTATATTCAGTTGTTTATTCAGACCAGTGTGATTTAAAACAATTTTGTAACTTTTATGAAGCAGTTCTTTTGAGTGAATAATAATAATTTAAAAAGCACAGTGTAATCATATAGTTGACTTCATTAGCAAATTACTGTTTTGAGCCTTTTCTAATGAATCATTCAAAATGAGTCACGCACAAACTCAGGAGTTAAGTTCCTTACATGACATTTACTTTTACTTTTCATTTTGTTTTGAAGCAGTGTGTAAATGTGATTGATACAACATGATTAAATTAACTTTTTTATGTGCACAAATTTTGGACAAGAATGTCGGATGTGCATAGACTTTTACTTTTTGATTCAGAGTGATGATCCCTTCACTGACTCATGCAAGTTGTTGATTAGAGCAAGCAAAATAATCTGGCAATGGGGTAAGCAAAATAATCTTGTTCTCTGTTTGAAATATGATTGTTTTGCTTAGCCTATTGATTTGACACTATTGTTTCTTACAAGCAAAAACGTGTTGCTTACAAGCAAATATTTCTTCTGAACACAAGACAATAATTTTTACTTTAAGAATATATTTTGGCTGGAAACAAGACAAAAATTCTAGGTAGGTTAAATATTTTTTGCAGAGTAATAAATAAAATATTAAATACAGTGTGGTCCAAAAATGTGACACCATACACACCAAAATAAATTGTATAAATTATTAAAACAGCATTCTAAAAAATGCTGGGTTGTTTCAACCCAACTTTGGATCAAATATAAAATTTTTAATAACCCAAAAGTCATTCTAATTTGTACAAATTTGCACGACCTCACTTTGTACGATTTGTCTAAACCCCAGTGACAGGTTGGTTTAGGGGCGGGGTTAGGTGTAGGTAATTTGTACAAATTCGATTTACGATACGATTTAGCAAAAATTGTATGAATTTGAACGAATTAGCTACCTTGTACAGTATGTACGAATTGCCGTGAGACTGGGCTGGTTAGTCCACATTTGACCCAAAGTTAGATTGAAACAACCCAGCATTTTTTACAGTGAATAGATGTAAAAATATGATCAAAAGTGAAACAGGATCAAGATCTAAATCACACCTAAGAGCTTGTGAATAAGAATGATATCATGAAATCTGTACTGATACTCAGGCCTACAGAACCGCCAGAAACAAAGCCAGACATATTTCCTAAATACTTAAAACACATAGTTTAGATGTCTCCTTCCTATATAGGTGGATGGCTTTTGGTCAAAATTAGCAGATATTAGTGGTTTTATGCAAATGTTCAAAAGTCTGGCATTGCGAAAGTACCAGTAAAAAATTCCATGGATGCGGGATTAAGGGAAGTGGTACTTCATGCTGATTTTTACACATCCCTTTTTTCAAAATGTCTGAGGTTTGACCTGAGAAGGTTTTCTTTTTCTCATGGTCTCCGTAAAGGGCAGATCCTCAACATTGCGATGCGTTGCCTAGATGTGACCGTTGAGACTTTGAGTAGGAAGGAAAGTGGGAGAGCGAGGGATGGAGAAAAGGGATTGTTGACAGAGGAAGGACAACAGACTCAGCTTTCCCTCAGCGGATGGAATGATGGCTCAGCAGGATGAGTGGGTGTCAGAGTGGGATTAGAGCATCATCCATTTGTTCTCTTTTGTTTTTCCACTCGCTCTCTATCCTTCCCCCTCTTCTTCCCATATGCCTGTCCTGCTTCTCCTCTCTTAGGGGAATTAGGATTTTCCAAATAAACACAAGTTAAGGTTTACGTCTGCCGGTGAGATGGAGTAGCGCTTCATTAACCTTGCATTGTCTTTCCCAGGCTTGCGCAGACAGGCTATTAAACAAGATCGCAGGTTCTCTGTGTGTCGACAAATGGAAAACTGAACCCTGCGTTGACAGACTACACAAACACACGTTCAAAACAGCGTAGGATCAAATGGCTTCAACTAATGTTTCTTTGTAGGTGTAAATCAAAGCTGTAATTCAACTCAGACCCTGGACCACAGAACATCGATGTGGTAAAAAAAAGGCTGTAATATCATTATGAATGATCTTTTAGGCCGTTCATTGTTGTTACTGGGATTATGCAATAACGTTCCAGTGGTTTTCTCATGAGTCATAAAAAAAAATACAGCATTCCAGACCATATATATTTGCCACTTCTAAGAGCACAGTCTAGATGGAGTATTAAAGTGGATAAAAATCTACTTTTTTACGAAAATAGTACAGTAAAAAGATGAGATTATGCAACGTTACACTTAAATGATTCATACCATTCTTTTGGTCTGGACTGAAAACTGTTCACGCTCATACAGTGGTATTCAAGTATTCAGACCCCCTTAAATTTTTCACTCTTTGTTATATTGCAGCCATTTGCTAAAATCATTTAAGTTCATTTTTTTTCCTCATTAATGTGTTCCTCATTAACACAGCATCCCATATTGACAGAAAAACACAGAATTGTTGACATTTTTTGCAGATTTATTAAAAAAGAAAAACTGAAATATCACATAGTCCTAAGTATTCAGACCCTTTGCTCAGTATTTAGTAGAAGCACACTTTTAATCTAATACAGCCATGAGTCTTTTAGGGAAAGATGCAACTTTTAGGGAAGTTTTTCACACTTGGATTTGGGGATCCTCTGCCATTCCTCCTTGCTGATCCTCTCCAGTTCTGTCAGGTTGGATGGCTCAGTTTGGCCAGCTCTAGGAAGGGTTCTGGTCATCCCAAATATCTTCCATTTAAGGATCATGGAGGTCACTGTGCTCTTAGGAACCTTAAGTGCAGCAGAATTTTGTTGTAACCTTGGCCAGATCTGTGCCTTGCCACAATTCTGTCTCTGAGCTCTTCAGGCAGTTCCTTTGACTTCATGATTCTCATTTGCTCTGACATGCATTGTGAGATGTAAGGTCTTATATAGACAGGTGTGTGGCTTTCCTAATCAAGTCCAATCAGTATAATCAAACACAGCTGGACTCAAATGAAGGTGTAGAACCATCTCAAGGAGGATCAGAAGAAATGGACAGCACCTGAGTTAAATATATTAGTGTCACAGCAACTTAAGACTTAATACTTAAGACTATGTGATTGTTCAGTTTTTCTTTTTTAATAAATCTGCAAAAATGTTAACAATTCTGTGTTTTTCTGTCAATATGGGGTCTCAAATTAATGAAAAAATAAAAACTTAAATTATTTTTGCAAATGGCTGCAATATAACAAAGAGTGAAAAATGTAACGGGGTCTGAATACTTTCCGTTCCCACTGTATGTTTCCTACTCTGACGTTGGTGTCGCGCACAGATTGATATCACTGTTTCCGAGTAATGGGTTGAAGCTCCACTTTTAGACGTCTATCATGTGTATCGTCCTGCATGGGTGACTCTATGAGCACGACATCTGAAAAAAAAAGGAAACACTCATGCGAATACTGGCTGTAAGCTAAAAGAAATCCATCACATCTCATTTAACTGTTTAACTATTTCACCAGAAACTCTGGCACTATGGCATCGTAAGCACGTCTGCTAAGAATATTGAATGATCAAGTCTTAAAGATTCAGTTGTGTTCTTGCTAGGTCTCAAAATATGAGAAATAGTATGCAGGATAATCATGGTAATATTTGCATTTTGTCATATTTGTCTTCTTGCATTTAGGATAATTAAGTAATTAAATATATATCTTTTTAAAGTGCTGAATTAAGTTAGTTGGGTCTAAAGTATTCTATATTCACAGGCTATGTTCACACTTGTCACTTGACACTTGTCAGCGACTTGTTTTCCAAAAAGTCCACCACCGACATCTTTTTCTGCAGCTCAGAGCGTCTTTTCAAGTTGAAAAAATTTCAACTTAATAAAAAAAGTGCCTGTTTGACAGTTGACCAATGACCAAGCGAGTTGCGAAATCTGTTGTTTTCATAACAACAAGGAAATACAGAGAATCTGACTGATCATACTAGTCTATATATATAACATAATAATGCTGCAAACTGCATCATCTACCCAGAGCTCAAAGCCCTATACCAGTTCCTTCCCCGTATAATGTCGTGCACCCACAAACGTCATTGTGAATCATCATTTTCTTACCAGTAACTTCAAAAGCCAACGCAAGAGCCAACTTTTTATGCTTTTTTGACATTTTGACTAGGCTACTATTGTAGCTGTTGCTATAGCAACAAAAGACGCTCTCGGCTGCTTTTTTGTAACAGACACTGTCAGTGTTTTATTTTTCCAAACAAAAACTCTTGTCAGAAAATATGCCAAGTGTGAACACAGCCTGAGACCACACTGAAAATCTGAGATTTATCATTATCATTTATCGTTAGGGATAATAATATCATATAATAATGATAATAATAATATATAATAATCATGCAAATATTAGCATTTTGTATCAAAAAGTCTATAAATAAAGTCTATGTCTATAAAGGATGATTAAATATTATTTAAAGGTTTACTCCACCCTAAAATGAAAATTTTGTCATTAATTGTTTATACCCATGTCGTTCCAAACCCATAAAAGCTTCATTCGTACTCAGAACACAATTTAAGATATCTCAGATGAAAACCTGGAGGCTTGTGACTGTCCCATTGACTGCCAAGTAAATAACACTGTCATGGTCCAAAAAAGTATTAAAGGTGCCATAGAATGCATAGAGAGAATATTTTAAATTGTTGTCTGATATGTACATAGAAGGTGTGTAGCTTAGGTAAGAAACGGTTTTACAGGTCCATTTACAACCCTAGAATTTGACCCTAGAATGAAACAGTCTGTTTTTGCCTTATTTGG
>JAUCMS010000049.1:6955931-6967677 GCA_032357445.1 Enteromius radiatus
ACGCCTCTAGACTGTTACCAAACAGTCTGTGTTGTGTTGGAATTTGACCTTTTTTCAGTCGTCTTTTGCAAACACTAAGTAGGAAACGATGGTGTTTGAGACTCACAGCATGTACTGAACTGTTATTATTCAACCATGCCAAGGTCAATTCAGTTTTCCATTCAATGGCACCTTTAAAAATATCAAGTGAAGTTATGAAAATACTTTTTGTATGTGTCCCGAAGCTTTTACGAGGTAAGCAAAATTTTCTTTTTGCCGTGGAGTAACCCTTTAAATACTAAAATGTAGTGAGGTTCAAGCAGTCGAAAGACCACAAGGAAAAAGTTATTTGCTGCAGTGAAAGAAATATACATATATATATTTAAATTTATAACAAAAAAAAAAAAAATCATGCAAATACACAAAATAATAATACATAGTCCCTTCAGAACCATTTTCCTGTTCTGTGTTAATATTACATCAGTCTCCAGTTGTGTCTTATTTGTCATCAGTCACCATTGGGAACTGGGACACAGTAAATTGTTTAATAACAGACTTTAGCTTGTTCTCACACACATGTCGTGTCGGAGCGGCGCACGAGTTGCCCCCGCACCAGCATCTTAGCTCTGAGTGCTCGAGGAGTAAGAAAAGCATTGATTTCTTTGCTATCAGTCAGAGAAAAGCCGTTTTCTTGCTAGAAACTGAAACTGAATAATTTATTTCCTCATTCAATTTTTATTGCGCTCTCCTGGTGGAAAAATAATGCTTCCTCAATTAGACAGTGTCTCTCCCCCACTATCCTGCTATCTCGCCTCTTTCTGCCGCGGTCTCGCTCTCCTCTGGGTGGTTAAATGTGGACAGAGCCTGAGCGTCGGAAGTCATGGAGTGTGACAAAGAGCCACACACGGAGAGGAGAATTAGATCATGTAATCTGAACTGCTGGCACTGGTGTAACTATAACTAACTGTATTACACACTGGCCATCTGTAGCCATTACGTTCTAGTGCTTGACACTGGACTAATGTCTAAACAGAAGAGGAAAAATGGCATTTGGAAGAGCAGGTTTATGGCCATAAACAATTATACAACAGTTAGTTCCAGTCCTCTAATTTGATTGGCAAAGCAGCCATCCAAGACTGCTAAATGTATAGAGGGATATTTTAGGTTGAATTCAATTGACAGCATCTGGGGCATGTTGATTACCATAAAAATTTGCAGGAATAATATTGACTCATTACTTAAAAGAAAAAGAGTAAAAAAAAAAAATTGTACTTAAAATAATGAGTCATTACTTTAACTGATGTAATTTGTTTTGCATGTTTTCCTTTAGTAGAATATGCAACTCAAAAAGTTTGCACAATAAGCCCTAAGAATGACTATTAAGAAAGTAGGGTGCAGTATTATTTGAGTATTATTTATATACTATAATAAGATTTAAAATTTGCTTTTATTTTTATATTTTCAGTATTTAATTGCAATTTTTGTTTAAATATTAGTAAATTTGTTATGCGCTTTTGTCATTTTTATTTGATTTCACTTTTCATTTAAATAATCTTAGTACTCTAGCTACTTTTAGGGTTTTTTTGGTTATTTTTTTATATTATCAGCAAAATGCATGTAAACCTAATGTCAGAGAAAACATTTGCTTACTAACGTTTTCTGTCTAAAGTCAAAAACTATTTTACAACTTAATGTTGTAAGAATTAGATGTTTTAAAATGACTACAATTGATCATTCTTTAAAAGAATTATATAAAAGGTTATTTTAAATATTTATGATATTTACTATCATTGTGATACTATTATTTATTTTTATATTTTTAATTTTCATTTTAATTTTAGTTAAACTTAAGTGATTTTGTTGTTGTTTTTTCCATTTTTTATTAGTTTTTAAAAAGGTTACATAAATTACATTAATTTTTAATCCAGTTTTAGTTTTAGTTTTTTAATACATCACCTTAAACTTTATAAAAAGTAATAAAATTAAGTTTTAAATATTTCATTATACTTCAGTTAACATTTATTTGATCTCAAGTATCAAGAAATGTTATACTTTTTATTAGTTTTATTTTTAGTTTTATGTATCTATAACAACAATGCACTGAACCTGAAATATTCCTTATCTACTTTATTTATAGAACTGTCATATAAAAGCAATATCACCTGTGGCCGGCATCTGCACCGAAATACAGCACTACAGCATGATTGCCAGTGTGATATTGCTTAAACAAAAAGATTTAAATCAGGATGTCAGGTGCCTCTGGGAAGAGGGGGTAGAATAAAAACAGAAAGACATTGTGGGAGGATGGTGAGGGATACAGAGCAAGAGAGAGAGAGAGAGAGAGAGAGAGAGTTTGCTCACCCCCCTGCTTTAGCCAAAGCTTTCCTGGCATCCTCTACATTCAAACCTGGCTACAACAACTGATGGGTGATCACAGCGAGAGCGGGTCTCTTTGACCCCCACAGGTGCTTGGGTGATGTGGTCAGGTGTGCATAACAGCACGAAAATGAAGCAGCTTGATGAGAGAGAGAGAGAGAGAGAGAGAGAGAAGGTGGGAATGAAGCAATGGCTGATGGCGACTAAGAAACAGCAGCGGGCTCTCCAGGCAAGAGATGAAATATTTGCAATTCTGCCTGGTCCCTGGGCTGCAGGCCTACACTCCATTTATATGGAAATGAGTTTGTCTTTGCTAAGGTGGGGATGGAGAAAGAGAAAGAGAGAGAGGGAGGGGAGAATGGGAGTGAGATCAAGTTGGTCACTGTGCTTTTTCTTCACTTCTCATTTAAGAGAATTCTAGAATATGACCTTCTAGAACATTCACAATACATTTCTAGAAATCATTTAAATATTTAAATATTTGTTATATAGTATATATATATTTATGTGTGTGTGTGTGTGTGTGTGATTTAAATGTATTTTATATATACATTTGTATATGTGTGTCTGCTTTACGTTACTCCAATTTTTATTTATTTTTTTGTCAAATCTTACACATTTATTTACTTGTTTTATTTTTACTTGATCATTGACTGAATATGACATGTTCCTCAGAAATGAATCATATTATTTAGGTAAAATCTATCATACAGTCATACATGTTTGGGCCTACATTTTTGCATGAACTTTCACTTCAAAAGCATGCCACACATTACATCTGCCCCAACTGTGGACATCATCTGGAATCTCCAGCTTTCACCACGATCTTGATGAACCAACCCACCCCCAACGTCCCTCACCTCCAGGCCTCAGATCAACAGCAGCATTGCTGGAAAATTAGCAGATGTTCAACAGACCCTTCATTCCAGATCAGTCCATTTGCGATGAGCTCCAGAGCCCGGCAAAGTCTCACTGGAGCGTTGATGGCCAGCTGCTCCTCTATGATGCCCAGGGCTTTGTTAATACCAATGCTAATGCCCACACTCTTTTCATACAATCAAGCTTAGTCATGACACCAAGACCCACAAGACCACAATGGTTCAGTCACAAGACGGTGAAGGTCAGTCACGCTACGACTAAGGGGGAACACATGATTTAGGAGTCATTAACTATGTTCCAAATCCTAGTGAGCTGCCTCATAGTCTACATAGACAGCTGCCTCCTAAAGAAACATTCTAAACAGAAGTTCAGTGACTGATTTGGAATTTGGAATACATTAAGGATTGAATGATGTGTTCAAAAAATGTATTTACAAATCACTTAGAATTATATAGATATAATAATAATAGGAATCATACACAGCTACAAAAGTTGGAAACGAACAGGCTCTAGCCTTTTAATGCATCGTGTTGCATTCTTGAGCATCAGTAAATGTAAACCTTATATAATTATGTATGAATCCCTCAAGTTTCCTCCATGTGAAAATATGCATCTCAAAACCATTCAGTCAGTGTTGGAAAGGGTTCAAATATGCAGAAAATGTTAGAAAAACAAAGAATGTGCAGGAGCTGGAGGATTTTTCGGAAGAAGAGTAGGCTGTTGAACTGCTCAGGACCAATGAGGGACTCGTAAACAACTATCACAAAATAGAAAGACAGCCATGGATCATCCAGGAAATGACACAGAGTATTAAGATTCAAGGGTATGTAAACAGGGTCGTTAATAATTCGTTCGGTATTATTTTGTCTTGTGGAGAATATATAAATTGAATTTTGTTTCAGTTATATTAACATTTTGCCCCTTCTGTAAGGGGTATGTAAACTTATGAGCATATATGGACTGCCTTGGTTGTATTTTAGAAGGCAAAATGGAAGCAGCTCATTGGGTTTGGAAGAAAAACTAAATTCATGCAGTTGAGTTTGGGTTGAGTAAACACAACATTGGGGGCTTAAAATGTCCTCAGGGTGGTCTCTGAGTTATTGTCTGTTCGTGGTACATGGTTTGTCTTGTGCACTGCCTCATAATCTGTGCCTCAATGCCTCGTTGAAAGGGTGGGAGTGTTTGTTTTTGCTCTACGCAGAAGTCTCGTTTTTTTATGTGAGGACAAGGGTCTTTCTTGTGCTGATCCTGTTTCCACTGCTATGGAGATGGTATTGGTGGAAGTCACTCCCTCATCCTGATCTCAGACTGGTTTTGAGATTACCTTCACAATGGCTCTTGTTTGGGCTCATCTGGAGAGGCTGGTCTCGGATCAGCGTAGGTGAGATGAGCTTTCCGCGGCCATGGAGACAGATGTGACATTCTGGATTAACAAAGAGTAAACACACACAAGGCATGTGTTGAACAAGAATGAGAAACGAGACCACACAGGAATTCAAAAAGCTTCAATGCTATGCTATTTTCTTCTTTTGTACCACATTCAGTTCTTTTACTGTACTGAAGGTGTTTATTTTGACATGTTTAAATAACAAAAACAGCACTTGTATCGGACCCAGATCTAGCATGCTTTGTTTGAGGGTTAGTGTAGGTGGTCCATGTTCCAGAATATTTATTATAGAATGACATTAAACTATTAAATAAAGAAATGTCAACACAAAGACCTGGAATCAGTTGTGTGGGGACGATCCAGCCAAGCAACTTAATAGGCATATAAAGTAACATCTTCATGACAATATAAAACTTTATGTGAGGATTACTTTTACAGTTAGGAGAAATAAAATCTATGTATCTAATTATAAAAGTGGCTGAAGCCACCATAAAGTTCAGGAAAAGGTGTGTATAATGTAAAACAGGACAAGAAAACAAGCTGAAAACCTGACGGTTAAACATATTTGAAGTGTTTTGACAGTTAATATATTTCTGTGAGTTTTCATGATCGTGAAGTACTGAGCGTGCACATGTTAGTGTACCTGAGCTGAGATGAAGTACAGTTTAAAGTTAGTTACTGTTTTAATACATGGTTTACTACAGTCTACGCAACCAGAAACCGTATCAACTGTCCATGATGCTGCAGTAAAAGTACGCAATGGCGGCTCGTGAGGAATGCACGCTTTTATAACTGTCAAAACATGATGCAGGTACAGTATTCATGATTAAACCATGTTCCCTGTAAAATAGTGTACTCACTATATTGAATCACTTCGTATTATAATGAACTCATGTAAATAGCCTGGCGTAACTGTAACCAGCTTTTTGAGTCGATGGATCTTCACCTTTCGAGACGCCTTTATGACTTTGAGGTAACGTTAGGCCTAAAAGAGGAATACGTAATCTGATTTTGTTAGTGACCCTGCTGAAAAACGCTAAAACCAGCCTTAGCAATTCATACTTATTTTGCGAAGTGGCTAATTCGTACAGATTCATACGATTTTTGCTAAATCGTATCTACTTTACGAGTTGCCAATTCATATGGTGACGGGTAGGTTTAGGGGCCGGGGTTAGGTGTAGGTCATTCATACAAATTCACTTGTACGAATTAGCATGAATTTGTCACCTCGTATAAATACGTACTAATGGGTCCTTTTAGCTGGTTAACCAGTCAGTTAAATCCAGTATGACCAGCCTAGGAGACCAGCTAAAAAGAGCAGTTTTTTTTTTCATCATGAATGTGTTAGTATGTGCTGATACGTTTCCCATTTCTGAATTTCTTACCTTAGTTATTCACACTTTTAAAGTGTCCTAAACAAAATTACAAAACAAAATTAACTTTTAGCAAATGTACATATTTAAAATATACAGCCTTTCTCTTCTGGAAAGTATTGATGACTTGTTTTATGCATACAATTTATTCAAAATAAATGCTTTTTAGAATTACAGTCTGCTTCCCCAACAATACGTTGTTATACGATAAAAAAAAGTTTTACGTTTTAAATTTTTTATACATTTTTTGCAAACAAAGTATTTTTGTATGACTTTGCCAGGCTGTGACGTAAATTATAGGATAAAGGCTATTTTAAAACTGTGTCCAACCCTTTGATGTCTCGCACCAGCTATTTTAATAGGAAATATGGCAGATATCTGAAAGATGGCCTGCTTTGTGCCTGACAGGCTGATCGGTCTTGCAGGCTCAGTAAGATTAGGGTTAGGGCCTCGTCAGCCTGTCAGACTCAAAGCGAGGCACCATCCCTCAATGGGCGGAAATATGTCATCAGAGATTTCTGTTTTAAACAATGTCAGTGGCATTTTAACTCTATGTGGCTCAACTGAGGATTCTGTGGCCTTTTCTAAGGCACCCACATGGTTTATTTCTCTCTTCAGAAATCAATACACTTGTTCATCATAATGTTTGGGCTTTGAATATTTTTAATAGATATCTGAGGTCACTTTCCGTGCGTATATCAATTTCAGATAGGACTCGGCATACGAATGCAATCTTTATTATTGATCAGATGGTCAATATTAAACTACCGTGGAAAGAGAATGCACAACGACATTAGAGCCCTTGGGGTACTGAAGAATCTCTGTTTAAAATAAGAAATATTCCTGATTTCAACCCCAGTATTTGTCATGGAAACAGTCAATGTGACGCATCAATATCTGTGAGTGTGTTTGTATCTGCACTGTCCTCCTATTCTGCTGCCCCGGTTCTCCCTGGGAAAGCTGGTTTCTCATTCATATTCCGGTGGAATCCTCTGCAGTCGCTCTCAGAGCAGGCGTGGTCACATGGGCAAAGGATAAGGGAAGAAGACAAGAAGAGGACTGGGGGAGGGATGGAGAGGGGATGAGATGCTCGAAACGGAAAAGAAACAGACAGGGTCAATAAAAAAGATGGGTTAGGGAAAACAAAGATGGATAGCTGAATGGGAATGCTAGAAGGAAGAGGAATAGAATAGGGTTGTGTGATTAATCGAAATAAATTCGCACTGGCTTAGTGCCATTATCAAATCACAGAGCCTGCGATTTCATTTAATTAATAAATGCACTGTGAAGCCATAAACCATCTTCAGAGACTGAGTGAGTGCTGTTGTTGACAAAATAGAGAAACCTTCATTGTTTAACATTTGAAAATTGTGAAATCAAGACTGTATTTTATTGATTATTAAGAAATTATTTATAATTTCATCCCTTTTTAAAGTGCCCCTATTATGGATTTTTGAAAATAAGCTTTCATGCACTGTGTAACACAGCTTAAGCTATTGTCTCTCAAAAGAAAAATAATCGCTAAACAAACCCTTTTGGAGCCGTTGAACAAATAAGTTAAAAATAAATGCATATTATAAGTAAATGAAAGTGTTTTTTGACCTCGCATTCATGCTAACCTGTTGTTGGGGACTCCTAAAACCAATATGAACCTTTTATTGCACTATAAGTTTTATTTCTTATGATTATTTTTTTAGTAATATTAATAATACTTATTATTATTAGTAGTATTATTGGCATTGTTGTTGTTATTATTATTCTCTTTAGGTCGCATGCTTCTAGTGCAGTTGCACCAGTCAAGCAACTGCTATTGAGCTAAATGGAAATGCTAACGTTCGCTTTTTCCAGGTATCGGATACCTCCTTGTTTGGACCTCATGGGCAGCGGGGGCTTGGCATGCTAACCTCAAGCTCAGGCTAGTGCACCATTAAGGCCAGAACGATCACTTGTTCTGTGTTTCTCTCTCTATTTTCCATCTCTTCCCCCTCTCTCCTACTCGCTCTCCCCCTCCCGTCGGCTGTCAGAGAGATGTGTGTGGGCAGCATTGTGATAGGAATAGATGTTCCCCTAAGCGAGACCTGCAAAAGCCATTTGAAATCTGCTTGATGGAGAACAGTAGGTAAGAGAGTGGGCTGCTTGCTTTTCTGCGCTCTCTCTCCCCCTCTCTCTTTATCTCTCTCTCCCCCCTCTGTCTGTTGTTCCCTCTTGTTCCCCCTCTCCCACCTCTTCTCCTTTCTTTCACTGTCCTCTTTTTCACCCTCTCTCTCCTCCCTGCATTCCGCCACTTAAAGCGTTCCTCCATCTCAGGTGGCACTTCCCCCTCCGCCACCCCATTCGCTTGCCCTTTCTCTGTCTATCACACACACTCCCCACCTCCTCCTTTCTCCTCTGTTTTTCTTTCACTTTCTTTTCTTTTTTATCTGGGCACGCATTCCTTTCCACCCACACTCGACATACTCTCTAAATGATTCCAAGTGTCTGGGCCCCAAGCCTCCTCGAACAGACGTGCATACACATACACACAACGCTCAAAAGAATAAAAATGGGCTCTTGAAGCCCTTTTTTATTATTAACCCCATTTACAACAATCATTTGCTTCACACCGTCCATTCAGAGCTGATGGTACTGCCCAGAGGAACATTTTATTGCTTAGTGGTTGCTACTTCGTAGCTCAGGAAACTTAATGGGTCCTTAAATGAAAATTGAGTATTTGGCCTTTTTTTTTTTTGGCCTTTAAAAATTGGACCCCATTTACTTTCATTGTGTGAACAAAAAAAACATATAATTTTTTAATTGGTGTTCCGCAGTTGAAAAACAGGTTTAGAATGACACACTCTTAGCTGGAGCACTGGACCACTGATCAAATTCATAACTTGAATGCAGTGGATAAAAGCATCTGCAAAACACGTGAGTGTATTATATTTCATGTTAGGTTTCTGATGTTAGCTATGTTTGAGATCTGGGGTTGGGCCTATTTGCCGGTTTTGTCTGAAACGAAAAAGTATCTACCCACATTAATTTTTTTATACTTTTGCTTTAGTTAAGAGCATTTTTGATGGTTAATAAAACTGTATAGCTCTATTTTTAGATGTTACTGCTATGATGTTTCTCCTAGAACTCAATGGGCAAAATAAAAGAGAGGATAGAGTTATAGCACAGCTTTTTGCTATATCCTTTTATCAGCATCTAAAATGCTAAAACAAAAACACTATCAAATATGAAATGAAGAAATTTATTTTGAAATCGTACTGGATGCGAAATAAATCACAGCACATATGAGACATAACTGAGATGCGTTTTTGGAAAGAAAAAAAAACAACTCGATGTTTTCAAAACTGATTATTTGGGTGTTTTTCTGCAAACAATGTCTGAACCAGGAGTGTCCATTTGCTCTCCATTTATAGAAAAATATTTTTTGTTTTAAATGGGTGAGGACATAGAACCCTGAGGACAGCGATTGAAGGATGTTTTTTTATGAACACTCATCTCTCAGATACCCTCCACAGCGGCGTCTCCATTTAATGAGGTCACTACAGGTCATAGCAACTATCTAAATTTTAGCAATGATGTTTTGGGCCATTTTATTGATAGTGAGAGTGGAGATATAAAAGAAAGCATTGAGGTGAAGAATTGAACAAGACGGGAGATTCAAACCCACATAGGCTGATGAAATGAAATTCAGATGCAGTGGCTATGTTTGGAAATGGTATACATATTGCATATGGCTGACTTATATTAAAGCGATGTGCAAAATATGATATCTGTAGTATAGTAAACATTTAAAATAATGCTGCATCAGCTCATTAAGTGCATTTTTAATTGAGCAAGTGCTTGCAATTATTGTCATGTGAATAAATTGTTAGCCTAGTTCTATATTAAAAAGTATAAACTTTTGGTTGTTTAATCAAATTGTAGCATGGTAGCATGTTTTCCGCCAATGTCTTCTTCATTCATGTTGAGTTTGTGCTGTTTTTTGTATTTCCTTGCTGTTGCATCATTGTTCTTTCATATGCTTTCTCACACAGCTCTTTCATTTCCTTTCAGTTTTTCATCAATAATTGAGATTTTGAAGTTGCCGTGAATAATGCAAAACACATTGCTAACCATACAGTACATGCTCGGAGTCTATAATTTAAGCTGCAAAGGTCTTTGTTATGAACTATTAAGAGGACACTGGGTACCACCCTGTTTTGTGTAAACAAAAATGCTCCTTCAAACCCTCGCCTTTATTTTCTTTCCCCTTTCTACTCGTGTTTTCCTGTCCCCTTTCATGCGAAATTCAATTTTCGCTCCCTCTGTCTGTCACTGAGATTACATGCGGTTGTGACAGAGTTCTTTTGGTTAAAAAAGAAACAACACAGAAACCGGGATAAGCACCAGTGCCTGACAGGGGATTTTGCTCACGATCCCCTTGCTCCACAATGAAGCCCACAATCACACAAAGTAATCCCATCTCCTTAAGAGTCAAAGCATTCTGAGCGTTTTGTGCATTGCGGCAATGTTTTCTTCATTTCAGAAAACCTCGTATTCCTTGACACTCGTTTAGGTTTTTGTTCTGGATGAACACAGTGTTACGAGTCAAAGGCTGATATGTATATTTTCACAGCCTAAAACCTTACAAGGTATTTTGAGCTTGCAAGGTGCTGTAATTAAACTTGTTTATTGTACATCAGTTCGCTTTTCTATAAATGGCCTCCAGTAATGGATATTGGCACTGCACTGGTTTGTGAAGTAACGTGACTAAATTAAGCTATTGAATTTCATGGTTGTGATTAGGCATCAACAGCCAGTGCAAAATGATCACGTTTCAATGACACAATCAAAGTGCTGTTCAGAAGTCTGTCGGCATCTGATGTCAGCATCTTTATAGTTTTTGTTTTTTTCTTCAATTGTAAAGCCAACCTTACAAATTTAGGATATGTTTCCCAAACGCATTGTAAGACTGCAGAAATCACTGGCACCGGTGATCTATGAGATTACAATGGTTTTGGGAAATGCAGCCCTGAACGAATTTATTTCAGAACCCATGGATTATAGCATTCACATTGTCAGTGTAATAATATAGTAGAAGCAGCATTCCAAGTACAGTTTGGGCTTTATGCCTGCTTTTGTTGCACTGAACTTAGCTGAAAAGTCTTAAAGGGTTACTTCACCCCGAAATGAAAATGTCGTCATTAATCACTTGTTGTTGTCATTCCAAACCCGTAAAAGCTTTCTTCATCTTTGGAACACAGTTTAAGATATTTTGTGAGCCCAAACACTAGGATGGCGCTGTATTCGTTCAAATCAAAGTGTAAATATGCGTAGAAAACACATCCTTGTGTTCGCAGAAGAGCGTAGGCAGTACAGCGGATATTCTCCAAGATGCTACGGTAATGCTATGGTGCCGAATTGTTGAATAAAGTCATTACTTTTGTTTTCTTTCCATACAAAACGTATTATTGTATAACTTTTGGTTATGGTTAGGTTGACCCACTGATGGCAGATGGACTATTTTGATACTTTTCTTAACAGTGTTCATTACTCAGCAGTCAATGGGACAGTCACAAGCCTCTTGGTTTTCATCCAAAATATCTTAAATTGTGTTCTGAAGATGAGCAAAGCTTTCACGGGTTTGGAAAGACATGTTGTTAAGTGATTAATGACAACATTTTTATTTTGAGGTAGAGTAAACCTTTAGGGCCGGTTTCCCAAACAGGGTTTAAGACTAGTCCTAGATTAAAATAAATGTTAAGAGCTGTCTAAACTGGAA
>JAUCMS010000049.1:6967685-6978177 GCA_032357445.1 Enteromius radiatus
TAAAAACTCTTAAATGTCCTAAATTAGCAAAGGTCTAGTCCTGGCTTAATCTAATTCCTATCCGGGAAACCAGCCCTTAAAGTTTAAGTTTATCTATCAATATTTTTTGGCATAGACTTTTATTAAGTAAAACAAAACATGACCATAAAGCTTTGATCTTTCTCAGTGGCCTACTTCTGCTAACATACACTGCCCTCCAAAAGTTTGGAAACGACCTAGAAAAGTGGGGTTTTGGACAATATTGGCATTTAATTTGTGACAATTATGGGACAACACAAACTACAAAAACATATTTTAATTACATAAATAGAATAGAAATGTCTTGTTACTTTAATGTACAGTATTTGCATTAAAAAATGACAAGGATTTATGCTGATGTCTTCCAAAACCACACTTTGCCAGTGGTGTTTCCAGGCTTTTGGAGGGCAGTGTACTTTAGTCAGCAAGTCAAAAATCAGGCTGGTGAGTCAAAAATCACTTTATTTTCTGTACAGATCTGAAGTTCAGTTATGCTATGAGTGTGGAAACACTGCGAGCCTTGCAGTTACGCAAGCAATTATGTGCTGCTTACATTGTGGTGCGGAACAGCTCCCCCCAGATCGTCATGAAAGCAACTAAACATAGCTAACGTAATCAAAAACCTGACATAAAACAGGCAAAAAGGAGAACAAAAAGTTTGGGGTTTGAGTAACAGCAGCGAAACTTTTAAAACAATAATCCGTCTCCTTTGTTTTTCTTTTCACTTCACTCTTTCCCGCACATCAGCCGCAGTGTTTAAGTTCCCATCATGTAAGAATTCACCACAACCCTCCCTGGAGGATGAGTCTGTTTACGCTTCACACCAAAGGCGCTTTTGAACCACCCCGACGACTCTGAACATCGGTAGACGTATGTACACAGAACTCAATGCTGACTTATCAGTATGTTGTGTTTGTTTGGTAAATAAAGCAGTTCTGTGGCGGGATCCTTCTAAGCCAATACTCTTTTCTCTGCATGGGTAGCATTGGGTCTGGGATGATGCTCCAGAACAGTGATTTTCACAATGGACACCCTAAACATAAAATTCTTTAGCAAACAGATGTAAACTTAAAAATGTGCTTAAAATCAACAGTAAAATGTATTTACACTTTGATGAATTTCATTTTTATAAGCTTATTTTTAGTGAATCAAAATTCTAATTTAATTGATTCAAAAACTTCTTAGAAAATCTATCTTAAAGGTAGTATCTTGAAGTTTTTCTACCCTTTCGGCGAAAGGGAACACCACAGCCCTTCTGTTTCTTTAGTCAAGTAGCATTGATTTCCAAAAATCATTTTGCCTTTCTAGTGCATCCAATTTTATTAAAAGTCCATCTTGCCTGTGGTGAGTTACTACTTTAATCAAATAACCCGACTCCCTTAGCTGAACTTATTAGTATGAAATGAACCAAAAAAAATGCATTTAAGAAGTCCCATCCCTAATTCTCTTATTATCTGACAATTTTCACTCATGTTGACATCTACTGAAATTGATCTACTTTATACCGTATTGGTTTGATTAGATACAGAATCTTTGACAACACAAATTCACAAAAAGCATTTTCTGCTCCCTTTCAGAGATTAGTACCACAGTACACAACACATTTTCTTGGGTCTTCTTGGAGATTGCACTCCGATGATGGAAAAGATTTGGTGGCGAAAAGAAAACGTCTTCTAATGAGCTAACAGCAACAAAACGCATGATTTTGTTTTCCTTCCTTTCTGCGACTCCTCTCGCATTTCCGAACAAAAATAAATCTTTGTTAGAGGAGTTGGTCTAGCAGAATACACAAGCAAAACCCTCCAATCAGCCCACAGTGTTTTGAAAAACAAACAGAGGAGACATGCTGAACTCTTAAAAGGTGCAGATTTTGTCACGCATAAGTCAGGGGTCGAGTTTGAAAAGGTTTCGGTGCATGGTTGACTGGTCTTCTGTGGCTGACTGCCCGCTGTTAAAAACACAGTAAAATTTCACAAAGAAGAGGTCTGAGAAGTGGGCAAACAGATGACTGCTCTTTCAAAAAGGTTGAAGGGGGCATTTCGCTGAAGCTGTGCTCCAGGAACCAGCTTGAAGGTCAAACCGAATTGGCCATGTGCCGGCTGCTAATGCCTGTGGTGTGTGGTCAGCAGTATTGCGCCCATTCACAGTCTTCACACAAAGGGAACTGCCTCAGTTTCCTGTGCTGGGGACAGTACCCATTTTCTGCTCATCTGCCTTTTTTTTTCTTCACAGGTTAAGAGTGCATTGTTCTGGAGGCCTTTCTCAGCCTCTGTGGGTTGATGTGTCAGCGGATGAAGCGCTCTGGTCTTGACTACAAAGGTCAAAATCTAACAGGAGGAAATGGCCTTCATGTACATGTGCATGGCTTTGTTCTAGCCTGTGCTAAAATTAGCACCCAGAACTGGATACTACAACGCTTATCTTTACTATATCAGACATGTAAATTCAAGTCAGTGCCACGTCATGGCTGTCCTTTGGCTCGCCGGTAACGGCCATTTACATACGGCGTGTCCCGCTTATTTGCCTGCGGGCTGTTTTAGCTTCTCGGCGTGTCGTCACGGCGTGCCATCTTTTTTATTCCCTTTTTGAATAGACACTTTTAATGCGATGGCTTTCCTCCCAGGCCTGGCATGCCTGCAGCTCCCTCCTATATCGCCACTGGCCAGATTCCCAGCCTGTGTACTCTGGCAGAGTGGCCCTGAAGCGTCAGCCGCTTCCTTGCAAAAGTAGCAGCCAAAACCGTTAGTCACCAGCCCCGCAGTGACACAGTGATGGCTGAAAGGGCCTGGGGCCAGGCCTGAAGAGGTGGCTGCTCGACTGTATGTGTGCGGCTGATTTCCGGAGGAGGGAGCTTGGCACGCCGAACACCTATATCAACATTTTTCAGAAGCTGGGATGTGAACAATGAGAGGTTTTCAGCAACCAGCTTCTCCTGTAAAGGCTGACTAGGTGACAATGAGTCACTCCGTGGTGCTCCGAACGAGTCTAAGCTTCCAACGCCCAACTCGGCCGTTACTTTGAAACCCAACACGAATACGATGAGGGCGCTTTGTAACCGCATATCCGCTGCAATGCGTTTTGACACAGCGAATCTGAGAAGAAAGAAAAACACAAAAATGCAGCGGGGCAACACGTAATGCAACAAAGTTGTGTCAACGAAGCCGAAGGAACAGCATCGAATGGAGGTGCGGGGCGGGTTTGTTATGACACCAAACAAGGGGCCCTGTGGAAAAACAGATAAAAAAGTAGAAACCAGAGACGAGGAAGCACACAAACGAAGAATATATAACATCCAGCTGCTAGAATAATATCCACCTATAAATTCTCAGCGCTGTCTTGCTATCTAATTTATGTTAGCAATAATACAGCACTGGCATGAATGGTTAGTCTGAAAAAGGTCGCTTTTTCATAATACAATGCTTCATTGTAAAGTAAATTCAATTAGTATTATTTAGTTCGATGTAGCTTTTATGTAAAGAAGTCAACCCGCTGAACATGTTTTGTTATTTTAATATTTGAATCAGTGCTTCCCGTTCACTCATCTTCCATATACAGAAATTTGTGAATGAAATCTGTGTAACAACTTTCATAATAAATGTATTTAATTGTACAATGCATCTAGTCCGAATTTTTAAAAAACATATGCACTTATAATGTGTTACGATGCAATTTAAAAATTTAGATATTTTGTCTTTATAAAAGAGTAAAAGAGTAAGAAAACTTTAAAGATTGACACAATTTAGTTAATAGTAAAACTCCATTACATTGAGTAATCCTAATGTATTTTTAATTGAAAAATAGAACAACCCTTAATCAGTTAAAATACATAAGGATCATTAAATTCAATTTGATGGAATTTTACTATTTATTAAATTGTGCAAATCCTACAAAAAAAGTTGATTTTTAGTGCATGAACATACATTCTTGCTAATAAGAGGTATGCAATCTCTTGTTCATACTGGTTTTGATGATGGCACTCTATGTTTACCCTTATATGATTTGGCTGTGTTTTATATAAACCCAGGCACACAGCCGCTCATTTAGAATATTTCAGATTCATTAACTTTAAAACAAGGTTTAGAACAAATTGACACTTGTTGCGAATTAGGTGAGAATTGTTCATGAGAAGTAATGAAGCAATAAAGATGAATAATCTATGCAACTGTTAGCGAATAAGCCCCAGCATTTTTAAGGTAATTACAAAGCCAAACACGCAAAACCCTTATTTTTATTGCGTATTTACGATTTCACACTGCCGTCAGATATCCAAATGTGGTTAAATTAGTGGGACAGTGTAAAATGTCTTTCATGAGGGTTTGTTTAAGGTCAGGACCCTTGTGTGTGTTGACACAGCTGCCGTGAAGGCGCTGCGGAAGAAAGACATGGGGAAGTTTATGTAAAGCCAGCCAGAGAGCAGGGTCAGGGCCAATCATGGCATGTATGTGTTTGTGTATTAAATGCGAATTCTGCCTTTTTAGCTCCTTCATACATATTGGCCTCGTGGATTTGGCCTTTCTGTTGCATTAGCAAAGTAGGGTGGATAAGGTTATGTTTTTGTTAGGTGTGCCAGACCACTTGATGGGGGTAGGGCGGTTGCTACCTGCATTTTAAGGATCCTTTGTCCAGATTAATCTCTCAACCCTCAGTGCCGTCACTGGAGAGGCGCCTGTCTGTAGCATTACAAACTAAAGAAGGGAAGTTAAGATTGCGTGCTCATCAGTTCTTGAGCTCAACCACCAGTGACCTTTGTCCGTTACAGATTTCCTGTAGGTGTGATTATTAGAATATCTAGTCTCTGACATGCAAAGTGGGTTATGAAATAGATGTGAATTTTCTTTGCTAACTCTTGGTTTGTGAACCAAATGGTTGCAGAGGTAAAGAGCTTTGTTTTACTTGGCATTACTGTTTAAAAAGGATACATCTGTATCTTAAATCTACAAACCTTCAATGGCAGTAATTTGACTTCTGTTACAGAGCATCAGAAATGCTAATTACACAACTGTTCCTACACAGGTAGCCATCCAGTCTCCATCATATCAATCTTAACAGCAGGCCAGCCGGCGATCTATTCAGGTATATCATGAATCTGCGTGACATGCTGTAATTATCTTTTAACTTTAAAGCTTATGATACTCGACTGCTCAGTTGTCTTCTCCGCTCCACCCTTGGTGCTGGATTAGCATCTAGATGTCACAACATGATGGGGCTCACCTATGTGAAATGGTCCATGAAGACACAAGCTGATATGTCCTGTATATACTGATCACTTTGGCTCGATTGACATTTCCATTCCTTTGTCTGCAACTGTCTACAATGAAAAGCGCATAGGAAATTTTTGGACTTGGCAGTGATGACATTTGGATGCACGGAGCTGGCTTTGGATCAGGTGACTGGAAATATTTAATCGTTTCATAGCACTGGTCTTTTTAGTGCTATTCACTGCAACTAAAGCAAAATTCAGTTTTGTAATGACAGACGGTATTAATAATAAATATTTGTCTTTTACTTGTGTTTTCCTTTTATCCTACAATATTCTGCAGTGAGTGCGTCTTATATGGGTACTGAGACACTCAAATCCCTATTGCCTTTTCAGTGTCAGCTGAACTTGCTTTGAACCTCTACCCCCTTAAAGAAAAAAGCAATATCATGTTTATCTGTGTAAGCTTGATGTTCACACTTTGTGTATGTGTGAGTTCAACACACTCCCAGTATTATCCTTTTGTTGAATGCTTGGAGATATACTGCCGTGCCATGTGACCACTGATAGATGGTGAGGAGAAATGGGAGATACCCAATGTTAAACATTACATATCATTAAATTAATGATTTGCTCAATTCTGTTATTATTCCCTGGTCTACTCTTGACAGGAATTATAACTAGGCTGTGAGGTAGGTATACAACGCATTTAATGGAGTTTAGTGTTGTTTAACAATACTGAAGGAAAAAAACCCCGTAAAATTAAGCGATAGGACCCACGTGTAGCCTACGTGCCATTTAAAGCCTCCTTTTCATCAGTGTTAAAATCAGTATGGCGTCTAACCCGATTAAGATCTTTTTACTCAGACATTCAAAGAACATCCTGGAAACTCTTGTCGACATAATTCAAGTATATGAGGACTGGAACTGTTATGAACGTTCTTATTTAGAATGTTCTCCCAAATTTCTCCTTTTTGGTTCCACAGAATAAAAGCTATAGCTACCATTTTAGAGAGACTCGATTGTGGTGAGCAAAAAGATGACTGAATTGTCATTTTTGAACGAACTATCTCTTTAAATGTCTCAAGCATTTGTTAGCAGTAGCCTATCTCATTGGTGTAATGATTACCTCCGAGACGTTATTTTATGCATATACTGCGTGTTGCATTCATATAATTGTCATCTGAAGGAGGATTGTAGGGATTTTTCTCTGTTTACCTCGAGCCGCCTTAGTGTAGCATTCCTTTGTTGTCGGACCTTGAAAGGGAATATAAATGGTTGCATTTGAGGATTAGAGACAGGGATTTGTTTGGAGCAGCAGCATGAGATAGATGGCAGTGCTGTGTTCCGTTTGCCGCACGTCGGCAGTGCACTCGCCGTGAGGTGATGCTTCCCCTTATGACGCACTAACCGGTGCGCTGACGCGCTCTCTGAGATTACAGTCACTGAGGTAAATGGAGGAAAGAACACCAGGCACTGTCAACAACAGCGAGTGCGTGGGCGTGGATGGCGAGATACACACACCCGGGACTAGCGCGGTTTATGAACGCCACGAAGGGATGCATAACAATAAATCCGTCTTTTGATAACTTTGCTTTTCTCTCTACCTTCCAGTCGAAAGTGAGTCACCGTGAGAGATGTGTAAATGTCAAGGGAATTAGCCGCCGCTGCCTTATTTACCAGCACCCACGGACGAATGGCTGACAATAGCTGCGATAGGACAGGTTAAAGAACTTTACAGAGAGAAAAAAACCTCCACTCCTTCTCCTGCCGGAGGACGCAGAGCAAACGTGTTTCCCGTGCCTCTCATTGTAAACACATAGCATACTTGGAACTTCATTATGTAGGCTGTCTCAATAGACATCCTTCTCGCACGCGTGCTTGCATTAGGCAATGTCACCATGACAAATCACTTATGTAATCAGTACTTTTAACAATAGTAACAATATGCATTAGGCTACTTGAGATGCAAAGTAGTTGGGTTTTCAGAATACATCTTTCTAATTTCAATATAAATTTGACTAAATGCTGTTGCTGTTAAACAAATGATTAAAAAGAAAAAAATACAACCTCATTGGCATTATTTTATTGCATTTTAATATTAAACAACGTATATTTTACTATTTTTAAACGCATTTGGCTAAATGTTACATTTTTATTTACTTATTTTAATGAAAACATATACACTTTTTAATTAAACTTTTTTGTTTAAACATACCTTTGCACTCAATTATTACAGATGTTTAAAACTGACTAACTGTTGTTAAATTAAAGCTTAAAAAAGAAAGAAAAATGCAAACCTGATATTTTAAATTACTTTTTTATTTGAATAAAATATTCAAAAGAAATATATTTAAAATTATTATATTATGTTTAAAATTTTTGCATTTTTATTTTATTTTTTAAAGAATAAATAATCTGGCAAGCTTTGTATTTAACCGGTTTGTCTTGATTTAAGGATGTTTAAATATTTTTACTGGAAAGCAAGACAAATGTGCTCTATCAATATATCTTCATATACGTTCAAGTGCAAAGATATTATCGCGTCAACATGTTTACTGTGACCAAAAACAAGCCTGACAGGATTTTTTTCATGATTCGAGCCCAGTTGTGTGCAAGCATGTGATGTGGAGGCGGAGGGGGCGTTTAGGGAAGATGATCGGGGGTTGTAGAGAGTGTGAGTTCGGATCAGACACAGCTTTTTACAGTCTGATATTCAAACCCTTTGTCCTAATGTAGCTTTGTGAAAATTGACTCAGACTGAGGGCTGTGTAGGCAACTTCCTGGCCTGAACTCCACTCAATACGCCCACACAGCCAGCCGGCTCTTTTTAGATACTCAACATTAGGTCTGGCCAAGACTCATCGCAGAGTGTGGACTGGAGGAGACGGAGGTAGGCTGGAAGTGTTTGCGAATAACTTTCGTGGCCCCGACTGAGTGCTTCGCAGACCTACCAGCGTAGTGCAAGACGCCACGAAGAGCTGAAGTACAAGTAGATCAAATGCCATTGACTTGTAGTTTTCAACTGGCTCAAAATAAACATGATACAATAGTGCAAAGCTATTACATTTTCTGACAACTGTCATCATTTACTCACCATCGTGTCCCACTGTTGCTGACATGGCGTTAAATCATAAATAAATAAATAAATACTCACCATCATGGCCTTCCAAATGAATACGTCTCAGTGTTTTTGTCTATACAAATAAAAGTCAGTGGGGTTCAATGTTGTTTGGGCTCCACTGACTTAGTGGTCCAGTGATGATTTGGACTTAGGGGTCATTGTTCAGCCCCCATTGAATTTCAGTAAGATTCAATGTTTTGGGGGGTTTTTTTTGGACTCATTTATTTTCATCGGGGTCCATTACTGTTTTCGGGCCCCACTGACTTTTCCTGGAATCCTTTTTAATTTTGGGCACCATTGACATTCAGTAGGATCCAATGTTGTTTTGGACCCCATCATCTTTCTGTGGGGTACATTGCTGTTTTGGGCTCCACTGACTTTCACTAGGGGCCTATTTTTTTTATTCATCCATTCATTTTCATTGGGGTCCATTACTGTTTTGGTCACCACTTACTTTCAGTGGGAGCTAGTGTTGTTTTGGGCCCCACTGACTTTTACTGGGATCCTTTTTTTTTATTTTGGACACCATTGACATTCAGTAGGGTCCAATGTTGTTTTGGACCCCATTATATTTTATTGGGCTCCATTGCTGTTTTGGGCCCCACTGACTTTCACTGGAGTCCTATTTTTATTTTTTTATTTTTACCCTGTTGAATTTCAGTAAGGTTCAATGTGTTTTTTTGGACCCCATTCATTTTCAGTGGGGTTCATTTTTGTTTTACGCCCCACTTACTTTTACTGGCTTTGGACACCATTGACTTTCAGTAGGGTCCAATTTTTTTTTTTTTTGGGCCCCATTGACTTTTGTTGGGCTCAGACGTTGTTTTGGACTTTTTTATATAAACGAAAAAAAAAAACAGTTGAAACATTTTTGGGCGGTCCCTCCCATTAATCAGCTGACAATATCAACATGTTTATTTGTAACCAGATACTACTCACTCACTGAGGTTGTTGGCTAAAAAAGAATTTGCATTTGTTATTGCATTTAAAAAGACAGTATGTACCAGTGATTACTTCATCCATCCACGATTGTTCAAACAAATTGCTTAATAATCTGCAGTCTTTTTGTGTGCTAATGAATGGTTATGACATCAAGGGCGTTAGGTGCTGTTTACTTATGGTGGTTGTTATGAAGATATCACAATGTTCCAAGTCTACAATATTGGGTCACTGATGGGCAAGGCTGCATGCATTCGGATCGACTCGTTGCGCAAGTGTACCTAACTAATGATGGTTTTTGTACTCAATTTTTTGTCTGCTATGACAGGCAGTCTGGTAAATAGCCCAACTCAGCATGGCTGATGAAGCACAGCACTTTCTCAAAGACAAGAAGATGCCCACTTCTGTATCAAAAAGAGCATCTCAGTCCTCTAATCAAGAGGACTTCTGATAGTCCTTGTTTTAAGGGGCTCTGATGAAAAGATTCATTGAATTAAGGTGTTTTTATAATGGAACAGATGCATGTGGGTATGCTCATCAACAGAGAAGATCAGGCAGTCACCATGTTAGTTTAAATTACTAATGTGAAATCTGCACAAACATGATTGCTTTTAGCATAATTGATATTTACACTGGCTGTTTCTGTGTATAATGTATGATAATAATATTGTTTAATAGAATAAAATGGATTTGAAATAATTAGAAACCCTAGTACAGAGTAATATATTCAAAATGCATTTATGTCATACTAAGTAGATCAAAACTATTAACATATTTATTTATTTATTTTATTAAGTGTAATATTTAAGACTCACTGATATAAAAATTATATTAATTAAACTTTATTCTGAGTCCTACTCAATGCACATTAAGGCTGCATGCACAAATTAATGTTAAGCCTAAAATGTGTTTTAACTTCACTGTTGATTGCAATCTTTCATTTGAAAGTCATGTTTCTAGCATCTGTAGAACTGCATTTTTCCATCTCAAGAACATTTCTAAATTGCAACCTATCCTTTCAACCTCAAGTGCAGAAATGTTAATTTATGCAATTATGACCTCAAGGCCAGACTATTGTAATGCTTTCTTGGGTGGTTGCTCTGCATGTTAACACTGCACTGGCTCCCTATCAAACAACGTATAGATTTTAAAATCTTGTTAATTACTTATAAAGCCCTGAATGGCTTAGCTCCTCAGTACTTGAGCGAGCTCTT
>JAUCMS010000049.1:6991766-7031496 GCA_032357445.1 Enteromius radiatus
GAGTGAGGTCGTACGAATTAGTACGAATTGGCACAAATTTGGCACCTCGTACGAATATGTACGAATTGGTCGTGAGACCGTGTTGGACAGTCACATGCCTCCCGGTTTTATCCAAGATATCTTAAATTGTGTTATGAAGCCAAGCTTTTATGGTTTTAGAATGAAATGTGGGTAAGTGATTAATGACTATTTTTCACTTTGGGCTGGAGAAACCCTTTAAGTCTCATTCTTTAGGCAAGTAGCACCTTTCACAATCAAACATGTTTAATCATTCAGGTCTGTGAGTTTAGGATTAAAGAACAACAGTGTTGCATGCTTTAGCTAACACCACAAAAAAAAAAAAAAAAAAAACAAGTCAGCAATATTCTGAAAACTTTTCCTTTTTAGATTTGGGAAACACACTTCAGTTTCTGTTATTTTCTTGCGGTATAATTTAGTTTCATTTGAAACTACTACATATTTAATGAAACTCCAGTTGTACTCCCTTGAAGATTTTTCAGCAATTGTAGAATGTGGTAGTCACTCCCGTAACCAACCAACTTGTGTACAATGATTAGCGCTGAAAAGCAGCAACTGTGTTTAGCTGCTGTCTTCGTAGCCATATAGCAGCTGAGAAGGACAAGTTTAGGAACAGGTGACGTCTTGGAGGTTGAAATGGGAGCAAAAAGGTCCAGCTGACCCATATTTTGACTTTTAGGGTGTCAAGGACACTCATTGATCTCAACGGCTGCCATCAATCACAGGTTGCTTGACCCAAAGAAGCACCTTTCTTGACCCTCCCCAAAGGCTATCGTAGTTACCATCAGGCCTCTGCCTGTTCTTCTTACTTCCAATGTTCTCCACACCCTGACAGCACACCTGTTCTGGAGCCCAGACAAGAACAAACAGTCATCTGTGTGTCCTTTTCTGAGAGTCAGTGCATTGCTAAAATGCTTGTTCTTGTTGTCTGTCTGCCTGGCCCATCTAAATCTCAGGCTCACAGCATCTGCCGGGCTATAGATCAGGCCTGACAGCACTTGCAGAATGCTGTGATGCTGCAATACACTGTAACCTTCCTGATCTGATACTGCAGGTGTCCTTAGGGCCGGGGTGGGTTTCTTTTACGTAAGCAAATATTTGGTCAAACATGCAAGACCTTTGGAGTATCGCTGAGAAATGAATTCTATTGATCCACAAACCAAAAATGTAGTTGGTGACAAAACTGGAGAAGGAGAATGATGGAATCAATATTTGGGATGGGTCACAATGGACAAGTTGTCGATTGTTTGACCAACAACCAACTAGTCAATTAATGATGTCTAACAAACCCATTTTTTAGGTTTTACATTTTTATAATTACTTAGGATTACACTTAGGATTACATTTTTATACTACATCAAATTGTGAGATCAGGTTTATTTCAGTGTATTGTGCAGGTCTTCAAAATATGAAAAAAAAACAAACAAACCTCACAATCGATCACAAATCACAAACAAACTGACTCACAATCGTGGTCAGGTGAACCCAAATCCAGGCTAATTATACAGGGCTTTCTGTTAAAACTAATTAGTTGTAACTAATTAGGCTGGTTTCACGTTCATCTGGCTCTATATATTGAATTTTTGTCGTTTTGATCCAACCTATTCTATATGCACAAACAGTATCTGTTAATAGACGTTACCGCCACTAGCTCCATTGAATGAAGACCTGTATTGAAGACCTTCGTTGGCTTTTGTTGGCCTTGAAAGAATGCTTTGTACGAGGCCTGAAAGAGCCAACTATTTCTTTGCACATGCCCCCAACACCCCTTACTTTAAGAAGGAAGGTTAGCAGAACTCCAAACGGTTCACATATTAATTTAAGGTATCTGGTTGCCTGGTATCTTGTTTTACAAAAAGCCTGGAAAAGACAGATTGGTTATCAGGACCAGCTGTCTCAGGCACGATGACCCTGCTCTCCGGGAGGCCGGCGGACTTGTAGATGCAGGCCGAGAGCAGATGGACGGAGTCCAGGATCAATCCCGGTGAATCAATAGCCGGCGTCTGACTTGAGGAGGGGGGTTGGGGGGAAAGGTGAGTTCAAGCTAGTGATACGAAATTGAGAGGATATGAGTAAGAGGCACTGATGTCACTACCTGTGCATTTCAATAGGGGGCATGAGATGTCAAGAGCGGCAGTGGGTTTGTAGTTTTCAGCGGCTTACAAATAAGACATACATTTTTAAAATCTTTCAGAGTTTCTTTAGAACAAAACAGACACTTTGAAAGATTAGAATTTAGAAAGTGACAGTATGCTTATTCAAAAACTAGAGATAAAAGCAAAAAAATCCCCCAACTTCCTCTTACATTGTTTTTTCTCTCTCTCTCTCTCTCTCTCTCTTGCTCTCGCTCTTTTTTTATATGAATACAAACCCTCATCCGTCTTGAATAATCTGAAAACTAATTTGAATCACAGAGCAAAAAACAGGGTCTGGCATAGACCTAAGGAGCCTAATTTGTTCAATAGTCCATCCATCTTCCTGCATGAATATGTTGGCTCCATGAAACAATAAGACACTGGGTCAGACCAGGGTGCTTCCTAGACCAGGAACAAGACAACCTGGTTTCAGCCTTGTCTGCTCCCCTCCCCCTTTGCAGTAGCATCTGTTTTCTGTTAGCCATGTTAGCTCCCTAAACTCTTTTCAGACTCACTAAGCTAAAACTCTCTTTCATAAAGTGACTCACTAGTCAGTAAGCAAAAGGAATATACACTGTTACTGATCGTAAACTTCTTATGTGTGACACAATCAAACTTAGCTACCGGTCGCTATGAGGGCGAGAAGAGAAATGCAGTTTGTGAAGCAGAAGTCAGAGGGAGTGCACTAATGCACAGGGTTTCCTGTGAGGGTAATGAGTACCCACAGTTCCCTGCTGAGAGAGGAAGTAGAGTGTAAATAGAGGGATTCCCAACTCGGCAGTGCAGCCGTTGTCATTGAGATAAGAATGGAAATTTCACAATGGCTGCCATTTGGGGATTCCAGCCTCCTGTTCTCTCCCAGACGCCTGCCTTGTCTGTTTAAATATCTTTTTGGGTTTGTCTGCCTGCCTGGTGGGAGATTCTGCTAGTTAAACTTGGTGCAGGCATGAGAGTCACGAAGCGCAGGAAATTCTGGTGTTTGTTTTAATAGTTCATCTGACACAAAAACATACTGCGTCTGATTAAGTATAGTTGCAAATTAGTCATTACTAAAGATGCCTGGATAAAAAGAACCCTGTTGAAAAAAATCTGCAACTGCTGGTTAGGTATGTTTTAATGCTGGGATGCTAGTATAAGATGGTTTATGCTGGTCTTTTTGCTTGTTAATCCTGGTTACATGACCAGCTTAAACCAGCATCCCAACATCAAAACATACCTAACCAGCATATGCTGTTTTTATAAACGCTTGTTTACACCAAGGATGAAAACACCACCATTATAACAATAAAGGCACAGAGAAATAATGTAACTGGAATCACTTCCAGGGTGGTTTTCTCCTCTGCTGATGAACAATACAAACATTGACACCCAATCAGAATCAATCTTATTATAATGAGCTTGAGATTTTAAAGTGGCAGATAAGAGTGCAATATTGTCTGCTGGTGTGAGTACTAATTTAGTTATCTGTATAGTTATCACCTTGCCTTAACTCCTTCATGTTTTTCTTAGTTGCATGTGTTAATAAACATGTCTCGATCATTGTATTGCTTAGGTCCTCCTTTTTCTTAAAACTGACTGCAGTATTGCTTTTAGATCTTCAGTGATTCCAATCAAAATATGTGCCCTACATTTTCACCCCGCAATTTGTTCAGCTTGGATGCACATTAAGAAAGAAACTGTCACTACACTTTAAATACAAAGAGTGATTTTTGATGTTAAATGCAATGGTTTTGCTCTTTTTTTAGCATCACAACCAGCCCGACACAGCAACAATGGCTCAACCAATGGTGTGAGATTGGGACAGGGTTATTTGTTTGACCCACCAATGGAAAGCAGGAGAAATATTAAAGAAAACTTTTAAAAAATGGCGCAAGTGGCAAAGAAATTACTCACTTCAGCTTTAACAAAAGAGCTCATACATAAAGAAAAGCAGCACTAAATTAAATCGTAAGCTTTTTAAAGCTCTATTTATACCCCTCGGCAACAGAATCTTTGCAGCTTATTAGAATAGCAGCCAATTATGATTTAGGGGCCTTTTCAAACATGTCAAAAGAGTCAGCTGGTGCTGCTACAACACCTAAAAGATCCAAATCTAAATCCTTTGTGAATTGATTCAGCTCTTTTGAATATTTAATGTTAATGTAATGGCTTGGTGTAACAAACCAGACCCAAATCTCAATTTATCCTGTCAAGCCGTCATTGATTTAATTTCAGGATTTATAGAAACATTCTCCTTTCCTGGAGGCAAGGATAAACGACATTGTTGTAAAGAGCAGGCGAAGCGCACTGTGAGATTTTCTTTCTCCTTTTTACATTTCAAAGCATCTAACTATCTCATTTGAATTATTTACTCGGGCACGTGATGGAGAGCCCAGCAGAAGGGTATTGATTGGACTGATTTAGGACCTGCTGCTTGGCTAAATGCAATTCTCTGCTGCGCTGATGCGAGTGTGGGAGGTCTGGCCATCTCGGAGTCCATCGTAAAAAAAAAGGCATCAATCAATCAGTATGTAATAAGGTATGGGTGTGAAAACCTGCTCTGGTTATTTAGCTAAACACAGGCAGCTAAATGCCTATGGCGGCATAGTCGTTTGCTATTCAATAAATGCACACAACAAAAGGATTGTACAGTTTTAGGCTCGGTTCCAAAACCTAGTTAGCAGTAGGCAGATGGCTTTTAAGCAACCTAACTAAAATGAAATGACCAATTTGGAACGCTCACAAAATTGATTTCAGTAGGATTTGGCGTTAGCATGTTGCTAAGCTAATAGCATTGCAATAAGCATAAAAATGCACCACACACAAATAATAGTATTTTTTTTTAATTGATTAAACTATTTGGTATCGAATATAATGCATTTACAGCTCACCGTAATGCATTCTCAGATTGTGTTCACTGCAGTGTATATAACGCCACCTTATATGATTACGATAGCATAATTATGCTAACTCTGGAACGGCACAGTTTTAAACACTGCATGATATTCGAAAATATAGCTGACAGTTCTTTAAGGGGGCTTTGGGAAAACAATTCTATAGTCACCGAATTGCAGTTTGCACTGAGGGGGACGTGAGTGATGATTAAGAGAATAGCCAGAGCGGGTCAAAGGATCATCTGTCCCTCTCCCTTCTCAAGCCAATGTGCACAGATCAATACATAATATCTTACAAATTGAATTCGACCTGGATCGACCCAAAGAGGCGCCCTTACAAAAAAAAAAAAACAACTGCAGTACATTGAAGTATAACTACAGTAAAACTGCAGTACAAAGCAGTACAATAAAGTATAACTGGAGATTTTAAGTATAATGAAGTATATAACTGCAGTTTGTTAAAGTTCAACAGCAGTAAAACTGCAGTACAATGAAGTGCAACTGCAGATTGCAGTATAATGAAGTAAAGATACAATATAACTGCAGTTCAGCTGAAACGCAGGTAAGGATTTCAGATGCAAAAACGTATTAAATTTCTTTTATGAGCATTTTTAGGCTCAGTAATTTCACTTTAATGGTGCTTATGACGATAGCAGAAGCTTATGCTTATGAAGCTCATGAAACACAAAGATAGGCAGACAAAACAAGTGGTTTAATTCCGTTTTTACTACACTTTAAGTATAATAAAACATCAACATCTCAATCCAACTGGTATCAACCCTGTGCATTTAATTATGACTCAGCAATTTGTTATAAGTGGATCTGTAGAAATGAGTGAAGTTCAGGTATCATTCCAATAGCACCAGCATCAGTACATTATTTATGATGTTGCAATGAATAATATTACACTGAATATAATGTGTTTGTTTTTAGGAAAGAGAAACCCCTAATCGACTTGAGGAAAAAAAATAATTGAAAGGTGTTCAGCGTACAGTGTACCTATCTTTTCAGCAGAGCAAGCATTGAGAGAGGAGAGGAGAGAAACTGAAAAGGCACTCAACAGATGTTGGTGAGACTGAAAATGCATTAAAGTCATTCACATTCTAGCCACAAATCCAAACCTGATTTTAGATAATATTTAAAAGAGATCAGCTACTTGTAGGCCTACAGTCTGTATATTTCACACTAATTATGATGCAGTCTGAATCATAATCGCACCATATTCATTTGTTGTCCAAAGAGGAACTGATCTATAAACTAAACATAATTTCTACCAAGATTTAGGTTTTTTTTTCCATTCTGTTTTTGGATTCCTTGCCACTGTCAGCTTATGGCTTGCTTATTTGTGGACACATAATATTCAGCAATGATGACACCACTGTTTGGAATTAACTTTGGAATTATTTTATATTTTTTATAGTTATTTTAATTAACTGAGTCATCACTGATTTAAACTGAACAGCAGAAGTGAATTCATATTTTTCTCTTTTTATCACTAAAGTTATTAAAAATATTAGGTGGATATACTGTAGACACAAATAGAATAAATTTGGAGTTTATTTTCACAGCAGTGTATATCAGCATTTATGTTAATTAGTGTGACATTAATGTGTGGACATTTTGTTGTGTGTGTTTGCTATTTTCAGGAAAATGCACTGGTAACAACTAAAAAAGAAGACCAACAATAAAGATCAACAGACGATAACGGCTGTGGTGAAGCACTCAAATAATGGTGAGCAATAATCTACTTTATTTTTTTGTATCTTTTATTTACAATTATCTTTATATAGTTTAGAATAATACATAATAACTGCTATTGTATTTCAGGAATCAAGTGCACCAAGTCCTCAGACATGTAAGATACAGTGCCCTCCACTAATATTGGCACCCTTGGTAAATCTGAGCAAAGGTGGCTGTTAAAATAAATCTGCATTGTTTATCCTTTTAAACTTTCATTCAAAAAATGCATACTATTCTAACCTATCACTGAAGTAACACAATTGAAAATAGGGAGAAATTCTTGCGAATAAATAAATGTTTTTCTCTAATATATGTTGGCCACAATTATTGGCACCCATAGAATCTTTTATGAGTAAAATATTTATATCTGAATATTCCCATTAATATTCACAACAAGACTTTAACCCTGCAGAAAATGAGTGAGGTGAACTAAAGAGGAGAAGCACCATCATGGAGCTGGTATTTTGAAAGATCTGGAGAGATTCTGGATGAAGGAATGGTCTCTTTTCTCTTATCATATGTTCTCCAAAGTCTTCAGGCATTACAGGAGAAAACTCAGAGCTGTTATCTTGGGAAAAGGACGTAGCAATAATTGGGTGTCAATAAATCTTTGCTCAGATTTACCAAGGGTGCCAATATTAGTGGAGGGCACTGTATTTTCAGACATGAAGAGATTGGGGAGTTTAATGAAGTAAAAGGTTTACAATCCTAGCACCTATTCAGTATGAAAACAGAGAGAGCTGAAGGAGTGGCAAATTAATGAAATCTAATTACACCAGCAATAATTTTCAATGTTTAACATCAGCTATCAACAGTTTTTTGTGGATTCTTTGATTCTCTTTGCTTGACTGGAAGGTATGCATTATTTCAAGCAAACTAAATATGCCTGCAGTGAAAGTATAACTGAAACTTTAGAATTTCTGATAGCTTTTCTTTGTTTTTCCAGACTACATTCTAAACAGTGTTTCCACATCTGAGATAAAGACAGTCGTAAGAACCAAGAGGTACAATGAGGAAAGACTCTTTTAAACATTACACCTGCCTGAAAAATGAGGGAAGAAATGTTCATGATTATGCGATTTGTAAATAAACACTAATGTAAGTACATTAAGTGTAACTCATAGCCTGTTATTTTAATTATAAAGAAAAGTACAATTATTTATGGTTGCATTGCTGTTTGAGACATTCACTTTTGTTTTGTACTTTCATTTATCACATTGCAAATGTGTGCAAATAAAACTTATTTGGAATATTCTGGTTGCATGTTACTGTTCATCATTTTATTAGTATTACACTTCAGTTGTATTATATATTGCAGTAATACTGTATTCCATTGCAGTTGGTTATTAGTAATAGTACAGTTCTACTGCAGTTGTATTTCAATAGTACTTTAGATGTATCGCAGTAAAACTACGCAGTAACACAGTTTTTTCATGTCCAAAAAAATGCAGTTTTCTACATGTGAAAAAATAGAGTATTACTTTCTAAAAAAAAAAAAACTGCAGTATTTTTTTGTAAAGGCGGGAGCCTTGCTCTGCGATTTGTAGACAGCTTCACTCCAAATCCCGATGATCAGCAGGGATGGAGTGCATACGTGCATGTATGCGTTTGCGTTTTGGGGTGTATAAATAGGTTTGTGACATATGGACAGTGTGAGTAATGGAAACAGTGAGGGAAGTACAGCATCAAATGCACGCATTCACAAATACTCTTAATTATTCACATAGTGTATTAGCTGCACTGCAGGGCTGGAGAGTTCCTGTTTCTGACTTCCTCTTTTACCACCATAAACCTGCCTGTTTTAAGGCTAGTTCACACTGCTTCAACAAAAGAGTTAAAAGAGCTAGTATGCTAGAAAAAATGTCAACCCAGTTATTGTTTACTTACTCTCAGGTCCAAATGCTAAGCGGGATAATTGCATTCTAAAAATGATTCACACTCGTGTGCAAATATTCCAAGTCTTTTGAAACCGAATGATTGCTTTTTGTAAGTAACAGAGTGAAACTCGCAGTCACATTTGCCAAACTTCTGCAAAAATTTGCAGATAAAGTACTTCCATTGTCAGTAGTGTAAAGTGTACATTTCGGTCTGTTTCTTCCGAAACAAGTAGCTTTGAATTGGTTAACCGGATGAATTTGCGTGCTCAGTTCAAGAAACGTGAATCCAATGTGAAAAATCATGTCAGCAATTTTTGCCTCAAACGCCCCTGACACAAAAATCCAGGTTGTGTGGACTTATATTGAAATGACTACATTTTGCACAATGCAGAATTTTGCTGTGCAAATAAAAATGTGACTGCACCTTATAGAAAATCTTTCCTTTTGCATTTATGAGAGCTATAGCAATGCCCAATTAATGAACGAACCATTTTTTTTGAGTCATACCTTTGATCTGGTTCACAAAAATGATCTAAATGATTATTTAGAAATCAGACCGATCTGGGCTGCGTTTCTCAAAACACTGTAAACTTAAGTAGACCATAGACACTATCAAAGGCGTCTATTATTGATTTTACTGTAACACAAACCCCTTTCACAAAGCTATCAGTCACTGCAGATTTAAGGTAAAACAAATTCAAAAATAATGTGAAAATTCCTCTTCATCACACAGGTTATTGGTGCTCTCAATGCATATGTGGTTTCAGTCAGTTTTGGTGTCGAAGATTTGGTTAAATGCAGTGTTATGAAACCAAATGGGGGTAAAACTGCTGCAACAAGGTCAACTGAATAAATCCAACAGTGTCCCTCTCTATACCTATATGTGCACATATACATGTCTTTATTGCACAGTGTGTGTGTGTGTGTGTGTGTGTGTAAATGTGAAACTAGCTGGGTTCCAGCGACGCATCTGATGAGCTCTTTGGGTGAGATGACTGTTTCTCTGAACTGAAGCTATTCAGATACTTACCAGAAACCATTTCAAAAACCTTAAAAAAAAAAATTGTCGGACATGATTTGAAAGGAGGAAGGCACACTTTTTTCAGACACCACAAAGAGTCATTTCATAAATAACCGCATGATGCATTTCTCAGGGTTAAAGCACAACTACGATAATTGTCGCAATGCTTGCAATCTATGCGGCGCATTAGAATAAATAGGCTCTCGTGTCGGCGTTGGCGTGCAGGTTGTTTCTGCATATGCTCACCAAGGTTAAAGGCACATTCATTTGAGTCTATCCAATTGACGTCTTGCGATCGATCGAACAGAGAGGCTCTTGGCCAAGCAACACACCTACTCCCATGAGTCTTGGAGCACAGTGTCCGCCACCCCATCGGTCACACGATCGCCGATGTCTGAAAGACCTTCTCCACATTCTGCACCGACCCGCTTAACAAAATCCCTATTGATTGAACCTCCCCCCCTTTCCATAGAAAGGCGAAGACAGCACTCCGGGGTTCTTGAATGATCCCTCCATGAACAATTAAATCCAACTGAGCAGTGTTTATTTTGAAGCCTGGCGAATGTTCCTCAGATGCTAGAGGCCTTTCTTGTTGCCCGGAGGGACTGAATATGCTGGGTATTAAGCCTCTGATGGAGACGTGTCTGAAAGTAGGTCATCAAAATGATGTAGTGACAAAAAAACAGGTCTGAGTTTAGATCTTTCTGTCATTTATTATGTGCAGGCTTATGCAACTAGCAAATCTGAGAACAAAGAGATACTTAAGCATACAAAATGCACACACAGGGAATAGGTGCATGTATTGCACAAGATTTTATTCAGTAAACACACCCATGTTTTGGGGTGGCTAACATGTTGAAGGTGTGAAAATATGTTGACTTCTGAATGTGCCAAAAGGTCTAATCAATACCCGATTTGTTATATTAAGGACTCATAGTTCTTAAACGGCAGGGCGTTTTCAACAAGTCAACTCAAAATCCTAAGTGTGCATTCCTGTCATACAATTTGTTGCATGTTAATTCTAAGAAACAATTATCAGCTGACATCACCAGTACTCCTTTTCAACTCCTCGCTTACAACCACCTGGCTCCGTTCTGGTAGGTAACACCCACTTTTTATGATACAATCAATTCCTGATCAATGGGTCAAAGTTTAGCCAGTTACCACGAGCTGGTTAGTGCCTGCTAGTAGGTGTTGCAACTACACCACATGGATCCAAAAAGCGCATTTTAGCATTGATGGCCATTGTAATAAAAATATATTGCAAATATTTCTAAATTTTTATTATTATTGAAGCTTATTTTCACACAGATCACGTTACAATTCTTTTTTTTTTCAGAACTGCAAGTTTTGCAAGTTTACATCTCTTTATTTATTTCTTTAATTTTAATAAGTAATTTTATATCTCACAAATTGTACTTTTCTTCCCAGAATAGGTTTATATATTGCAATTCAGTTTTTTTTCTACCTCATAATTACAAAAAAAAGTCACAATTACTTTTTTCCATTCTGTGGCAGAAATAACCTTCCATAGAGTAAAAACAAGTTTCAAACTAAATCTCCTATCAATCCTTAAACGTCACCCTAAAAGTCACCAGTAGCATTAAAGTAAATGACTTGACGTTAGTTGCTAAGTATTTTATCTGTTTACCCAGTGGGACGTGACTATTGCTTCTTCACACATCAAGCCAGAAATGCTTTAGTATGTCACTCAACCCCCAAAACCTTCACAAACACACACACACACACACAGCACCTGTCCTTAGTCCTTCATCAGCGTATTTCTGTGAGCTGAAGTGGATGGGTGGGTGTTAAGACAGGGCCGTATGGGAAACCAAGCTGTCCATAAGATTATCACAGAAGAGGACTAACCGGGTTAAGGGGGTGGATGGCAGATAATGAGGAAGGGAGGTTATGTGGCTGACAAATAAACATGATCTGAAGTCCAGACATGCATGCTCGCTGATGTAGATGCAAGGACTTCATGGTGTGGATGACAGTGTTTTGGTTCCCTCTCTCAGCTTCTCTTTCAATCATCGGCAAACACGCAACACAACAAATCATACCTCATTTCAGTACCCAGAAGTCTTTGCCCAGATGACATTTCTTTGATTGCAGCTTGAAAGGAAACCACTGACTCATATTATTCATTCAAATCAAGTATTGTCTACAAGAATCTAGAGCGTAAATTTCCAGAGGACGCGTGATGGCAGCGCTGTTCATCGAGCCGCTTGATTATTGAGAGAAGACGAGGCGGTAAAAGGTCAGGGGAAGGTCGCCGGGAACAGGCTTCACTCAGGTCCTC
Organism: Enteromius radiatus; assembly: GCA_032357445.1. Taxonomy (NCBI): domain Eukaryota; kingdom Metazoa; phylum Chordata; class Actinopteri; order Cypriniformes; family Cyprinidae; genus Enteromius; species Enteromius radiatus. The sequence continues at coordinate 7,003,736 of JAUCMS010000049.1, forward strand.
TTCATTGATCGTGACTGCAAATAGCTTTCAGCTCTTTATGACACTTGCACAGTACAATTAACAAGCAAACATTTAAGATTACTAGTGAAGATGACATTTACAGCTGTTTTTTGTTTACAGTCTGGTAATTGCATTGTAATAGACAGCAGACCTTTCCTGTATAGTCCATATTGGGAAAACAGATTTTCATAATTTAAATATCTATATATAAAGTATATTACCTTTTTGATCATATATAAATATATTTAGTAAACATCATATTTTTCTAAAATATGTATTGTACATGCCTGTTTTTGTATTTATATATACATAATAAATATACACATATATATACACACACACACACACACACATATGAATATATTTATAAATATATTTATATATACTATTACAGTTTTGTTACATTTCTTTTAAAATATATGTATATTTTCCAGAATATATCTTCTACGTACATTTTGTATTACATAAAATTTTCCAAAAGCATTTGAACTTCAAAAAGCACTTTCCATTATAAACATTTCCTCAAAATATCTATTTTCGGATTAGAAATGCATTTTGGCTATATTTTGGCATGTAGGTTTCAACAAAATATATTTTCAATGTGAAAAACATATTTTCTTAAGCTATGCCATGTACAACATACATTTATCATTTATTCTAAGTATATTTTGGTCAGAGAAAAATACAGTTTTGCCGCATGGAAGTAAACCAAAATAATATTATGAAGCTCACTATGTCAGTTCATTAATCAAAGAATGCTGTTAAACAGTCTTAAAAGAGCACCATCTGCTTTTTAACTTGTGGTGGAGGTTATGCCAGAGAGACAAAAAAAAATCCCTTATATTTCAGTGCCCGACCTGAAAAAAGACTTTCTGAGAAGACAGTGCCTTTCCAAACATCAGGCCATGGCTCTCGTGTAGCATTTCTGAGCGAGCACTCTAAAGTTCATCCCCTCCTTTGTTTATTTTATATCTTCGGCAGCTGTTCTCACTCGCTCTCTCTGTGCGCGAAATGACGTCAAAAGACAGCGATTCGCAAGAGCTCCACCAGGGCTCCTTCTTTCAGTTCGTTACCATAGCAGCCGTTCCCACTTCCTGCCAGAGTGAGGTTTCCTGTGTTCATTCATTTCTTTTCTCTCTTTCTCTTTTTTTCTAGGCCTCAGCTGGATTTAAAGCGCTCTGTTTAAAGTACCATAAAAGGACCTTGGTGCATTAAGTCGAAGGATCCTGGCACAATGGAATCTAGAAGTCAGATACCATCCATGCTGTTCTTTGGCATAGATTGTAATAAAAATATATTTTTAGAGTGGTTCTAACTGTGCAAAAGCTGCCACCACAATACTAGAGTGCCATTGGCGGTTGCCAGAGCTTCGTTATGTGTTCAGAGTGGTTGCTAGGGTTTTCTGGGTGGTTTCTTAAGGGTCAATTAAATTGCATTTTTTGTTTGTTAACAATTTATGCACAAATATGTTAAAAATAAGGCACAAATGTCAAGGCGATACAAATGTATTGATGGTGAATCATATCACAAGTAACATACTTGTGTTCAAGGTGTAAAGAAAATATGATATTTAGTTACGCTACATGATATTTTTAGTGTAATTAAAGATAAACTCACGTTCTTTAAAATCAATAGGAATACAAAGAGTGCACTTCTCTGTTCATAAACTACATCTATATTAATATATGCATTTTTTACACTCTCGTCTTGTGCAGTATCTCACGGCTTTCCTAAAACGCCCCAATCAAGATAAAAGCAGTTGTGGCTTTCATTCCACTGCACTGTCCTTCTAAACGGAAAAAACAAGTTCTCGTGAACATAACATGACATCGCCGTTGACCTTAAAGTCTTTACGATATTCTAGATGCCTTCAACGCTGCATCATATTTTGCCCCCATCTTCCAGCTGAATGCCGTGAGTCAGATTAGAAAAGTACCGCACCTCTCCTCAACACAATTTGAGGTATCACTCACATCCACGAGCACCACTAATAACTGGCATTTTTTGCGTGACCTGCAGCCCACTTTCATTAAACTTGACGCTTCTAGCACTTTTCAGACACTTGTACCCTTCAAGCACAGTACAAGGGACAGCACCTTTTGCACAATACAGGTCACCCCTGATATCTATTATGCAGATGAAGAAACCGCCGAAGGGAGATGCACTTTACGACAGCCTTCGGCGGTTCCTTAATCAACACTTGCATGTGTCGCATTAGTAGCTTCTTTTCCCAAGGCCACGGGATCCAGCTGCACAGATAAAGGGTTTACGTTACAACACCCGTCTTTCTGGGCTTGTACTTCCCTTCGCAAGTGGAGCAGACGCGTCTGTTTCGGGTATGCGTGGGTTGGCTGTATTTTCCACTCAGTCAAACCTCAAGGATGTCGAAGTCTCACCGTGAGGCACGAGACTACAACCACAGGGTTAGTTAAGGCAGTTGCACAAGGTCTCTTGGATCTTGCACAGTTGGGTGCTGTTTGAACATCTTTTGCAGGGGTGTTCCCGAGGTGTCAGGGAGGGCTCCATGCCAAACTCTAAATGCCAAGTGTCTTTAAATGGCATAGGAGCAATCTAACAAGGACGCCAGCTGTTCTTCACAAAGTAATGATATCCTGTAAAAGTTGCTTCTAACCAATGATCTGACACTGACTCCCAAAGCTGACATTTAACCAATGAAGATTGGAACTGATTCTTGGAGCTGGCGGTCTGAAGACCCTTCAGGAGATGCAGATTGGTCATCTTGCCACCTGTTTGGGACTGCAAGGATTCCTTGGCCTTTCTCGAAGTGTGCCACGATAAATCATGTCATTTGCAGAGCAGGCCTTCTGAGGCCTTGAGCAGCAACATGTAACACAATTAGCTTTCGTAAACCTGTAATTAGACCACAGCTCATTTGGCGAGGTAGTCGCAGGAGCAGGTTAGGTCATGACCAGTAAATGAGAGGCAGCGATTATTAATTTCTAGGGTAATGTTTGTGCTGTTCAATGTGTGTGCTGAAACGAGGCGGTTTTGGCCTGCCGAAGCATGTGTCATGTCATCACGCCTGTTAAAGGTCGCATGTGAGGGGGCTCAAACAGCGCTGTACTAGAAAGACGAGGACAGACCACACTTAGCTCATCTCACATAGGTGTGACACCCAAAAAAATCTCCCAGCACGCATATTTAATAACCAATACTGTTAATTTAAAGTCATGGGGACTGGGGTATCAAGGACAAAACACATGGGAGGTTCATGCACGGTTACTAGATGAACAAATGCCATCTGAAATCTCCATTAGCACACCACAAGGTGGTTTATACAGAAAAAAACTCACTGTTAATTCGCCATGGTGGTGGACCAGGGTCAAAGGTTAACCCTGATGTTGTGACTGGACAGCTGGAAAAGCATGAGAACCATCCAGAACAGCTTGGTGTAGTCCAAAAGCAGTAGAGAAGGACAGAATGGGAAAACTATGATGGTATTAAAGGTCCACTCAGCCTCAACAGCTGCATAAATAAGATGAAATTTTAAACAGATCACCATTCTTCTCTTGCAGCTACTCGGGAAACTAACAGACGTGGATGGAGAGCAACAAATTGCCTGTCAAGAAATCACATGAGGGTTTTCACTTTGTGTACTCACAAAGCAACCGTTCTGTAAACATGCTGCAAAACCCCCATCATGCATTTCAGTCTTGTTTCACATATTTTGCTGAATAAAAATAATACAAAATGGCTTCAGCATTAAAACTGGGCTGTGAATAAAAAAAACGGGTACAAAAATGATCTTACAAGCGGGTGGGTGACAAGGTAAGCTAATATATATATATATATATATATATATATATATATATTTTTTTTTTTTTTTAGCTTACCTGTTTTACCAAAACACTAGTTGTAGTTTATGACACAAAGTCATTTTTTCACGCACAAAAAAAATTAAAATACAATTAGAATTTCCCAAAATGTGTGGAAATGCATCTAAATCTACACAAATCACCATTTCTGTATCGATCAGCTATACATCACAATGCCAGTGTGACATGACCCATCTCAGCTGTGCCCAGTCGAACCATGGAAAAGTATTCATAACTCAACCTCAAGATCTGCAGTTTGTGGTTTAGGTCTGTGGCTACAGGCTCATCTCTGTTCCCCATTGCCGAGTTTCGTTTTAAATGAACATCGCTAACATGCGCTAACTACATTTTTTTCTCACCAGCTGGGTGTGGAGGCAGATGCAAAGCTAAGGCAATACATAAAAGGGTTGTCTGCTTCTGGGAAACTCATCTGACAGAAGAGTTTTAGCATTACTGGAAACTTGAAAGGTTAGCCTTCTAGCTTTGCTAGGGCAGCAGTTCTTACTGTGATAGCAATAGCAGTAGGACGTACATTGTTCTTGTGCTTGCATGCACATGGACTTAACTTTTATTTTTGCACATCCTATTCATTTCCAAGGACAATTTCACATGAGTTACAAGGAAAATGTAGCCTATATGAACTGCATGCTAGATTAAAAGTTGTCCACAGACAACAATAACAGTGGTTGGCTAATAGTGTTTTGGTGGCACAGCTAACACAATAATTCAATTTGAGGGTTTTTCTCTCTCTCTCTCTCTTTTTTATTACTATTTTGAATTACAATGAAAGTGGTTTTGCAGATTTGAGTTGGTACAGAATGAGGAAATGAATCAAGTTCAAAGTAGCTTTGAATGCATTAGTGAAATGGAAATGTTAGCTACTTGCAAAAAGGGTAAGAACTATTAAATGCTAGATTTTATGATTAGTCCGTGGAAGGGGTTAATGTGTGCTAATGCTACATATGATAACTAGCAGACCTGTAAATATTGTTACTGAGGGAAGACCATAAGGAACTTGGGCAATTTGTGGGTTTCCTTCTTTTGCCAAAAAAAACTACACAAGCTGACCACAGATGCAGCAACGATAAATAGATAAGCACATATATAATTTAGCAGATGGGTTGTTGACATACAGGGTATCCTACAGTGAGACATATATTATGCTTCATCTAAAGGTACCAAAGTATTTTTTAAAAATCGATCTATCTAGAAGTTTAGTCACAGACTATAATCAAAAACAAACCAGAAACAATAAGGCAAATATAAATGTAAATGCATATCCATTTGCTTACCTTATTTGTAGATGAACAACTACGTTAACTTATAGCCATGTTTAACCCATGTTGCTAGATGTAAAACGAGGGAGTATGTTATCTTTTGCTTTACACAAGACTGTCTTTCATAAAGCATGGAAATGTATACGTTTTGTTGTTGTATTAGTCATGTTCAGTTAAGCTAATTTAGGAATTTAGGTTATTTTTCAATTCAAGTGCAGCTTTTCTAGCGCATGAAATTGTGAATTTAAAATTTACCTTGACCCAGAAAAAGTGTACATAATTTCTTAAGTATTTCTTATTCAGTGCCAGGAATCTTAAAACTATGCTTATTCAAAGGTTTAATGAGATTTCGAGTCCCATATTGACAGTAAATCCATGGATCCATGTGCATACTTCAATTTACTTGTAGCAATAAAAGCAGAGACAAAACACTCGATAAAATATAAAATGTTTTATAATTGTGTTTGGCATTGCAGATTGAAGAGACCCAGAGGGAAGTCACCCACATACTATTTGTGAGATGACCCCACTCGCTGGCAGGGATTTTAAATAGAGTAGTTGGAATTAGCGTGCGTGGTGTGTGCTAGTAATCTTCCTCATTTCTTGTCTGTTGCTTTTATTTTTCTGCAGATGGCTTCCTCTTATGTTCTGAGATATTTTATTCTCAGTTCTTTGGGAAAGAGTGGGAGCTTTGAGCCGAAGACTTCTCCTTAAAACAGCATGTGTCTGCGCACCACTTGCCTACTGTACCAGCCAGTCCTGCGCTCACCCTCAATCTGTCATCTCGTCTCAGGTCTCGGGAGGAGGACGGACTGCCTGACAGATGGGGGGGAGCGTTGGAGTCTCAGTCGCCGTCACTTCACTCGATCCGGCTCTGATCTGGCACCCCTGCGGTTGAGTGAACAGCAGACACATATAAATCTGTACGCTTTAAAGCTAGCTTTCATCAGGAAGCCGCGCAGTCGCTCTGAGACTCCACCATACAGTACGCAGACATACACCACACTGATTATGAGCTAAAGACAGAAACTGTGCATTGTACACAAGCTACAAACATAAATGCTCTGTTCTTCAAACAAATTTAATTCAAAAAGGTATGCATTTTAGCTATTCTGCCTCATAAGATATGGTCAAATTAGCATATTTCTCTCAGACAGTGTTATATATGAGTGAAAGCATGAATCCAAAATGACGGACAATGCATGAGTAACCTACTTTTGATTATTAAAAAAATACAATCATTCATGAAAATGATTTGACCGAATATTTGTTTAAAGTGCATTTTTAAGCTTATTAAGAGTAGGCCTATTGAGCTTTTATAGCACGCTCATGCCAAAACATTATATTTTTTCACACTAAAGAGCAGCTGCTTAGCTTTTCGTAGTAAGAACACACAAATTGCACACAGGATAAAGTAAATGAGTCACACATACACAATTTATTTTTTTCTTTCAATTTATTACCTAAAAAAAGAAAATGTCCTATCACAAGTCACACTGAAATGTATTGCTTAAGAAAAAAATATATTTAGATATTTTCCTTTTTTTTTTTTACTTGATTATTTCCATTATATTCCACAAAAACAAAACAGGGCACAGCAACGCCCTTTTCCACCTTCTGCCCACTTTTAAAAAAACACAAAGAAATACATAATTCACAGTTACCATTTTGGTTTCATAAATTAATACAGTCACACATGTGCTACACCGGTCTATAGCTAGAACATTGTAAATTGTTTTTTTTTTTTTTCGACTCTTGTAATCAGTTTTCATTGGCTACAAGAAAGAACAGGCAACTTAAATGATGTGATCAGAACTCCAACAAACTATTGAAAATGCCCCCCGTTCCCTCCCTCCACCCTCATTCGATTACCCTATCCTAAAACTCAGATCATCTCCTATGCTTTTTTTCAATTTTCACTTTTTTTTTTTTAACTGTTTTACATATAGGTGAGGCACACACAGAGTATATTTCATACATATATAAAAAATTAAATAATGATTTTCTTGGGGGAGAGGGAGAAATCGTCCATTGAAGTCATTTATCTGAGAAGAAGGGAAGTGCATGTTGTCAACGTGTCCTTAAAGGACATCTCAATTGAGAGTTAGGGCACTTTGTTGCTATAGCACTGCAGTTGAAACTATGTTTTTCAATTAAATTTGTCAATTTGTTGCTTCTTTGTAGGACAGCAGGGTTCAAGGGACGTAATCAAACAAACAACGGAACACACTGATGGAACCTGTATGAACTCCAGGTTGTGACTTGTAACAATCAAACCATAAAACAGACAATATTCTACCAGAGCGCCTATAAATTGATAAAAACCTGCATAAATGCGAATGATTTGTTCTGTTTTTTTTTTTTCGTACACACCGAAGGGGCAAAACTTTAAGGCACTGAAGCCTTGACATAATAGAGCCTCCACCTCCAAAACACAAAAAAATTGCCCCCGAAAAATTGATGCTTTAACAAAAACACAGGACAAAAACAACAAAAACATCCCTATGTTGTCCACCACTCTGCAAGTGTTTCGATAATGAACGTTAAGGCCACTTGAACAGAAAAAAAGGAAAAAGACAATGTTCCCCTTCAGGTAGGTAATCTCATTGCAAACTCAGTGAGTGCAACATCGATGTGGTTCAGGACATTTTGACGTTTATTTCCAAGTAGTCATTAGGGGCGAACGTCGGTTTCTAACGTCCCTGTTAGTCCGGATCTGGACAAGGTCGATGGGAGTGTTGGGGTTTGCTCTGAGGATCCCTTGAATGTTTCATTGTTCCTTAGTTAGTCCAGGAATTATCCATGTACAGTAGAATTCCAGTCCCGTTTTGGTTTGCGACTGATATGTAACATCACGTTCCTAATTCAAAAATCCCAAGTAGCTGGAGCAAATGTTTTTCGGTTTTTTCTTTTTCACAAATTCATGCTTGTATATCTTTTCTTTTCAGCACCAGTTTCTCAGTATTGGTATTATTATTATTATTTTCTATAAAAATGATCAGGTTAATTCACACTTTTGCATGCAAAGAGAAGTCCCATATAGCAGCAGAACCGCCTGTCTGTGGAACGCCTGATAGAATATGTCAGTTTGTCTACGTATGAGGCACTATCAAGAGTGTGAAGGCGGGGGGGGATACGCTCCGGTCCGGATGTTTAAGTTGGAATCTGCAAAGAGGTCTAGCCAAATAAATATCGGTAGTCTTGTTAAAACCGTTTCACAATTGTAAGTGTTGTAAGTGGGATGAAACCCTTGAATGGTGGTTTGTTTTAGTCAAATGCATAAATGAGAGATTCCACTTTGGCAGAGCAAGCCATTATAATGCACAATTGTAAACTATTCCTCTGGCACCCCACCATTCTCTCTATTATACACATTTAGACAGTAACAGGAGAAATACAGTGTGTATTTAAATTATTATATAACATCAGATTCATTTCACAGCTTGACTCGAGCCTTGCTGAGCAACTGCTGTTTTACGTTTGGTTGGTTTGTTTGTTTTCGCAGAGGTAAAAAAAAAAAAAAAGTCACTCTTTATATATTCTAAGACTTCACAAGCCTTGTGTCTTCAATCACATCAGCATATTTTCCTTTCGTTTCATGTTTTACTTTCCTACTTGAACCTCTGATTCTACACTGAGCTGTTGTTGAGAAAGCGTTTTTTGTATTTTCATTTTTATATATTTATATACTAAACATGCACTGTGCCATCTCTTGGTTATGTCATGATATCATCTATTTCAAATCACAGGTGTGTGTGCAAATGAACCCTCCTCATCTACAAGATAAAAAACCTGAATGCTTTGTGGGTAATGCTACATATTTTGTTTCATAAATCATCATGATTCAAGAAAAACAGGACTTTAAAACAAAGAAGGTAACCCCCTTCAAACGATTCTTGAACTGTGAATGCCCATTTGTAATGAAAAAAAAAGGAGGAGGAAGTAGGATCAGTATCTGATTTTTGTTAGTTCGCCGTGCCTGTATTTGGCCTGTATGGATCTTCTCCCTGGAGTGAAAAGAAAAAAGGAAAGAGGAAAAACATATCCCAACACCGATGACGTCTGCTATGCTCATTTGTGTTTACTTCTTGGACATTCTGAGTCCAAATTCTGTCTTTTCATCAGTCTAATCCATATCCAAACATCGTCATTTGAAAATTGAGTCTATTCCAAGATCATAGTCTATCAAGGACGTTAAGGTAAGTAAAAGTCTGTGAATCTTCCTTTGTGTAAAGTCTTTTGTGGTCACAGGATAGACGAGGAGTGAAGCGTACGAGATTCTGTCTTCGGGAAAATTCTCCTCTCTAAAATGTAAACCCCAGTCTTCCATGATGAGGATGGCGCAACTGTTGCTGCTTCAGGCCATGATGAATTCTGATTTCATATCAGCTTTGACGTCGGGCTTCCACACAGAGTCCTCAAAGTCTAGGTCCAGGGAGCCTTCGCTAGACATACTGCTGTTACTGTTGCTCCGTCCGGCCTTGCGGTTGGGGAGCCAGTGGTATGGGGCACGGGAGTCTCGCCGGGCCTTCCTGCGCAGACGCTTCTGCTGCATGAGCAGCTGCAGTCGCTCTACTTTGCAGCGTGTGGCTCTGTTCTCTGTCTGACGCAGTCGGTCACCTGAGGAACCAAGAAGAAAAAGCAACAACAGTTAAGAGTCGAGCTTTTAAGCTTTTGGCTCAGCTTAATTGCTACTAGTAGTTGAAGCTAGCTAAAGATGCTAAGCATGTGCAAAAATACATAGTTCTATAATCAAAGTTTCATTGGGTTCGCCTAAACAGACTAAAATAGAATGCAAGTGTCTTGACTATGCACCATCTTAAAACACTTTTGAGAAGGTTGTTGAATGATTTGTGGACCACCAGCTTTCTTGGCAAAACTGGTTGACCAAGAAAGGCTTGAAGGTTATGATGTCTTGTGTGGACAGAATCTGCATTTCAGCATGCCATGCTAATGACTAGCATCCAAAACACAACATAAGGTGGTGACTATCTATGCTAGCCTTTTCAGCAGGGAAACGCTGGTGCAATACACATATTTGGTCTAGGACAGAATGACTCAGTGCTTTGGATCCCAACTGCTGATCCTGCTGAATGTTATCAAAGGCCGAGCGCAGGATAAATAAACTCAAGTCTGAGCGGTGATGATGATGTTCTTAAAAAGACATGCTGCGATTACCCCCACCCCATTGCTCTCGCTCTCTTTCTTTTTAGATCGTTACAGAAATAAGCACACTCCACTGCTGTCTCGTTTCAGAAAAGAACATCCCAGTATGTGGCAACAAGTCCTCTCTTCCCTTATCAGAAATGGTTCAAAATGTCCTGGCAGGCGTGCCCTTGAGATACGCAAAAGAGAGAAGTGCGTTCTCACAAAGGAACCCACACTCCCGTGAGGAGACTGACGCCCACGCGTGCATGCGCACACATTCCCAAGCGATACGATCTTGACTTTGTTGTTTCTTTAACAGGAAGCAAATACCTTGCACTGTCTAATCTCACAAACAATGCTAGGGTTTTAGCAGCTAATGCGCCAATTAAAGGGAAAAAACGCGAGGGGGTTTTCCACTCCACAGCTCAACCCTAAACCTTTCATTTATAAATGTATTCAAGAGAATGGAAGAGAAAAAGAAACCACAATCTATTAGCCAGCTCCATTAGAAACTATCCCAGAATTAAATAATGAAATAGCCGGCTAGAATGTCAATAATCCCGAGCATAGACTATCTTTCATCGCGTGTGCTCCACCTCACATACACACATAGCAACAGCAGCAGTAGCTTTTAACATGGATCGATGGCAAATTAAAAAGACCTATTGATTAAACCTTAGCTCTAGCGCAGCAATCCATCTCCAGGCGAGGACACTGCTATTGGCTTTCAATAGAAAATGCAAGCGAATGGAAATTGTAAGCGAAGTAAGTCGGGCCCTTTTTCCCCCCTTTCTTTTCCTGGCCAGAGCTCATTGAACGAGTAATCACCCACCCAACCCCCCAATACCAAGACCCCCACCCCCATACTAACACACAGTTCACCCCTCCCCAATGCCTCTGGAGAGAAAGACAGACAGGGAGGTAGAGAGAGCGAGAGAGAAAGACATGCTCTGGAATTCCACCCAGAATGCAATAGAAAAAGAGAGCAGATGCATATTCTCATTCGCTAATCAATTTCATCCACCTCTCCATATCAAAATGAAATCGGGATTTCGTGTGGGCTCAATTTCCCCCTTTACTTAATACTTTTCCATGGTGGGCGGGTTTGAGCCGTCTAGGAAGGATTTGCGCTATAAATGTAAGTGGTAGTTTTAATCATTTGGATATTCGTGGAGAAAGAACAGGCTGTACAAACATCAACAGCAGAGATCTGCCAAACAGTTCCTTCCTAACCTGGTTAGACAAATGAGATTTGGGGCTTGCTCTGGCATTTTAGCGTGATTAGAGAGATTCTGGTCTAATAGGACTTTATGGGTTATGAAGGTCTTTCTTTGACTGCACAAGCTTGACAGAGACCCTATTGAGGGTCTGTACGCTAATGCTTTTCTCCTTCATCTGCCCTCTCAAAGAGTCTCCCTGCAACTCTAGGCCTCAAAAGTAGGGCAGCCACCTCACCTTGCAGCCTGTCAGCTCTTCTGTGCATACCAACTGGGACTGTTGAAAAAAAAAAAAAAAAAAAAAAAAAAAACTCAGTACATGAGGCTGCGGTGCCCCAAGGGACCGAACTACAGAAATCTAGGAGAAAAAAAGAGCAGAGGAGCTCATTAACAGCACTGGGCACGGCATGCCACTGTCAAGGTATTGTATGAAGCTCACAATGGTCTCAAAGACATTAAGGCAGACCCTTGGCTACTAAGCCAAGTTCCTTTTTGTTCTTTGTGAGAATCTGTGGCCCCTGCCAATGTCCTTTCCCACACGTTCGCCCTTCCAAACAGATCAGCGGACACTGCAAAAACACATCACCGCTACTTTGGCACGGCTTGGGGGCTGTGCTGCAAGGAAAAACAAACTTACCCTGAATGTTTCGAACAGCCCCCGCATCATTATCGGGATAAACATGGCTGCCTGAGGGGGAGACTCAGTGCACCCGTTTAGAGTGTTATTATTAGGTGATGGCGTGGCTGGGCAGCCTAAAGCCATCCCAACAGATCCGCCAGGGTTGTCATACAAAAAGAGTGAACGGCTGTAGTGGGGGGCTGGGATGCACCAGGAACAAAGGCAGAACAAGCAGTGCAAAAGCTCTCCCTTCGTTGTCCCTTGCTTCCAAGACCCCTCCCTGCACTAAGGTTTGGACACATACACATACGGGGGGGGGGACAAGAACAGAGAGTTATTTTGCTGCCAGCGACGACGTGAACATCGTGGACAGAAAAAGCCCCTCCCCCCCTGCATTCGCCCCATCAACCCTTCCCTTCCTCCCCTCATCCTCCTTCACCCCTACGTCAATGATGCATTGTCTCAGAGCGAGCCGTGTGTGCTGCAGTGTCCTCACAGCGCACTCGACATTCTCAGGCCTGCGGCTCAAATTAGGGGGTTGGGGCAAAAAAGGCTTGTGACGAGCTGCCCGAGCCTCAGGGGAAAGGAGTGGGGGGGGCGCAAAAGGACAAAACAACCCTAGTTCCGCCTCCTGCAACACAGCTGTTCAGGCCCGCACATGAGATATACACCTGGCCTTCCTTTCTAACCCCCTCCCCCAGCCCCTGCATCCACCCACGCCCCTCCTCCTCAATACGGCCTCATGACGGAGAACTCGGAGGAACATAGAAAAAGAGAGAAAGAGGCAAATGAGAACAAGCCACAGAGGGTGGAAGAGATTACACAGAAGAAAACTCCCCCTGGAATCTAAAAAGTAGCAGCATACTAGCGAACAAAAGCTGGGATGTTGCACTCGGCTCATGCTTTTTGAAGGGAGTGAGCTGATGTATGAGAATGTATTGATCTCCGCATAGAGGGAGAAAGATTCAGACCGAGTGCTGATGGCCATGCGAGGGGAAAAAAGGAGGAGGATTAAGAATGAGGAGAGAGAGTGCAATGGAGGGAGGATTTTTACCCAATCGATGAGGCCGTTGGTCTGTCTGCAGGTTTTAGGTCAGTTGAGCAGGGTTTTGGGTAAACATTAAGCCCGACCCGATGTGTCAGCCCACACTACAGTGATCAGGCAGTCTCTGCAAGCTTCCCTTTTGCCATTGATCCATTAAAGATCAGCTTAATTAACACTTGTCTTTGACTTGTTTGTTTGTTTGCCTTGATAAGTCCTGTGATCTTTTCGAGTCTGGGTGCTGCAATCACTCTGCATCAAGAGGGGGATGTCTTGGCAGCGGAGGAGAGAGTCACATAAAAATATGTCACAGGCTCTTAGACATGAAACTTTGTCATCTAATGCTTATTTTTCATTCATATTAATTTTTATATATATATGTATAGTAAAAATTACAATGTACATGTTCAGTAAGTTCCATACACCTTCTCTATGATGAGCATGTTTTTCATTTTGGTATTAAAATTTATATATATATATATATATATATATATATATATATATATATTTATTTATTTTTAATACTGTTAGAAACAAAAGGCTTTAAGATGAGTTACAACTTAAAAAAACTGACTTTTATATCCTCCTCTTCCTCTCCCTCCACGACCCCGGGGCCCTCCACCCCTTTTGCGTCCATCAGGGGCCCTTTTGGGGTAACCCATGGACTCCTCATCTGTAGGGGCCAGGGACCAGTCACTGAGCTCATCTCTGTGGTCAGATTCGGTCTCAGATGCATTAGAGGCCTCAGAGTTGGTGCCTGGGACAAATACAGTAGATACCGAAGAAACTTTAACTAGTGCTTGACTGATGCTTACATATCAAACCAACAGCATTTATATTTTATAGAAAGTAATATCAGAAGTAAATATTTTCCATATCCCCCAAGTTTCAAGTTCCATATCCAGCTACGCTCAAATTCTTTTTATTTAAGGTCAGTCATACCTGAAGCCAGTGTCGGGCCCCGTCTCCCTCTCCCTCCACGACCGAAGGGTTTGCCGCCACCTCGTGAGGGTCCCATCCCATTATCAGCCATGAATGGTTTTTCTTTCTCGGGTCGTCCCGGCAGAGCTCTAGGCCCTCCACCGATCTGTCTGAGCTGTTCATCGATTTGCAGTCGCTCCATTCGCAGCTGATCCACCTCCTGAACCAGAAGAAAACAAATATGAAGAACGCACAATCACAAAAGATATTTTATATAACTATTTTAAAGAACTATTTCCAATAGGTATATTTTATTAAGTTTACTTTTTGGATAAAAAAAAAAAAAATTATATATAATAATCTTCAAAATATTTCATGAACTGTAGTCATTCCTTCATTGTAAGACTATGGGGCTATTTTTTTGACTGCCAAAGAAGACATTTTCAAAAAGAAGAGAGTACCTTTAGATAATTCAGATGGTAGTCCAGCAGAATCCGTGCATTTGAAATGCTTTCCTTCGTCCCCACAAACACAAATGGCACCATTCCCTGTGGTTGTAATTCAAGTCGGTATGAATGATATTTTGTCATTACGAACAATCATTTCAACATATATTCATATATTATACACACACACACACACACACACACACTTTAGTCATATACCACACTGAGCTTTTTCATTCTTAAATCAGCATCCCTAAAATTGATTAGCTGGCTATAATACAGTCCACACCAATAACTATGATTTAATGTATTTTTTCAGCATCATCACTTTTGCCGCCCATAAATACAACAACGAGTGCGTTCAGCAGCCCACTCACTGACCTCCTCTAATGGAGAGGGCTTTTTGTCATTTTCAGGTTCCACTCGAACTCTGACAACACCCGATTTATCCACAACCTCTTGAATCAGCTTCCCACTCTTGCCGATGACTTTTCCTGCAGGACAGGGTAGAAAATAATTTAATGATGTGCATTAACCATCATGGTACAGGACAGCGGGTCCAATCCGTGAAGGAGAAAGCGGCTCGTTTCATTTGTCCTCACCGACTAAATTCCTAGGAACTTTGATAATATCTTCAGAAAATTCCAGGTAGCTTCTGGCCTTCCGTACAGCCTCCTGGTCCTAGAAATTCAAACACATGTCAAGCCAGGCTCATGTATTCTAACAGCAATCACATTTAATTGGTTACCAGTACCAGAAAGTCACCAATAAAGCGGTTACCTCTCCGTAGATGTGAAACGTGCAGGTCTCTTCATCGAGATCGATGGTTGTGACTCCAGGAATCTTTCTGGCCTGCTGGATATTCGCCCCATGGGTGCCTATGGCCAATCCCATGAGGTCATCACGCACCACAAACTGCTCATGGAACCTTGAGGCCAGTTGCCGAGAACTCTGGAGGGAAAAAGGCCAGTTTGAATCTTACCAGTGTTCTGATATAACTACACTCTGTTTGTTCTTAGTATTTCAATATTTCTTTTTTTATTAGCCTCAGAGTTCATATCAGTGCACAAATGCACTTACTAAAAGGCACAATATAATGCTTTTAATGCTTTACACACACAGCGTGATTAAGCTGCATGTTATTTTTCAGTAATAGAAAGTTAATTCTTGCATTTCAAACCATTTAAAATAACTAATAATAATAATAAAAAGTTGTGTGACACATGATTAGTTTGGTTTTGGCTCAAAAGGAGCATGTACAAGGATGTGTGGTGTACATTATTAGATTCTGAGCACATCTCCACCCATCACATCGTTGCACCGCCTGACACACAAGAGTGCTCTCTGCATAAAAGCAAGTTCAAAAACCATCAGCAGAACACACTACCAGCCAGTCATCTTTTTATGAACTTAGTCCAGCTGCACGAGTAATGTTAAAACATTACGTTGGCACACATATTTGCAAAGCATACTCTCCAAATGTAACATTAATAACTGCTGCATAACTGCATTAATATGACAGTTTTGTTAGATTA
Organism: Enteromius radiatus; assembly: GCA_032357445.1. Classification (NCBI taxonomy): domain Eukaryota; kingdom Metazoa; phylum Chordata; class Actinopteri; order Cypriniformes; family Cyprinidae; genus Enteromius; species Enteromius radiatus. The sequence continues at coordinate 7,019,777 of JAUCMS010000049.1, forward strand.
TGGACATTAAAAATGTGTTAGATAAAACTGAAGCCGATGGATAAAAACAAAAAAAAATTAAACAAGGCATTCATGCAAAACAACAAGAGCCAAACAAAAAATGTGTGTGTAGTAGTTAACATTTGAAGTGGATCAATATATAAGACAAGTTCAGATATTGTTTTGGTTTTAGGACAACTTTGATTAACTATTTTGATCAACTTCAAATGCTGACTACTGTATATGCATCTATACGAATACAGTATGTATAATATATATATATATGGGTCAAAGACTACACTTTTGGTGATCACAAATGTAAAAATATATACACAAAGCATATTACATTTTAAGCACAGTGTCTATTTTAATGTCAAATAAATGTCAAAATTTCATCTATAATAATGTTAATGATATTAATGTAAAAAAGCAACTACATGCTTATTCTAATCTCCAATTATTAAAAAGAGTCAAGTGACCATATTATTTATATTTTATTACATTTCAAATGATTAAAAACTTGAGCAAAACCCAAGTAGTTTGTATTTGTGGGCTCCACGGTGAGAGTACTTTAATGTAATCTAATGATTCTGGTTCCAAATATGCCTGACAAGACACAAGTTTGGTATACAGACTACTGTTATGCTGCTTTATCATTATTCAGTAAACCATGGTAAATATTTAAAATAGCCATTTTTTCCCCACACAGAAAACATTCAAATACATGAATAAAAGGCTGGATAAAACTTTTGTTTTGATGCTTGAAAACCCTTGTTTTCTTTGACTCATATACACCCAAACACACATTAATATCTAAAACAATACCTATATGAAACCTATGCATGTGTAAATATAGCTCTGCATATCAACAGAGTATCATATTATGCTAAAGCAGGGATACGGGCCATCACAGCTGTGCATATGCACGTAATACTCTTTTACACCTGTTAAATATAGACTGTCTCTACTGCTACTCCATGCATTTGTGTCCAAAGGTATGCTACAGGACGTTCGAACAGTAAGAAACCAAAAAAATACTACCAGCCTTCCTCCAAAAAGTTATATTTACTGCCATAAAATCTGATTACACTCCTGTGAAATAAAAACTAGTTTGCATAAAATTAGGCATATGGGAGCATTGTGAGTGAGTGTAAGTGAGCAGACTGAACCCGACACTAAACGCCAGGCAGTACCTCCAGCTGTCGGGTGGCTTCCTCATTCCTCAGTATCAGCGACAGCTTTGTGCGCAGACTCCTGAAGTGCATGTCACTCAACATGGCTATTCGCTTTGCAGTAACCTCATTCACAGACTGAAAGAGAAAGAGCAGAATCCACTTAATACAACTTACAACCGTGAAGTCACAAGTCCCGAAACTGATTTGAAACATTACCAAAATGACCAACTGCTTTTCTTCCGAGTCATACGTGACGTTGAATGCTCCGATCGCTTTTTTGAAGTCTTTATGAGCAGAATCTTTCGCACACCTAACAACAACAAAAAAAACATAGATTTTACACAACAGCATCCCAGTTTGAAGTCTCCTCCTAAACGCTTCAAAAAGACGCACTTACATCTGTCTTAAGTCTTCAGGAACATCTAGTCTGATTTTGAGAAAGGTGTTCTTTGATGCGGCTTTGTTGGGGTTCACAGGTCGTAGCCTCTCTAATGTGACGATTTCATTTAGCGTTGCATCGCAGGCTGCGTATTCGATCACATAAAACTAGAAGTGCAGGACAGAAGAGAAAAATAGTGTTACAACACAGTACAGTAGACAGCTTTCTTTTATAATAATTTTAACAAGCATTTGCTTGTACTTACTTACTAAAATGCTTACCTCTCCTTTCACCATGCGAACTTTGGCTGGCCACCATCCACAGGGCTCTTTATCATTGGCCCTGGAGTAAACCTGCAATGACACACAAACGATATATACATAAATAAAAAACGGACAGTGCATGTGCGTAATATTTCTCTATGTTTAGCAATATTTGACAGCACGTACCTCCACCTCATCACTCTCGTTTATCTCTTTCTGAAAGCCGGTTGGAGGAGGAAACCGAACATCGTGGAAAGGAATCTGTCGTTCTGGCTGCCAACTGCAAAACAATCAATTAAAGTAGCTTTTATATTTTATATTTTGCCTTCTTCGTTACTGCATCACATTCAGATTTCACGAACTTACAACATGTATTGTTTTAAAGCTAGAGCAAACAATGCAAATCTGAATAGGAGACCTAACAGTATGATTATTTATTCTGGTACTCACTTGTTCTCAAAAGACACTGTGACTGTACTCTCATGAACATCCTTAATAAGGGCCTATAAGGAAAAAAATTAGGCATTAATAAAGAGCATCTAATAATGACCATATTGGGGCATGTCCAACAACAGTGAAAACATGACAACATGTAGTAGATAGCATTATGATACATATGACATAATACTGTGAAGAACGCATTTACTTGACTTTTACATTATTATTATTATTATTATTATTATTATTTAAGCTGTCCATAAACACAGCCAAAGTTTAATTTATAGTAGACTATCATTATATTGTTATTACTATTATTTACGGTGTTAAATACATTTTTCAGCCTTTATTAAGTATTTTTTCAGCACTGCATTAAATTCTGTGTTTCCAATTATTTTAAAATTCAGATATCCCCACATATGCTATGCACATGGAAACAGCGTTGATTTATTATTAGCTGTAAGGTTAATACATATCATAACTAACTTGCCCTGAACGTATGGATGATGGCATTTGAAAGCATTCAGGAAACATATCAATTATTATTAATACCGTGTACATTAGAACTAACAGCATAACGATGTTTTTATGATGTACAAAGAAATACATTTGCATCATTAAGTGGAGGACTCAGTGTACCATACACACACATCCGAACAGAACCGAGCCGAGCCGAGCCAGCACACCGACACATTCTGGTGTCAACACAGCTGATATGCATTAATAATATGCTCGCTATCAAATTATTGCATGAATCTTTAAAGCCTGTCCAGGCAAACACTCGTCGAAGAGGCCTTGTGTTATAGGCAGACAGGGCCTACTGCACCATCGTGCATTGAGATCTGCGTTCACGACGGACTAAATCATATTTTCCAAACATGATCTTCATCATCCCGCGAGTTAGACACACACGGGAGGCATATAGCCCGACATCTGCAACCCACCTTGTAGAAAGCTCCGCTCGCTCCTCGCACTTCCACCGCGAGCTCGTCCATGACGCCAGTAATCTAATACACAACCGATCACAGCTGCAGCACAGGCGCTCTCTCTTTATCGCACAGCGGCGCAACGCTCGGACGCGGTCGGAACTACCGTGTGTACGGAAGATCGTGCTCGTTTTTAAAGAAATGAAAGCAAAACATTGATGTGTAGACGCTCTGCAGCAGCCGCTGTTGAATGCATTGATGTAAACACAAGAGCCTCCCTATTTCCCCCGTCACGTGACACAGGCCCGCTTCCCTTCACTCGAGAGGACACGCCCCCGTCACGTGACAAGCATCGCCTTCTCTTCTTCTGCACGCATTTGATGTATTACAAATCTATACCTAAAAATGCAATTGAATTAAAATAAGTCGATAAATTAAACTATCCCCTTTCCTATTGCTACTTTTGCTACAACAATTATACAACACATTTAAACAACCGCCACCATTAAGTTGGGTTTTCAACTTAATTTACATTTTTCGAGTTAATTTATATAACATCAAATTTACATACACGCATGCGATAATGGCATTTACCCAAAGCTGTAAAATAAATAAATAAGTAAATAAAAAAAAATAAGTAAGCATCCCTAAATTACCAGTTCACCTAAAAGTGAAAATGTCAGACCATCCAACATATAAGTTTGTTTCTTTATTTGGAGAAACTTTGCATCCTCTGCTTACCAGTGGATCCTCTGCAGTGAATGGGTACTGTCAAAATGAGCCCAAACAGCTAAAATAATAATAATAATAATACAAATAAGTAAATAAAGTACATAAAGGACTTTTTTTTTACTGGAAGAAGAGTCATTATTTATTATGGACTTGTATTTAGGTCAGAAGAAACACAGATTTTCATCACACTAGATGTTAACTGATTGATTGGAGTGATGTGGATTACCTGTGGATTATTGTGATGATTTTATCAGATGTTTAGACTCTTATTCTGACGGCACCCATTCACCCAGGATCCATAGGTGAACAAGCAAACAAACTCACCTATCTTGGATGGAATTTCAGCTACTTTATTTATTCATTTATTTTTTTCCCAGACAACTATTCCTTTATGAAGCCAAAAAAATCTATTTTATCTATGACTGTTGATACATTTCTGTAATTAACATGTCTGTCTATCCTGCTGTACAGGTTTGTTTGAAGCTCAGAAAGCTGTGTAAATGTATTCTTATACATTTTTTTTCACAATATCACTATGCATCTGTTATATTAGGAAGATTTTGACATCCAAATCTGAGTGACACAAACCTTTAAAAAACATAAATGTAAATATATATATAAATGTAAAAACAACAACAATGTAGTTAAAAATGTAATATTGCCAAATGCAAAATTATATACATTAAGATATAAAGCTGTACTTTCAGCATCATTAGTCCAGTCTTCAGTGTCACATGATCCTCCAGAAATCTGTTTAATATAATGATTTATTATCAGTGCTGCTTCATATTTTTTTGAACCTGTGATATTTCTTTTAGGATTCTTGAATGAATAAAACGTTAAAAAGAAGAGCATTTATTTTAAATAGAAATCCTTTCTAACAATACACACTACCATTTTTCTTGTTTTCTTTTATTCAGCAAGGATGTGTTAAATTGATAAGAAATGATGGCAACTGTTTATGTTGTTAAACAAATGTATATATTATATTTTTCTCTATATTTATATTTTTATAATATTTATAATATTATAAATTATAAAGGATCCTGAAAAAAAGTATTGCAGTTTACAAAAACAAAATAATTGCCATCACAGCTTTGCAAACATTGATAATTCTGATAATAAACCAGCATATTAGAATGATTTCTGAGGGATTATGTGACACTTTAGACTGGAATTTAACTGATGGAAATTCAGCTTTGCATCAAAGAAATACATTATATTTTGAAGTATATTAAAATAGAAACCCATTATTTTAAATAGTAAAATTATTTCACAATAGTACTTTTTTTTCCTTGTATTTTTGATCAAATAAATGCAGCCTTGATGAACATAAGAAACATCTTTACATTCCAAACCTTTGACTGGTATATATATATATATATATATATATATACAGATAGCACTTATATTACTTGTATATCATTGCTCTTTTGTTGATTTCTCTCTCGCTCTCTCTATGTATTTATGGGTCGCCAAGATTTTGTCAAGTAATACATGATCCTGGATCAACAATACTGTCCAAAAATATAAACTTATACCTAAACCTACCCCTACACAAAATGTATGCCTAAAATCAGCTGATTAACAAGGGTAGCACCTAAACATGATCATAAGCCTAAAACAAATATATTATACAAATATATAGCCTAAAATCTGATTTGTTGATTGGGATGCTGTTCCAGGAACATCTTGTACTTGAAATGATCACTCACAGTATGTATATCCACATTTATTGAATTTTTTACCTGCAATTTTATAATACACCACTGGATGTCAGCATTGCATAATGACTGTTTCACGAATCCAATCACAGTGTTACACAATTTAGTGCTCTATTTATTATGTGTATATCATCCAGACACCATGTAATAGATTGTACAATATCAGGTTTCTCAACACTTTGATCATAAAAAAAAAAAATTAGATGCAGTCATCAAAAATGATGAATAATGTTTTCTTAATTTTACTCAAGACTCAAGAGATTGAATGAAATGACATTTTTTATTAAAAAGGTCCAGAGGGCGGCCATTACTCGTGTTAATCAACAGCACGCTCTCTGTTTGTTCCAACCAATCTGCTCTTAGTGCGCTGGTGCTGGACACATAAGAACATAAAGTCTGACTGTGTCTGACCACATTACGCTGAAGAGGAGCGAGAATGACGTAGGCAAGAGGCGAAACATGTGGCTGGTGTGAGTGATACATCCCTGGCCCTCTCAAGCCCCCGCTGAGCGTGATCAGATCAGTTGTGTTTGCTCTTGTCACCGGGGCTCAGGCAGGGTGGGCGGCTTGTAGGTGTGAGCTCTGAAAACTCTCTGTGCAGACGGCAGGTGGCCTGCCAGAATACATCAAGCAATCATGTTTGCTTGATTCAGGAGGTGAGGAGGTCTATCAGAGAAAGAGACACAGGATACGAATCCTGTACTTGAACTAAAAAAAGATTACTCCAGGAAAAATAAACAGGAATAAAAGTCACATTTATTTATGTATTTGTTTATAATAATAATAATAATAATAATAAATATTATATTATTTTGTTTTAAAACAAATACATTTGCACACTAATGTGTGCGATAACAATAACAATAACATTTTCAAACTAATTATTATTATTATTATATACTGTTTTGAAACAAACCAGTTTTTATAAACAAATACATTTGCAATAATCATCATCATCATGTACAGGTGTTGGTCATATAATTAATTTGATTAAAATAAAAAATAAATAAATTCATTAAAAAATTCAGTATCTTAGAAAATTAGAACATTACTTAAGGCAAATACAAAGAAAGGATTTTTAGAAATCTTGGCCAACTTGGCTGCTTTTGCCTGAATTACTGCATTAATGCTGCGTGGCATGGAGTCGATCAGTCTGTGTGCACTGCTCCGGTGTTATGAGCCCAGGTTGCTTTTCAGTTGCTCTTCGGTATTGTTGGGTCTGACATACCGCATCTTCCTCTTCACAATACACCATAGATTTTCTATGGGGTTGAAGTCAGGCGAGTTTGCTGGCCAATTAAGAACAAGGATACCATGGTCCTTAAACCAGGTACTGCTTTGGCACTGTGTGCAGGTAACAAGTCCTGTTGGAAAATGAAATCTGTATCTCCATAAAGTTGGTCAGCAGCAGGAAGCATGAAGTGCTCTAAAACGTCCTGGTATACAGCTGCGTTGACCTTGGACCTCAGAAAACACAGTGGACCAACACCAGCAGATGACATGGCACCCCAAACCATCACTGACTGTGGAAACTTTACACTGGACCTCAAGCAACGTGGATTCTGTGCCTCTCCTACGTCTGTGTGCAGAGCTTCTTGTAGCACTGACTCCAGCTGCAGGACACTCTTTGTGAATCTCCTCCACATTTTTGAATGGGTTTTGTTTCACAATTCTCTCCAGGGTGTGGTTATCCCTATTGCTTAAACACTTTTTTTCTACCACATCTTTTTCTTCCCTTCGTCTCTCTATTAATGTGCTTGGACACAGAGCTCTGTGAACAGCCAGCCTCTTTTGCAATTTCCTTTTGTGTCTTGCCCTCCTTGTGCAAGGTGTCAATTGTCATCTTTTGGACAAATGTCAAATCAGCAGACTTCCCCATGATTGTGTCGCCTACAGAACTAGACTGAGAGACCATGGTGTTTAGAGCTGATTAGAGCGTGGCTCCAGGTGTTTTCAATACTGAAACTTTTCACAATATCATAATTTCCTGAGATACTGAATTTGGGGTTTTCTTTAGCTGTCAGTTATAATCATCAAAAAGAAAAGAAATAAACACTTAAAATATATCAGTCTGTGTGGAATGAATATATAAATTATACAAGTTTCACTCGAATGGAATTAGTAAAATAAATCAAAGATGCAGATGAAGATATTCTAATTATATTACCAGTACCTGTATAATAATAATAATAATTATTATTATATTTATTTAAAACAAATATATTTACACAAAATGTATAATAATGATAATAATTATAATTATTATTATATACTGTTTTGAAACAAACATGTTTATGAACAAAAAAATAAAAACAACAATCATCATCATCATCATTATCATCTTATATTATACACTATTTACAATTATACAAATATTTAGATTGTATTATTATTATTATTATTATTATTAAAGTAAGCTGAATATCTACAAAGCTTTTTATTTGTTTTGTTAGTTTTGAATAGAATATATACTGAAAAATGAATAAAATACTTACTAGTCATTTCATGTATTTACTATTTATTTATTGTTATTTGCAATCTCATTTTGAACTTGAACTTGAACCAGAGAAGCTGCCTTTGATAAATCTAATAAAGCGAATATCGATAGCACCAGTGAATTATTTAAGAAATATTAATCACAACAGGTGTCCAGCTGCAGCCCGACTTTCATCATGTCGTGTTTAAAAATGCATAAAGGGCTTTTGCACAACTTACATCTCCTCAAGACATAGCTACCGTTCATCCTTTACTACAGCCTAACAGCAAATTTAATATTTCATTTCTAATCCTGTCAGACGTCAATCAACCGTTTCAAGATGAGAAATTGGAAAGATTGTCACCTCGATAGATGGACATGGCTGAGGTGACAGACACCCGAGGACAAAGAGAGCCCTTCTAGACTGTTAGAATGGAGCAGAAATTGACAGCCAGAGTCTAATTTAGCTGACTTGTGCATCACCGGACTGTGATCAGGGCAATGTGGGGCCAAGGCCTTGTCATTTTTCCCTTTGTTGTCCGTCTGACTTGCTTCATAGAGCTTGTCTGGCACTGTCACACTTGTACAAGTGAACTTGGTGAAAACCTGTCCGCCGATGTTCGAGAAGCAGACACTTCTCAAAGACCGAAGGTGTCTCAACAGAGTGCAACTGCTCAAAGCTATTTTCAGCCATTTCTGAAGGTGAGGCACCTTTGGATCTGCTGGGGATCAATGCGGCGTGGAGCAGAGTGGATATCGACGGAAGAGGTTATTTTGAACCTTTGGATATCAGAAAATGGGCAAATATCTGGAGCAGGTATAAATGGAGCACACACGCACACAAATACACAGCAGCACTTCAAGCGCCGCATATTGTATGTACATAGAAAAAAAATTGACGAGAGAAAAAAGAAAAACCCTGGAGCTAGCTGTGCACAAGCCTGACCTCTCAAAATGTGTTAACACTGACAGTAACACAGAAAACATGGGTTTACCGCACAGCTTCACATTGTCTAAAACCATATTTGTAGACAGAATGAAAGCAATTATAAAAAAAGTGCATAATACTTCTTAGAATCTTAGAAAGCATATACCTGCAGATAATATAATATAATATTATTGAAATAAAAGGCAGAGAGGCTGTGCTGTATCGTGAATAAATCACGGCTGAAAGGCGTTGTCTGCAAACCCTTCAGCCATGATTTATTCACCATATAGCACTATATATATATGTACAGCAAGTTCGTTAAATGCAATCAACATTAAACTTCAAAAGAATGTTCCTAACTGAAAATAGCATAAATGAAAATAGCAGAGAATAGCTTATTATCAGCTGAATTATTTATTTTTTAACACTATACATGATATTTTCTCTCATAGGCTACGCATAACATTACTTCTTATCTCACAGCACGACAAAACTTTACACGTTTTCCCTCTTTTTTAGACCGATTTGCATTGCAGCGCGAGACTACAGTGTAAACTGATAGACATATGGTCGTACAAAACCATACCTGAAACAGAAAGCTCATAGATACAGTAATATTCCCTCCTCACATCGGAAACTGTGGTTATTCAAATAGACGCGGCACGCATCTGCTTGAGAAGCTTTTATTCAACACAGTCTCACTCCAGCTCGTCACATTTTGACGCTTGGTCAAGACCCTTTTGCGTCACTTTTTGAAGCTCAAGGTATCCCTTTTTAGTCACTTTTTGACTTGAAGGGTTCTCTGTTGTTTTAAATAGGAAACCCAATATGTCGACGCGATATGTTTTTTATTTTATCGTCATAATTAAAAGATATATTGGGTAAAAACAATGGCATTATTGCATATATGTGATTTTTCAATGTAAACAGTCAAAACAGTTTTATTTTGACCATCTGTCAATAAAACACAAGATATAGCAGGCAGATACAACCACCGTCATCATTTATTTGAAAGATATTAATATTCCAAGTCTTTTGATGCAAAACGTTTGATTTGTGAGAGGAATAGATGTATATAAACCATACTATTCGCTCATAGTTGGACGCTTGAACATTTCGAGTTTACTCGCTTCATTCACGCGTGAAATTCGCTTCACAACAAACGCAAATTCGCATCGTGTGTGTGTTTTTATGAATTTACAATTCATTTTTGTTACTCTTGACATCCTGTGAGATATGTTTGCCACACTTTCCTCTCCTCTTCATGTAAGTTATGTTTTCCTCACTAAATGATGCATATCTTACATACAGCGTCTCTGATTTGAATATACTCATAAATTTACTTGTGACCCAGCATACAAATTAGTGCATAGAAATTTTATTTAAATCTCTGCCGGGAGAAAGACACAATGAAGGATTTGATTCGAGGACTTTGCATTTACAAATTGTCTTAATATCTCAAGTTTAATGTGTACATAAAGTGAGCCCATTTTGCTTGAAATCAAGGTAAATAAAATAATGATTTTGTGCATTTATTGATACTGTGTCTAAATGTGTGTATGCTAAAGCAGCAAACAAAAAACAAAACAAAAAAACTAACACAGCGTGTACTAACTAATGAAAAAAGGCTGTTTTTTTTACCTGAAGCAAAACATGAGCTAGCAGATATAATAAGCATACATACATTTTAAGCTACAGCCGAGTTAGATGCATTTTGTAGTTGTCAGCGAGTTCAATGAACAAGTTTTTGAGGATATCAAGAATACATTATTGATGTAAACTTGGATTCATAATTGAAGTGAACAATACATTATGATTGCTATGTGTTCTGTTATCCGTGTTTTGCAAGTGGCAGCCTGGAGCTAAATCAATTACTGTGCAGGAGACATTATGATGTGGATTACTGCAGTGAAGCATAGTGCTTGACCACTGTCCATATTTATGCCAGCGCAAATTCAATCACAGACAAGAAAACCAAGTCTAGCTTATCCCAAGGCCTGCATGGAATTCTATTTCCATAGAATTCAATCAACCAAAAAAACAAAAAAAAAATCTCCACTCTTTAGGCATTGCTCTGCTACATATCTTGGCCAAAGGAGCTGTTCTGCCACATCATTTTGAAGGGCAACACAGAAAACTAATTCATCATAGGTTCCCTTTGAAATTTCTAATGGCTTTGTAAGATAGTGGTTTTTGATTTATGAGTAAAATAAATTCTGTTGTTAAAATTACTTGAAGAAAGTTTTATATTATAGAGTCCAACCTTGGCAAACCCATCCAAAATCAATCGTCTATCCTCATCTGTTTAAACATTTCAGAGAGCTGTCCTTGCTACTGACACCTTTGCTTTACTTACTGAAGGTTATTAGGTGCTATGTAAGCCTATCACACTACAGTAAATATATAGGGGAGAGCGGGGACAGTTGCAACGTGTGGCAGTTGCAACATTTCTGATTTCTCCTATCAGGAATGAGCTGGAGCCATGATACTCCCTCTGCATGTGCTCAGAAGGCCTCTCCTTCTATCTGGAAGTTAACAGTCACATGTCATCATTCCTTCTGGGAGAACTGAAATTTTAGATCAAAAAGTATTTTTTTTCATATTGTCTAATCTTTTCAAGTACTGATCTTTATAGTTATATAGTTTGAATATGCAGTTTCTTAGCTCTTAACAGACTTAGGAACCATGTGTTAAAGCTAA
>JAUCMS010000049.1:7031596-7061375 GCA_032357445.1 Enteromius radiatus
ATATATATATTTATTTATTTTTTATTATTATTATTTTTTTATTTTATTTTTTTTTTGGAGACATATAAGTAAAAATCTCAAACTGTCCTGATATCAAAATACAAACAAAAACTTATACCCAAATATAGTGAATTACAGTGATCCAGGTGAGTAGTGACAAAGGCATGGATTACAGTTTCAAATTGTTGTCTTAAGAGTAATGCTTTAGTTTCCTCAGCTGTCTCAGCTTGACTTGACAACTGCCCCCATTTGATTGTCCAATTTTAGGACAGAATTGAGTTTAACACTTAAAAAATTAAGAGCCATCCAGGACTTTATGTCATCAAGACACTGAGGCAGTGGTCTGAAAGTTTCACTTTTTTTAATAGGGACATAGATCTGGGTGTCATCGGCATACAGGTGGAAAGACATGCCATGAGGGGAAGCAAATAGAGAGAAAAAAAAGAAGAGGACCTAACACTGAACCCTGTGGGACCCCATACAACAGAGGGGCAGGGGAAGAGACATAATGCCCAATGCTGATGCTAAACGTTCACCCCTCCAGATAGGACCTAAACCACTCAAGCGCTGCCCCTTTAATGCCCACCCATTTTTCCAACCGAGAAATTAAAATTTCATGATCCACAATATCAAAGGCACCGGTTAAACCAATAAGCACAAGGATGACACAGTCCCCAGAATCAGTAGCTAAAAAGATACCATTAAAAACTTTCGACAAAGCCAGTTCTGAACTGTGCAAGGCCCTAAAGAACATTTCAAGCAATTTGTGAAAAAAAAATTATTAATTGATTACGTACTACCTTTTCAAGAACTTTTGACAGAAAGTGTAATTTGGAAGTAGGACTAAATTTTGTAAGGTCTGCAGTAATCAGGCCTGTTTTTTTGAGCAAAGGTTGCACTTCTTCATAATTAAATTTTTCAGGGAACACACCTGAGGACAAACTACTATTGACAATTTCTAAAACAGATGGCCCTAAAGTGGAAAAAACCTCCTTAAATCGAGGAGGAAGAGAATTATACAGAGAACCTGAGGGCTTTAAATTACCAACCATCTCCTGTAACATATCCAGAGTCACAGGCTCAAACTTATCAAATACAGCACAGGACAGGACACACAAGACAGAAGAATTGTTAGCAACAGGCTGAATAAGGGCCCTAATAGAACGTACCTCATTAATAAAAAAATGAAAAAAAGCTCACAGGTGGCTCAGGAGGCATCAACACATAGAGTTTGTGGAACATTGAGTCAATAGTCCTGAACAAAACACAAGGCTTATTATGATTAGATGCAATCATTTCTGTGAATATTTTCTCTTAGCCTCTTTTGTAACTGCCTGGAAATGGCTCAGCAGTCTCTGAGCACTTGAAGTCACAAATACAAATTTTCTCCCCCCCCCCCCCCCCCCCCATTTACGATCAGCTTTACAACATGTCATTTTGCCATGGTTCAAATTTAGTTTTATATATTTTTTCTGTTTTGTTTTTTGTGGGCACTTCTATATGTCCATCTATAGCCAATTATAGCTCTTGCTCTGACGAATCAAAACCCCTCAGGATCTTTGCTTCCCAATGAAACACTGTTCTACTCGTCAAGCTTCTGCAATTCTCCTGTACTCTGTGATCAGTAGGTGCTCCTGTTCTATAAGCCAGCTGTAGCTAACTCCCAAAGAGCTGGGATAGACGCCAGTCTTGCCTCTGGGTTGGGAGGAGCTCAGAGTGGGTGCACAGCACAGGACAAGCATTGTGTTCAGCCATCTGCACCCCTAGCCAAAACTAAACCAGGGGAGCGGTCAAACCCTGACATCTCCATTGCTTTACTGATACGACGGCATCAATGACCCTGCAGGGAGCTGTGGTCTCAAATGACCACAATTTGCATACTAGTAGCAATAAAAGGCATCGGATATGGTTTGCCACAGCCCCCGCCTGACGAGTAGCTAAGGATAGTCGGTCTGGGGGGTTTCTTACATGCTTTTTGGCAGTGAGCAAGGAGGGGGGGGTGAATTATTTAGCCCCTGGTCGAGCTGGGCAGGTTTGAGCACCTAGTGACACGGTGAGAGCCCTGGGGCATTTGATCAAGCGATCTGCACAGAAGCAAAACTGTCTCTTTTAAGTTAGGAAAAGAACTTGGCAGTGTTTAAGCACCAGGGAGGCCGGGACAAAGAGGACTGAGATCTTGACATTTCACATCGCCGCAGTATGTACACAGCAGCCGGGAGCGTTTGCTTTCACTCGGATTAAATGATCGAGGGAAGGAATTTGAGCACCCTTCCTTGTTCTTTCTTTCTCTCTCTGCTAAAACACAGCTCCGCCCTGACGCTCTTGCGCAGCCCAAACTAAACTAACCTGAGCTGACAGATGTTGATGGGTGAAAGCATTCCTGCACTATTCTCCCGCTCCCAGTTTAAGGCCCATTTCACCCCCTCTTCTCTCCCTTCATGTAGTGCAGTGGACAGGCAATACCAAATCTAAAGGCCATCCATATGCTTTACCCTAAAGGCTTTCATTCTTTTTCTTCATCTACAAAAGGCAAGGCGACTGCAGTATTACGGCACACTAGGGTGAACAAAGGGGTTGACTGTAGTGTGCAAAAGGGGCTAAGAGACCCCTGTGAGCACAGGAATTGGAGTCAGAATGGCGACTCTCTTCGTACCCTCAGCTCTCTTTCTCTTATCTCCTCAAACATTCTGTCAAAGCCAAAAGTCTAGAAGAATCCAAGAACAGTGCGCAAAGATGGATGTCTAAACAAGTGTGGTGGGGATATCGGGTTCGTTTGTTCTGCAATCACATCAAGTAGACAGCTGCTAAAAGTATGTGACATTTCAAAAAGGTCATGAAAGTCTGTCCCGTGTAGTTGGTTACCAGTTGCCAAAGAATATAGGAGTATTATCTAGTGATCTCACACTAAATATTGCCTTACACCATGGGTTCACAAACATGTTGACAAGTAAGGTGGTTTTGTCCAGAAAATAGCCACAGGACCCTTCCCGTTTTTCCATCTTGCCCAAGAGGAAGCGCCAATTAATCAGTGGGCAGTCGCTGGCCGGATATAAACAACAATTTTATGAATGGACTCTTGGTATTTTCCCTCCGCCTCCTCTAGCTGACTTTCAAACACAATGAGCATTCTCTTGGAGCTCATATTTCTTGCGTAAATCTCTATTTAAAGGCTGCTAGGAAAACAAGTGTCCATTGACTAGCCCTGGCTGCTGGGATGGTTTTTGCAGACAAGCAAGAGTGGAACCAATAGGATGGCCTATTTACTTTCAGTGCGGGGGAAGTTTAAAGACCAATGACTGAGCATTATGCAAGCAGAAGAGGGGTTATCACACAGGAAAAGTATGTATCGGCTCAAAAAAACGTGTAGGATTCCCTACCCTTTGTGAAAATCGAGTGACCGAAGTTATTCCACCCCAGTAGTTGATGATATGTTTTCATATTGTACGGCGTAAGCTTGGTATGCTTTTAATCTAGTCTAGATTGATAACAGGCCTGCGCTTTGAACAGCGCCAGGATGATATTTCTTCATTATCTCTGTACTCTCCAACAGTGGTGTTTCATGACAGAGCAGTTCAATTTCCTCCTCAGCGCTGAAGCGAGCTGGCCCAGATAATCAGTTTTTACCAGACAGAGCGGGGTACCTGCCACACGTCTGTGAGTGCTATCTCGCTTCGTTATCTCTCTCGCTCTGGCTCTCTGCCTCTTTCCTCTTGGTAACAGAGTAGTCCACCCCCATTCTTTGCCTCTCAGAGGAAAGAGGACACCGTCAGCACAGAGACAAAGCCAGACATGCTGTGGCTGCTGGAGCATGACTACCAGGGCCTGAAAGAACAAGCCTAGTTCTTCCTCCCCCTCTCTAACATCTTCAATTTTCTTATCCCAGCACCCTTATCTTGGACATTCTGAAACTACGCAAACACTGCCTTGGATATGAAACTTGAACCTCTGGGCTAGATCTGAAATACTACTGGCAACAGGACATGCTCTAGGAAATGCATCTCTGCATAATTTCTGGTAAATGCAATAAAACTTACCAGGAGGCTTGCACATGCGGATCTGACTCTGGCACTGCACCAGTGGGTGGAGGGTGGGCTGGGTCTCAGAGGGCACTGTAGTAGGCAGGCTGCTTATTCCGGGGGTGTGGGGAGGTGAAGGCGGTGGCGACGGTGTTGGTGAGTTGGGGCTGTTACACTGGGTCTGGTAACGGAGCTGCGTGAGTGACGGTGGCATGCCCTGATAATGCCGGGTGGCACTTAAAAGGTCATTTAAGATTTGAAGGATGGTGCCTATGTCTCGCCTGGGACGTCCAGTGCTGTCCTGACAGTTGGGATGCAAAGTGCCTTAGGAAAGAAAAAAAATATATACAGAAATTAGATATAACTCACATATATATAACTAAGTATAACTGTTGTATATAGATATTAAACTTATTGAGAAGTTGTACCTGAAAATGTCCCAGAAAAGACTCCAGGAGCATGGTTCACAAAACTTTCGATGATAGCCCCTGGCTTGCGGGATCGCGAGGGAGTGTTACAATTGCCAGATGTCTTTGCTGGGCAGTTGGCCTGTGCAAGATATGGGCCAGTGGTCAACTGCAAGTATAGTTTGCACATCTTACTAATCTAATTGGTAAATGGGATTTATCAGCATTATTATGCAAAATTACTGAATTGGATAATGTAGATCACACGGTGACTAACCTCTGGACAGGAAGCTGCAGGGCTAGGGCTGCTTGGAGAGGTGGGGCAGGCTGAAGACGGCTGCTGGGAGTGAAGAAAACTTCCAGGGAATTGAGAGGGGTGCGGTGGAGGGCTACAGTGCCCTGAGGCTGAGGTGGGGTACATGGGAGGAACAGATGGGATAGAGGGGGAAGGTGGGAAGGCCGCTGGGCTAGATGGGAGCGTTGTGTTTGGATGATGAGGATGTGGGTGTAGGTGATGTGGGTGAGGGTTGTGTGAAACCCTTGCCATCCCAGAGGCAGAGCCCGAAGCTGGATGAGACTGTCCTGTCGTGCCCTCTGAACTCCCACGTGATATGAGATGCCGATGCTGTAACTGTGGGCCGCCCGAGTGCTGCGCTGCCAACTGCAGTTGGACAAACATCATATGATCGCCTACTCGCAGAGCCAGGGTTAAAGGAGACCGGCCAGACAGGAAGTCACTGACCTGTGAACAGGAAATGAAGAGGGGGTGGGTTTAGCAATTCCCTTCACACTGCTCTATACTGGAAAAGAATTTGGCAACGTGACTGAATGCCTTTTTATGAATAAGCAGAAGTATACAAAAGGCACACACACAAAACACTATACCATTCAGCACACCCACAAAACGCTAACTTCTGTCTGGCCTGAGGCCTGAAAAATCAGCCATAGAAACAGGATGCAGACCCACTCGCCACACAGTCACATAATAGCTAATTGTTTGAAAGGCTGGACCGGAAAGGCTTGCCCAATTTCGGAGTACCCAGAATGGAAGTTGAGCCAAGGGGCTCTCCGGCCCCTGGAAAACAAGGCGAGAAATACAGAATGCTTAAAACAACCTCTGGCTTGTTCGAGTTCAACCCCTTTCTTCCATCTGCTGCATTCTGAGGATGTTTTGAATGTGTAAAGATGCAGTATGACTATAATGCACAATCGTAGAAAACTAGAAAAACAATGAAAGCCACAAAGATTCCCTCAGTAGATCTATTCAGCATCCGAGTGTGCTTGTGTTGGCTGACCTGTTGTTAAACTTTTAAAATCACTGGGGCCTACCCTTTATAGTCTTTTTTTTCTCTAGTTCTTTTGCTGATCTATTTTTCCATCAAGCATTCACTCTCGCAGTCGAGTGACCTTTACTATTCTGTGCATTTAACTGACCAGAAGAGCCAGACACATCTCTATCTTTAGTAGAGATAACGTTTTAAAAAACCCTCTCGATAGGCATGTATAACTAATAAAAAATACACTGAATACTCTAGATTGATGGTAAACCCTGTTTAAAGGTCAATTGTGAAATTGGTGGCTCACCCCAGAGCGAGGGAGGATCCCACCCCTGAATGACAGCTGTCTTACAAGTTGATTTGCATTTAATGCTCAATTCAGATTCCAACAAAAGGTCCCTGTAATTACTCTGCGGCCATTAGCATATAGCGGTGCAACTAAATAATAGGATAAAGGCTTTTAATATGTGAAGCAAGGAGGGCGCTGAACATCCAAGCACTAATAATTAAAATGATTTGGGCCTGCAAATCGTCAAGTAAAGCGTGCCAGACCCCACATTAGCCTTGCAGATCAGTCATCATCAAGACCAAGCATCTCACTGACTCACTCAAAGCCCAGAATCATCCCACATAATGAGAGAGTGTGTGAACCCCCACAACCAGTAAAAGTGCCTCTGAAAGGCGAGGACGTGGTCTGCAGAGACATTCCCCACAGCAGCCGTCAGTTTGAGTCACACAGACCTTTGTCAATACATCGGCCAGCCTACACTGTTCTAGTGCAATACCCGAATGACCACAAAGACAAAGGCACAGTGGGTTTACCGACCCGCAGTCTTCACTTACACAGCATCTAAGGAATGTATGTGCAAGTATACATTGTACAATGTTTCGGTGTTGTTTAAGAGTTCTTGACTTGACTGGAAAAACAAAGATATATTAACAAAACCATTTTGAATGGTCTTGGTGCTTGTGGAAGAAACCCCATATTTAGTTACCCTCAGAAATCTGCCCATGATCAAGAGTTTCAGAAGACCTGTGGCCAGAAATTCCACACTTTACCTAGCACAGCTATATTGAATCTGTCAGGTGTATGGAGCCTGAAGTGTCAACATGTAGTCTATATCACCTAAAATGGATAAGGTATTCAAAAGAAACCGCAAGTGTACGTCTGCACAGGTCTCTTTGTTCTTAAGGCCACTGACTCACTCTCTCATCAAGGCACGCAGATCAAGTTCTTTAACAGAGTGCTCTTGACACTAGCTTGGAAATTCTTTTGAAGCTAGAAGTCTACCTGGATCCAACCTTTCTTCAGTCACTACATGAAAAATGAATAAACTAGGGGTCATATTCTCTACAAAATATTCACACATGGAATGGACAGGCACAGAAAGTTTTCCTCAGAACTGGAACAGCAATAAATTAACATTTTTTGCATCCATTTTTCATGTATACAACATTTAGGATATGCTATCAGTAAGAATAAAGTACAATGCAAATTCATTACAAATATGGTATTTTGGGAAGATAAAGTATCCATTCTCTCTAATTTCACCATGAATCAGTGCAGAAAATGCGGAAATCTGCCGAATTTGTTTAAGCTGATTAAAAGTAAAAAAGGCAGATATGGGAACAAAGTTACCATGTTAAAGAATTATATACTTGGCTAAGCCAACATTGGCTCACCTGCAACAGACTATTGCTACTCTTTCCTTTATCTTTACACTTCGTCCATTTTGATTTGTTGGGGAGGCATTTTGCTCTGCAGTGGGCTGCAGTTGCTATGCAGTGAAGAGCGAGTGAAGGAGAGAGAAAGAAAACATGATAAGGGGAGACAGGGGAGGAGGGCTGGGGGAGAAACCTTGTAGCGAGCGAGAGAGAGAGAGAGAGGGTGGAGGGGTGTGAGGATGCCAGTAGATGCTGATGAAATATTCAGTGAGAGTACGCCTCTAGCTCCTTCCGTTTTTTTCCCTCCCTTCCAACTCTATAGCTGACAGTTTTATTTATTGGGGTCCCTGCGGTTCAAAGAACTCATTTGCAGGCGGTTTCTTCTGCAACACGGGAGATGCAGGGCAGGAGCTCAGAACAGCACCAGACTGACGTCCAGCCACAGCCTGAAGACACCCATCTTTGAGGGGTCAAGTAAGAAAACAGGTTCTTTTGATACCAAGCATGACTAAAAGAGTACTGGTCACCTATCAAAGGCCCCGGCAAACATGGAAAGTTCAAAACCAGCTTATTATCACTCACCATCGACTGGTGGGTTTTGAACGCACTAGGGGGCCATCAATATGGTTCTCGCAAAGGCGCATGAAGGGTGTGGATGCAATAACAAGTCCCTTTACAATAATCAATCACTTGCATCTTTCCTCAAACCCTGAAGAAAGGAGTACCTTCAAAGAGCTCACTCAAGGGGGTTGACCTACTCAAGGTCTACAAGAGATTGAATTGCGAGGATTCAGTGGGTATAGACTAAATTTGATCAGTCAGAACTTACAAGGAGCCTCTTTCCATCATGTCTGTTGACCAAAACAGAATACTTAATGGGGCAGTTCATCCAAAAAAAATGAAGATGTTGTCATCATTAATGTCATTCCAAACCTATATGACTTTTATCTTCACTGGAGAAGAAAAAATACTCCCCTCCTCCTCCCCCTCATACAATGGAGTCTAATTTTGGGGGATTTTTTTTTTTTTACTCATAATAAAGAAAGTCCATAGAGGTTCAGAAGGAAATTAGGCAAATGATTACACCATTTTCAAATTTTGTTCCTGCCACGTCCGTTCTTCCTCATTCTCTCAGCTCCGGGTGACCATCAAGATATGCGCAGTGAAAGCGCAACACCTTTTTCCTCAAATGACTGCGCCGATTAGTCTGGGTAGGCGAGAGACTGAGTCAAAACAGACGTGTCACACTTGCAGCCAACAGGATTCAAAATACCAACAATCGTGGGACTCAGCATTAATTAAAGACTTAAAAAACATGTAGGGAAATGTCACAGAATTAAAAGAAAAAAACACTAAGAAGGACATGTATAAGGAACAGTGCTAAAAAAAGAAACTGCTCAGTACAGAAGAGAAGTTTGACCCTAATTAAAAAAGCTGGTGGCTTGGTTATCGTCTAATGAGAAGTTCTCCATAGCCCCCCCTCCCTCCCTCCCTCCTTCCTTTTCAGTTTAGTCACGAAACAGAGCACTTCAATCACAAAGGCGGATGGGAAACAGGAACAGTCACGAATCCGAGTGATTGCCCATGTCAACACAGTCCCTCTTGGATTGGGAGTGCTCTCCGTGCAAACACACATAGGCCTAATCTCTGTTCAGAAAAACGCAAACTAATCTCTCCTCCCATGTGACATGCTGTTCCCACAACAACCGCGTTATATATTTCAAATATTTGTAAAATCACAAAAATTCATTGTAGATATGACACAAAAGCCATCGGCATCCTGTGGAGCCTTGCCACTCAGCATGACGCATGATCCCACCGCTTCTATTTTCGTCCTCAATCTATACCTGGCATTCTGACTCATCACTGTCCTTCCCGGTAATCACAGACCCTCGTCAAAGGGTGACGTCACTATGGCCATCTCTCAGACTCAGTTACTCTTCTTCCCTTGCTCCCTCTGGAAAGGGGGTTGGGTTGGTGGAAATGACAAGGGGGTGACTGAGAGGTGACTCGCTCTATATTGTTAGATCCCATTATTTGCATCTGTCCATTTCCAGACACAATGTGACAGGCGCCCCGGCCCCAATCTAAAGTGGGTAGGTGGGTGTCTGAAGGGTGGAGAGTTGTGACAGGAAAACATCTCTAGTGTGTAGCACTGAGACTAGGGAAATGGCACTTGCTTGTGGAAACAAACCGCTATGTTATCCCCCAAGGACAAAGCGAGCAATCTACCTGCCTTTAGAGGCGGGTTAGAACAGAAACCGCTAATTAACAAACTCTGTCGCCTGAAGAATCAGACACCAGTCATTATTTCTACTTGATGGGCAGAGTTACCAGCAACAAAGCGCTGTTTGAATGCAAAAGTGGCGTTTTAATGTTCAAGAGGACAGCTGATCTATCAAGTGAAGAAGTGCAGAAACTGGGCTATATTTTCCCTTGGAACTAAGAATCTCCTTGATGTCATTTCATTCTTCCTCTTTTAACGGCGGTAAAACTGGAGACTATGGAGAGACACGCGAAACCACAGCAGCTTTAAATTATAGGCCAGAAAAAGCTGTTAGGCCAGAGTAACAAGGGAAAAATGCCATTCCAATAATTGCAAGCCTTCCCTTTCCATAAAACAGTCTGGTTACGAGGAGTCTGAGATAGATCTTTCCCTGGAAGCAAGCACCGTAGCTCTTGGAATTGTGCTATGCATATTTGGTTGCCCATTGTCCACGAATCCAACCTTATCTAGCAAGACGAGTAGGTATCGTAGAGCGCAGATTGCTTTTTACATTCGCTGTGGCGGCACGATTACGTCGACTAATTTAAATTCTGCAAGAATGATATGTCTCGCATTTGACAATGTTACTGACTCACTTCATGCCGGCAACCATGAAGCTACAAAAAGGACACAAGTGATGACTAAAAATGATGGTTTCTAAATAAGGGTCCGTTTCATAAGCGGTCAGATGACACAGTTAGCTGCCTACAAAAGTACATTAGAACAGAGAAAAAGCGCAAGTAATGTTGGCATGGCAGGTTTTTTTGATGAGAAAGGCAGGTTGAAAAGCTTTTCTACAGAAACAGGAGACACTGCAGCTGCCGGGAGAAGGCGTATTGAATGATAAGAGCAGTGCACTCCCCTGTCTACCCTTCCCCCTCATACGCACACAACGCACTCCTCTGTCGTCATTACAGATAGGCGCTTTCCTCTCCTACACAAATGCACACCCATATCACTCGCACACAAACAGAACAACGCAGGATTTCCCAAAATATCAGCAAGAGGATGCAGTGGATGCACGTGAAGGACTAATTTTGTGCACATACAAGTGTATCTGAAAGATATTTTTGTCGATATCCAGCAACTGATCGGAACGTAAACAATAAGTTAAATGAGGGAAAATAACTAATAGCGGAGGTTTAAACCGTAAATGCAAATTAGAAAGTGCTATAATCATAATTGGACACATGAAATAGTAGTTGCAGAGTATGGCATCTCAATGAAGTGGCTTCTAGGTTGGGTTTGCCTCAGCTCACAGATGTTGCCTAGAAACTGGAAGGTGCTTCTTAAAATATGCGTAGTAAGTGTGTGGAGGTCCTCAAGTTAAAAGCTTAGGAGGGCATCATCTGTATCCCATTACCCTATGTGTCAGTGCAACATCTTGCCAAGTAGAGAGTTCAAAAACCTACAAATGATCCTTTAAAAAAAAAAAAAAGGAGCCAACTGCGGGTGTTCCCTTCTGCCCTGACAATTAGGTTAAGTGTATGCACAACTGCCCAATGTAATGGGCCACTGTGTAATTCAAATATCTACTGGGATGACCTTATTAGAGTGAAACCTTACCTGTGTTTCCGTCAAGCTCTCCAGCGCCTGCATTACTGACTGCTCAGGTCTTGATGCTTGAGACTTTGAGAAGAGAGAAATGACAGGGTAAATAAATGTGACGAAAAGAGTTGGCCAACTACAGCACATGTAATAAAGCTCATGCTATTTTTACCATTAGGCCTGCTTCAACTGTTGGAACGAGCGTTAACTTGCTCCCATCCGTTATTCCCAAATCTTGAAGTTTTCCTGAACTCAGGCGTCTAGAAAACACAAGTTTTACGTTTTGTTAGACATCAAACCTCAAGATGCGAAAACTATTTCCAAAACAGATCTGTTTATGACGTACTGCCAAACACAAAAGATATTTTGAGGAACACTTCCCACAAAATGATCTTCTTTTTTGTTCCACAGAAGGTGGCCTTAAAGGGTGAGTAAGCGATATTTAGAGTGAACTCTTTCTTTAATTATACACAAAACCATGGAAGTAATATTTTAGCCCAGTTATGATGTATGTTTTCTTTTTCTTTGTAAATCTATACATGCATATCTAGACAAGTATATAAAAACAAAATAAAACCGTTTTAGGCTACTACATTTGTAGCCTATACCAGCAGAACAAAAACCACAGCATATGTAAATCAGCATGTTTATTCCAAAAACACCCCCGCAGGAATCCAAGTGTTTCAAACACGTAGTCTAAATGTATTTTTAACCCACAAATCTCTTAAAAATATCTGTCCTAGTGGCATAAATGTGTACACATGTGCTTAGGCTAAATGTCACCACCTCCTGCCGAACAAAGGGACTGAGCACTTGGCCTGGAGGCAGCTAAACCAAACAGAAGAGATTAAGCGACTCTCTTCGTTTTAAAAGGATGATGTAATTTGGTGGTGATTACTTGTGAGGGCTTTTCAATCGGCCCAATTCAAAGCACAAACAATGCAACTGTTAAGGTCATTTGCAAGTGACAAAAGAGCTTCTCTCTCACCTCCCAGCTCCACCACCCAAGTGCAATTGTTAGGCAATGTGCAAATGGCACTGAAACTAACATTGCCCCTTTTTCTCTTAACATTCGCTCAGAATATTCTAACACCGCAGTGCGAGTCCCACTAGGAATGCTTTATTCCCCAGAATCCAGTTTAAAATGACAATTACTAACGCCATGCATATTCTAATCAAGCAAAGCAACCAGTTTAATCAAGAGATGAGGAAATTCTATTTATATGCATGCACTGCTGTCAGTTGCGCACACCTTTGGGTCCCTTATTAAACTGACGTTGCTTGCATAATGTTTTGAACTGGGAGTACAGTTCCAGGTGTGATGGAGGTTTCTGCATCTTACGCATGGCCTATATTAAACTGACTTGCACAGCACACTGTCAACAGCATAGATCACTTTCACTTCTCTATTGAAGAGGCTGTGGACTGCCACAGCAAAATATCATGGTAGAAATAACAGACTGCAATATTGTGTATTAAAAGCATGACCCAGGGCTTCCTGATGCAGGCGTCTATGGCAAGCCATTAAAATATGTATTCATTCATAGTTTGTACTAATTACTGACTACCTTTCTTTGTTACTACTCTGGTAGTGACTTCTATCTATTCAGTTAGTCAGCAACTGCTCATTCCTTGCATACTAGTGCTTACTGTTTTGCTAGTAGTCAATATTCCAGAATTAGTAACCAGAACAAATAATAGTGACGAATATCTGATTGGCTACTAGTAACTACTAGCAATAGTAGTTATATATATATAATATATATATATAACTTTATATACACAATAGTTACTTGTCAATACTGAAACAGAGACTAGTTCTGAAAATATGTTGTCATATTTAATTAATAATTACGAGCGATTAATTGAATAGATACTAATCGTATAAGCACTACTGGATTAAATACAAGTAATAAAAACAAGCACTCGTAACCTAAAAATATAAGCCTGCTAGTAAATTGAAACGAATAAATGTTAAAACGGCTTGCCATCAGAGGTGGCTTAAAATCTCCATTCGGAAGCCCAGCCAAAACCCACCTTCTGACCTGCTCTTAACCAGTGTTAAAAATAACTAACCGTGCAGTCTAACAGTAACACATCAGACTACTACTCACGTTTCTTTGTGTAGCAGAGCGAGTCTTTCTTTGGGTACTTTCAGTCTTTGAGAGAGTCTTCGCTTTAGCCCTTCCACGGTCTCTTCTGCGGGAAGGGAGAGCTCAAAGCGTGTGCCGGTGGTGGAGTGGATGTACAAATTCATGGGGGGCTCGCCGGAGACGCTCTCGCAGGACGGCGCAGCTCCGCGACTGCTGCAGCTCCTGGCGCTCGGATGCTGGTCCATTCGATAGCCTACGATAGAGGAGACAGGGTCGATGGAAGCGGAGGGATAGGGCTGGATCTCTCTATCTGTAAAAGCTCTTGGAAAATATTCCCAATGATTATTCCCGTTTGGTGATCGATCCTGCGGTGATCCTAATAGCTTCTTTTACAGCAGTGTTTAATTCTATCTTTCCGATAGCGCATTAAAATGCATATTCTGTAACTGTAGTCCTTTGTCGTTGACAGTGTACTGCAAAACCAGCGTGACCTTTTTCCCCCTTTTTTAATTTTTAAAGAGCAGCCCTCATCGCGAAGAGAAACTCCAGTGAAACACGCATAATAATGCCCGTTGTTTCACCGTATCTCGCTTCCACTGTGCTGCTTTGGCCACACCCACAAAACCTCTGCCCAATCACATGCGGCGCAAGCAATGACGTCACATCAGTAGCCAATGGGGGGATGTGCTGCTCACCCACGTGGAGCGCAAACCCCGCCTCTTTTCTCTCCCCCACATCGCTTTCCTCATTGAGGACAAATCCAATCTGAGTGGGCGAGGAGCTCCAGTCCTGGAGTTCCAGCCCACTCGTACCCATTCCACACCATTCATGAGGCAAACTGTCAAAGTAACAAGTCACCCAATATAACCTTCAATGTTTAAATAGCAACACTGAACATTCTGTTTACAAAATACAACAAAATGTCTATAACATATAACCAAGAAGTGTCTTAGGTTGCATGTTTGTTGCCCATTTTTAATGTCTTCTTCCACAGAACAAATTCTTTCAGCATTTTTGTCACATTTTACACATTAAAGGTGATTGTTTTTTTCTTTTCAGTTTCTGTAATAAAACTTGCTAACAAGCTAGCAATTAACTTTTGAATGCATGTATGTAGTACTATTAATGTTTCCGAAAACAGTGATTAGACTACTTGTTATTAATACAAATATAAATGTATTTTAAATTGAAGTTGTATTCAGTATAAAGGTTTGGTGCGGGACAAGTATTGAGAAATATCGTCTTTAAATATTCTAGTAAGGGGCACAGTTAAATGTTTAAAGCTATAAGAATCTACCTTTCCCAGCTAAAATGCATATCTGTATCATTGCTAGAGGACAGAACACTTCCCATAAATGAAGAATCATCCATATGCAAATATATCATTATCCACGCATGTTCTAAGAGCCTGTAATCTTTCTATGTGTGCAGTTTACGTTTAAAAGCATGCATTACGGTTATCATTATCTCTATTCAAATAGTCCCCCATAAAAGACAGTATGCTCTTAAGGAAACGTTGCGTCCCAGTCATACAGTATAATAAGCATCGCCGGGGGCGATACACAAATTGACACTTACGTCACTCACTATCACGATCTCGTGCCAAATGTGCTGTAAGCTACAGTCTGCAAACGTCTGCAGATGGTAGGCCAGCTCTGATATAACACCTTATCTGTACAACGAAATCCAAGTTACTGATAAAATGGGTCATATGGGCGGAATGCATGCCTCGTGCGTTTAAAACGGCATTCGAGTCTTACAGCAGAATTTACAACTCATTCACGTGGTGCATGAGCATAGCCATCATTGACCTGCGTGAAAAAGAAAAAAATCCATCCATCCAAGTGCAATTTACTTTGTAGTGAAACTTGAGCGCCTACCGGTGGTGAAAGGAGGTATTGGCAATACCGATTTCTAAACAATTGTGAAGCATAAACATGCAGATCCATAACAACCAATTTTTGTATAAGCAGGAAATAAACATCAGAGGTTAATATTTTTGTGCTACTTAAAGAAAAAGTTCACGTAAAATTGAATATTTGGTCATTTATCTATCCTTATGTTGTTCCAAATCCATTTTTCCTCTGTAGAGAACAAAAGGAGACTTTTTACAACCTGCTATTTTAAGGAAAAACATGCAATTGCATGAAAACTGTGGCTGTCAGTTCCATATATTGTCCTTTTGTGTTCCACACGAAGAAAGAAAGTGACACAAAACAACACGAGGATGAGTAAAATTACAGTGTTTTAATTTAGAGTTGAATCCTGTTCGCATGCAATCAGTCCCAAATCATCTAAGAAGTCAGAAACTAATTTTTAAATGATATTTTACTCAAAAGTTTAAAAACATTTTTTTAAAAAAAGGAAAGAACTCACATACTACTGCAAAATTCAAACAGATTTGACAGCAACCCAGCTGTTGCTCAAAAAGTTGATAGAAAATATCACTTTGACACTTACCAATTATTGTGGCGAAAACCTCAAAGTTTCGCGACAATGTCTCAGATTCCTCCACAAGGTTGCCTAGCTTTGGCATGTATAGAGAAAATTATAATGTAGTTTAGATTTGGCCACAAAAATGTCCACTAAGATATGGCTACAACAGCCGGTACACTTGGTTAAATGAGTCAGTGCAGATGCCGGTTTAAATCCCAAATCTACTCCAGTGCTCCTGCTATCCGAAACTACACCGTGTGTCAGCATTCGAGCGTTGGAGTTGAAGTATAACACCTCTTTACAAAGCTGCTCACAGAATGGGTGGAGACTTTGCTTCTTGCGATGTCAGCATGTGATTTAAGGTGGAGACCTTAAATCACATGCTTTATTTGATTCTTCGTGGAGGTTTTGGAAAAGTGTATGGATTTCTGACTGCAGTTTCACTCAGAGGAAATCCGAGGGTGTAAACAAATATCATTCGGTTGGAAAAACACATATATAGTAAAAATAAAAGAGCTGAGCCACCTTAAAATATGTTAACGTGGAGTAGCCTTTGATTTGGGAGGGGCGTAACTATGTCCTGACGTCATAAAGATGTTACTGGGCAACCAGTCAAGGAAAACACATTGCTTGGTTACAAGAGAAGTCTAAACAACAAAGTTACGTGGAATTCTGAACCCAGGAAGTTTGTGACGCCATTTCATTATAGCAGCAGAAATGTTTAAGATGGGAAATATTGATGAATTACTGGAATACTTCAAGATATAAAAGTTGTATGTTACATAAGCAAATCATTTGAGAATAATAATAATAAAACAGTTAAACCTGTAAACTCGACCCTAGAGCAAAATTAAAATATAGGACAACTAGTTATATTTCACTTTCAGTAAATGAGGGAGGAGTTTACATGGCCTAGCATAGTTTTATAGGTATCAATTTATTTTACGGTTACACCTATAGTTGCTTATTAGCATGCGTATTACTAGAATATTAGCCATTTATTAGTGCTAATTGAGCACATATTAATGTCTTATTCTATATTCACGATCCAATACCCAAACTTAATTTACTATCTATTAATAAGCAGCAAATTTAGATCAAAATAAAGTAATTTGTTACCGTTTTATATAGCCAACTCTATTTATGCATAAAATATATTAGTCATAACATAATAATAATAATGTAGTATACTCATATACTGAAATATGTGCCGTACACTCCTATTAACACCTTCCCTCATCACCTTTTCAAAGCAGTGATGCGGCAAGGTGGAGGCCGTAAACCTGAAACTGATTTACAATTTGTAGATGAATAGTAAAATCTTTGTACAGTTCTTCTAATAAGCTGACACAATGTGTTGTAAGAAGGTTTAGCTGCTTTCCCACCCTAAAGGGAATTAGGTTGAAGAGGTTTTTTGCGCTTGCCAATTAAACAGCATTCAATGAATCAATTAGCCTTATTCATGCAAGAACATCTTTAAATGGAAAGGGTGGATGTGAAGGATTTGAAGTGTCACATACAATGAGTGTCTTTATGCGTATTCGAATGTGCGAGACATGTGTGGGACATATGTGGGCGTCTGTGCATGTGTGGGTGAGCAGCATTCCAAACCATCAAAGTCATTCCCGGTCCCATTTTCGTGTTTGAGAAATTTTCAACAGTCTGTATCTGTCAGCCCCTTCGCGACGGTTGTTTACTCTGATTCTTTTGTTGAAAGAGAGGGGGAAGCATTAGGACACGCCTGTCAATGCGTAGGGCCGTGGCTCATAGGTCTGTCAACAGGAAGTGGGAATAAATGTACTGTGGGAATGCAAAAAATTGCACAAGAATCATTTACACCTCCACCTAATTTACGGGAAAAGGTTACGAAGCAAGAAGACAACAAACTTTGCAGGTGTATTGGCTTTTACAGAGTGTGGGAGATTTTTTACTACCATTCAGAAACTTGGGGTTGGTAATATATATATATATATATATATATTGTATAATATTTTTATTTTTGATGTTTTTAGTTTCTTATACTCACCAAGGCAAGGATTTATTTGATCAAAAATTCATTAGCTGTAATATTGCCTTTTAAAATGTCTTTTAAAAAAGCTGAATTTTCTTGTGTTGAGTGTCACATGATGCTTTAGAAATCATTGTATTATGCTGATATTGTATTTAATATGTGTGACTTTTAACTGTACACAATCAAGCTTATACTCAACCGATAAATAAATAAATATGAAATGCTGAAATACCTATATCCATTATGATTATGATTATCCATTATGAAACAAGACGAACACTGCAACAATAACAATAATATTATTACCTTTATTTAATTTTTTTACTATTGTTACATCAACCACGACAATGTGAATCCTTGATACAAGAGAAATGAAAATAGCGATGTGAATATTAAGAAATATCTGACCGGTAATCGAAGTGATTCAATCCAGATACTGAAACACTTGGCCTAAAATAACTAAATAACTAAAATAACTGTTGTACAAATTATCACATACTTAACATGGCTGTGCAAATCATCTATGTGATGCAAATAACAGCTTTATTATTTAAAATGTTTAATCCTCTGCTAATCAAGAGAGAGGTATTCTAGAAATATAATCACAATATTGCATCTTTTGTTCCAGGCATTAGTAGCTTTGCAGGCATATTGCATCTGTATAGTCTTGCATAAGTAGCCCCTGCTGTGCTTGACCACATTATGAAAAAGTTCATG
The DNA here is from genome assembly GCA_032357445.1 of Enteromius radiatus. Lineage (NCBI taxonomy): Eukaryota > Metazoa > Chordata > Actinopteri > Cypriniformes > Cyprinidae > Enteromius > Enteromius radiatus. The sequence continues at coordinate 7,050,033 of JAUCMS010000049.1, forward strand.
TAAGCACTTCATCATGGAAACCGAGAGAGAGAGCACTACAGAATACAGCCAAATACCGAAGCAAATTAAGTGTGCGTTGCATGTTTTTAATACACATTTCATTTGATATTATACAAGACGCCGCATGATGAATTAAGACAAAACGGAATTACAGGAGTATCTTTGTTAGCCTCATGTTCGGCAAGGTTTATTTGTTCTCCGCAAACCCTCGTTATCCACCACCCACTCAGCAGCCCACACTCAAACACACATTCTCCCATGTACTCTCGATGTCCTGCAGGCTTAATCCTGGGTTGGCTCGGATTAGCAACTTCCCACGTTAGGCTAATTTAATCAGAACACAGCCTCTAGAGAGAAGCAATGCACGCGGGCTGTGTGGCACACTGACATTTCACCTGTATCCGCTGTTTGTCTGGTTGCGGTAATCTAATCATTGATATGGAAGGTTATTCTGGCCCTCTGATTTCATCTGTGACACAGGAAGCTCTGTCCACCAATGTCCAATCAGACTTTAAAAATAGAAGCCCACACTTCACGAGAACGCTATTATTTCCCGTCACTCTTTGAGCTGCGGTCCCCACGGTAGACATTTCTTGCTTACTTCCTTATTTCCCTGTGCTGTTCGAGTTCACCACAGAGCGGTGAATTGTGTCTGTCCGGTAAAGCATTTACATGTGAGCTTGTTTACTTTTACAGCTTCCCACGTAGTGACCGAAGGAATCAGCGTATGACCTCTATGAAGAGTTCTTGGAAAAAGCTGGATTAACCTAAATCTAAAACATTGCTGGTTTCCTAGACACAAGGTAATCCTGCACCTGAGCGAGATTACTCAGTTAAGCTCATCTTCTGAATATGGTCCTTAGGTTGCTTAATTAGTGACTTTAGAAGCATTATTAAAAATGGTTGATAATTATTTAGGTTCAAGAGTTGGTCAAGTTTAGCATTAAAACAAGATGCAGTATATAAATTGCACTTAGCTCAGGTTCCAACATTCTTAAATTGAACGATTTCAAAGGAAATGTCATTTGTTCATGCAAATTAATTCTTTTTTGTGCCTTTCAGTTCCTTATTAGTTGACAGACAAACAGCTGCAAAGGTATTATGAGGCTAGAATTTAACAACGCAAAACTGAAAGAATCTAAATAGAATTACAGTATGTTTAGCATGAAATAAATATAACAGAAGAACCAGTACGTTTACATCCAAGGAAGTATATACATATATATATATATATATTTATATAATACCTGGAGAATCCTATCCGTCTGCATTCCCAGTCATCTCAATGGCACTTGCTCGGCTGGTGTAGAACCCCATAGAGGTATGCATGTGAAATCCGGCGTCTTTGCTCACTTGTTTTCGCAGCCAGCCATGTGACTAATCACTCTAGAGCCACAGCAAAATGACGTGGCCACAGTGCTGATTGGATGACGAATGTACACACTGTACAATTCCAACCTGTTTACTGGAATTTGTCCAATTTTGATGGCAAAAGCAGCAAATAGAGACAAAAGTGAGGTGTTAAACAAATCAGTAGTTTATTTTACATGGATACATTTGAATAGCCTGGTAATACCAAACTCTGCTACTTCGCTTTACTTCGTAGACAAAGTCTGGAAGGGCACAAGCGTTTACCTTCGCATGAGGGGGGCGCTTGTACCCGTAAGCCAATCACATAACGTTTGGTTATAACGGATATTATGCACTGGCTCAGCAGTGATCACACACCCGGAGCAGTAGGCAGCCATTGCTGCAGCGCCCGGGGAACAGTTGGGGGATTGGTGCCTTGCTCAAGGGTCTCACCTCAGTCGCTGTATTCAAGGTGGAGAGAGCGCTGGTTATTTACTCCCACCACCTACAATCCCTTCCGGACCTGAGACTCGAACCCACAACCTTTGGGTTACAAATCCAACTCCTTATCCATGCACAGGTATGTGGCAAAAACAAAAACCATTGAGCGAAATACTACAACTTGAAAGAAATCGTAAGATAGCCTGCAATTTCAGACGGAGTACAGAAGCGAACTAAAATTGAGCGTTAGTACAAAGTCTGATGTAGTCAGGCTTACATTTGAACGGCCATCAATGAAAAAACAAGTGTAGTTACAAGTATCTACCACCAGGGGCTAATGGACGATGCTAACAAGCAAAACCTTGACCCTTCATTGCATTAAGCATTACTTGGATATGCTTTGATGGTTGAAATGACATTAAACATATTCAGAAAAACCTAATAGTAGCTAACATCAGAGTAATGTCCAGTAGGAGGAACAGCACTTTCCCCTGAATCACGGAACAAATGTTAACCTCTGTGTACTATTAGTTTAACCCTTTCACACGTGAGTTTAAAATATTCTAGTTGAGCCCCCAGCATGAGGTTTTTTAGGCAACCGTTATTTTAGAATGTGTAGCTTTATTGTTTCAATGGCGATGCATCATGCCTGTCATGTGATGCACCGCAGTCACAATAGTGCTTTATGACGCATGGATAATTTTTTTTTATTTTGTTTTCCTTTTTTATTACTAATATTCACAATCATATTCACTATATTATGCAATATTTTATATTCCAATTCTGAAATATGTGCAAGAAAATGTATTTGGTATTTTAAACACATTTATAATGACTGTGTTAGTTGATCTATGCCAATTAGGGTGCCACCATGTTAGTTCGCGCTGAATCCGAGCTGTCGAATTCATCCTCTCATCCCGAAACATGTTGAAGCAATGCTGGGTTTATGCCATCTTACCGTAATTCTGAGAGGACAGCACGTGACATTTTACTTAAAGCTTTCCATGTTGTCTAGTCTCAGCCTCAGAGGTCACGCCCACGGAACATTGGCTAATTGTCTGATGCATATGGTACACTTAACTGGAAACCCTTCAGGAATGTCGAGGTCGTCATCTGATTGGTTGAATTTTATCGGATTTCCGGGGGATGCGAGTGTTGCATTTATTTTCCGGTCCGCCGGGAAACAAAGCGCAGACGTGTAATTGCTGAAGAAAAACTGTCGTGTTTACATGAGTGACAATGAGCATTTATCAAGATCAGCTAAACACTGGCTGACTGACCTGTTTTGCACGCCGGTCTGTTGTTGTGGGGACATTTCCACGCCCCCGAAACATGACGCTGAACGAAACAAACTGTGATTGGTTGTTTGACATGTCGGTCAAACGGCCTTATGGGCGGGCCTTGGCCAAAGAAAGCCGCTATGAATTCCAGACCTTCAGCCGTCAGTCTGAAGGTCTGGCTACGTGAGACTACATGTTGTCAGACTCAAAGGAAGTGCCAAAGGAAGCTCCAAAATGAACCTGACGGTGGTCATATGGCACATCTGTCACCGGTCCAAAATTCTGCAGTATGTATACAATGGACACCTTACTATCCCATGAGGCTACGAGAGAGGACACGTCATATTCGAAAAATGGTGGAAACCGGAGACGCGGCTCTTTTTAACTTTAACGTAAAATGATGTTTGTTGTGGTTAAATTGCACTTATCAATGTATAATCTAAGTAAACAGCTGACTTATTAAAAATTTAAACATTGTAAATCGATGAGATGATTTCGTGAATTGGCTGTAAAAGGTTGTTTAATCATTACTGAGCACATCAAGCTTTTTTTCTTGAAATTTTCACGCTGTTGTGAAAACGCATGACACATGACATCATCAACATAGCGGGTGTAGTACATATGAATTCCTTTCATACCACCCTCATTTATACTATATAGAACGTACAGTTTTAATAGTCAGGCAGTACATTTAAATTCAAATGCAGTTCACAAGTTGGAATTACGAATTTAGGAGCACGTGAGGGCTTTGCTGTTGAAATTGTTGCACGTGTTGTCTTCTCGGAATTATAATATGACATCTTAAATCGGTAATCTGGAAGAAGAGCAGTTACCTACACAATCTGTATATGCTATTAATAAAACATGTCATCAGATTATATTTGTAAGGATCATTATTGCCATTTCTATAGATGTTAGTGTGTATTTTACAAACTATAAATGTATGGTTTCCTAGTACTCCTGTATATTTGAATATATGAAACCTAAAATAAGCATTATATTGTCAAAAACACTGAATAGTTGTGTTAATACGACACTCACCACTCCAACCACAGAGCGAAAGCGGATTTAAATTCAGCAGATGATGATGATGTGATGCACTTAAAGTTCTTATCGCACCAATTGTATGCTCCAGGAACCAGCCAAGCCTGATCACACCGATGAGATTGTTCATGCTAAAGGGTTAACAACTCCTAATGCGAAGAGGTAAACAGAGAACGATGCAGTCCATGTTTAGTCATGTCGGCATTTAGCAACTCAGATTATTTGATATGTGCAACCAGTCTAGTAAATTAGTTGAGGAGGTCTATTTTAGTACTCATGTTAACCAATCTGGCACTAAGAATGAGAATGTGTTTACATGCGCTTCCATGTTAATGTTATGCTACTGTTCATGAAAACTTGCATTAAACTTTCTGAGGTGCATCACTTGTTGCTTGGGTTACATCTGCAGTGCGTCAGCACACTGAAGGCTCATTAGACATCTTGTACACTGATATTGCTCACTGTCCATGAGGTATTCTTACTTAAATATCTTGATGCAAAACCACACCAGCAACCTTCTACTTATTACAAGTAGAGGCTTCCCATAATCTGAGGCCTTGTGAATTCTAAGAGGTGATCTATTTGGGGGCTTGTCCTGGATTGAACCCAGTAACTTGTGCTTGTGTAATAACTTATCAGCATACTGCTGTGATAAAATATATGCTACCCAACACCATGCACTGACTGGTCAGTGATAATTTACATAGTAAATCACATCCTGTTGTTCCCCAGTACACAAGGGATGGTTTTACCTCAAGTCACCCTAAAGCTGAAGCATATGGTCATGAGTCGATAAAAGCTTGCTTTAGCATACACGTTGACTTTCTGGAATTATGATGAGTCGGGAGTTCCTGGGAGCATTGCTTCAGAGAGCTCGTCATAGCACAGCTTGGTGGAAGGGCAGCAAGGTGGTAAACATAAATAAGGTCACTGTCAAGCATCTGTTTGGGCATATAAGGCTAGGCTTTTCGTTTGGCTAGTGCAAAACTGCTGTCATTACTTGTCGACACCGTGTCCACCATAAACGTAAGTGACCAATAGGCATCATTGTTTTCCATTGAGCGAGTACAGTCAGTGCATTCCTGACCTCGCCTAATCGCTCAACCTTCCCCGCCCCACCACCAGCTGCTCATGTCGGGCCAGCTGACAGAATAAGATCAATGGCTGGGCTCATGGTTATGTTTGATCTGCTGTCTGCCAGCACTGGAAGGCGTCACACATTTGCATGCGGGTGTGGGGCCTTGCGCCAGAGTCCGGGACTTGACCGAAACAGCATAAGCATGTAAATGGAGCCAAGTCTACTTAGGTAGTGCTGGATGGAAACTAGCTTGATGGCATATTTTCCTAGTGCTTCAGCGCAAGGACATGTGATTAGGAAACCAGCACAAGTCACTATATTGGGAAAGGGCTCAAGAACAAATCTGAAGCTACTAGGACTAGGAATTTACTTTAGCACTTTAAAAAATGCTTTTCCATAAGATGCATAAGCAAGATGGTATATAAGGGTGCAAAGCGATTGATAGAAATTGACTTTTTCATTTGACACAGGTACAGGGCAGTCTAATCTTAAAATTAAAAAAAAAGAAAGGTTGAATTTAACCTGGGCACTACATTTTTTGAATGCTGTATAGATGCTGCAAAAGATGCAATAGACATTAATTTAACGCACATTTACATAGGAGAAACTATAAAAAAGCAGCACAGTGGAATGCAAAAGACATTCAGTGTGAACAGCCCATATTTGATCAGTTTGTGTGTCCTGTGGGAAGCAAACTTAACCTGGGATTGCTTATACTCCACCCTTTTAAGCATAAAGCAGTTACGTTTTAGCATAAAATAATATGTTCTATTGTCAATTGACTGTACAGTGTTTACTTGGAATGTCGCCCTTCTGATATTGCGCACACTCAATGTTGTCAAAAAGTGCTATTTTAAAAGTACAGATGCACAGTGCACAGACATGCGAGTTTACTTTTTAGGGAAATAGTATGTCTGTGTGACAACTGGGTTTTCCCCCCCAATTAGTTTTCCATGCAGTGCTTCTGGGCTGATTCCGCTAATGTAATGCATTCTAAGGGGCAATGTTTTGTGCTTAAGGGGAAAAATCAGAGCTGTTTTCCAGCTGGATACCTTACGTGGGGAAAAAGTGATGGGGGCAGTGAAGGAAAGCGTTTCTTGATTGGTAAGTTTCAGACTAGACACTTTTAGGTGACATGTAGTCATATGCTGGAGACTGTACATAAAGTCTTTGGATTCTGGGAAGTTTATAGGAGGAAGGTTTTGTGATTTCTTGATGCACCTTACAAAGGTAGCTTAAAATGAATGCATCAGACATTGTTTAAACCTGTACAGTACACAATACGAATATACAGAGTAGTCAAACATGGTTTTACTGAAGAGTTTGTGTACAGGGTTTCGCTCTGTGAGATACCCCTGTGCCCATGCCTCACCCTCGCTTTCCAGTCAACTGATTTAACAACCTCACCCTTCTGGAATGTGACACTTTGCACAGTGGAACGCAAGACGGCCACAAACATCACTGTTAGCCTAAGGGAGATAAAGAGTTAGCACAACCTTAGCTTTACAGGAGCAGTAACATGGTTTATTTGCAAACAGTAATTAAAAAGCGTGTCCTACCTTTCTGACATGGATTGTGAAGTATTATGTGTGTTTGTGTTCCCAACCAAAACGTTAGCCGTTAACATTTCCTTTCATCTCCATTGCTAAGCTTGGACTCCCGGATGTAAATGCCAGGTAACTAATCTCTCTGGAAAGATATATGCAGCCAGATGGTCTACTTACGACATTGACTAGCAGGGGCTAATTGGTCAATGATAACCAGCCAAAAAAGACCAGGGGAGTCATTATTTTTGCTCCTAATTTAATAAATAATAATTTAAATGCCCACATGCACAATTGACTACTTGAGACGTCAGTGAAGCTATTGATCTACGAGCAAAGCTGACAAAGTTCAACCAAAAGCTTTTGAGGTGTGCTGTGGACTTGCAGGTTTCTCTAGAATGCTTGCTCTACGTTCTATTTGTAGACACCTATGCATGTGTGGGTGAGAGCGATAAAAAAGGATGTGGTGTAGGGTCTACACTGAGAAACAGCCTTAAACGACTGACCTAAGACCAGCTGCTTTTCTCAGAACTTCAGCCTTAGTCAGTTCCAGTAACTGCAGAACTGGTCGCGGATCTGCGCCTTGGTCCGTATGCCTGTGTAGGCGGGAGCGTCAGGCCTCTGCGCCCACTCCCAGCTTGCATGCAGTATCTCGCAGCCACCTGAGAGTCTGAAGCTGTGCAGACTGCAAGCGAAACAAGGTCAGAGCTTCGAACAGCAACTGTCCGTCTTCTTACGAACATCTGACGCATGATTGTTACACCTAAGCATGAGAGGTGTCCTGTTCTTCTCTAGGAGCACCATTTCTGCAGAGTTCAGCTCAGTGGTGTCCAATCCTGTTTTTTTTTGGTGGGGCAACCTTTCAAATAGGTTTAGCTTCAGCCTCAATAAAACACACCTGAACCAGCTGATCAAGGTTTTTAGGAAACTTTCAGAGAGGTGTGTTGAAGCTTAGTTTGACCTCTAAGAGGAATAGGACTGGATTTGACTAGACCAGGGGTGGTGAACTCTGGGCCTGGAGAACTGCAGCCCTGCAACACACCTGAAGCATGTAACCAAAGTCTTTAGGCAGCTGAACTAAACTGCGTGAAAACAGTAGATCTGGACAATAACATCTTAGTCCAGTGTCCTCAAAATCAGAGGGTCACAGCTCTGTAAAGTTAAGATCCAAATCACACCTGCTTCGAAGTTTCTAATAATCCTAAAGACCTTGATTAGCTGGATCAGGTGTGTTTGATTAGGGTTGGAGCTTAACTGTGCAGAGCTGAATTGAGTTTGAGACCAATGTCCTAGTTTCTTTACTTGCAATGCAGAAGTTAACTTTTATTTTGCACAAGGGTTATTACTATTGATATAGGTAAATATGTGGAAGAATGACAAAGTGCAATAAATATAAATAGTTGTAGTTATTTGCTTTGCAAACCAGCCCTGCTGAGAAAAAAACAGCATATGCTGGTTAAGTATGTTTTAAAGCTGGGATGCTGGCTAATGCTGGTCCTTTGCCAGCTCATGACCAGCTTAAACCAGCATCAAAACATACCTAATCAGCATATGCTGTTTATATCAGCACAGAGAGTTTGTGATTACTGTAATAAGTTAAGATATTATAACAGTGGACATTGGTGGATATTTTTTACCAATTTGGGAGACTGTTTCTTCAAAACCCTTTGGTGCCATAAGCTGGGACAGCTTGTTCTTTAAGTTGCATATCTGCATATATAGGTTTATTAGACATTTCTGAGAAGTTTTTGCTAGGGCAGAATGTCTGACCTAAAACTGTCTTCTCAAGACTGCAGAACGGTAATTAGGACTATCTTAAAGGAAGTTTAAGAATAGAAGCTATATTCTCACTCGAGCTGTAGGAACAATATATGGCAACAAGAGAAACATTGTGTGACATAAATAGAACCTTTGGTTCCATAAAGCAAAGTATCTTAAAATCTAATTTTACTCTTTGCAACACCACCAGAAAGTGAAAAGTACGTCTTCATTTTTGGCTATGGTTTTCATGCAATTTGGTCAACTATTTAAACGCATTTCATCACAAATATTCAGTAGACATGCAAGTTATACTGTGCAAGGAACAATTTAGACAAACTGGTGAGCTTAACACCCAAAAAACAACTTCTCCTAGCAAAGAATGACTCCTTTCTTGCTCACTGCCAATTCTGTACATGTGCTACTGGAGCAAGCTGCAACATGTTGCCACGATAGATGTCTGACGTTCATAAAGACGCATGTGGTTTAGTCTCGTAAAACTCCAGTCAGCACATGCTTATAGCTCTGGAGCGGCCATGTAAAATTACCCTGTACTTAAGCAAATTCTAGACTTTTACACCACAATGTCCACTGTCTGTAGGATGTTTTTTCTGGCTGTATAGACTAGATCTGTAGCTAGCTTGTGAGTGCAGGCCAATTTTTAATCAGTTTTTAGGGATCTAGAAAATGCATATGAATACAACGTGTGTAGGCTGACAATTAGCATAACGGCTACAAGGCTTGAAAATGCACACACACAAAAAAAACTGAGTAAAAACTGAGCAAAACATTGTCACTGAATAATAAAGATGAATTGATTTGCTCTGGTTTCCTTGGCAAACGGCTTGTAGATAATCTAGGCTTGAACAGTACCATACTGCCCCCTTTCTGTCATGAACAGTACTGTGTTCATCAAACAAATTCGAATACAGCTTAAAATAATTTTGTGAAAAGCAAAAGAACATAAAAGTGACACAGTGTGTTATTTCAAATAAATTTATTGTTATTTTCATCCACTGTACAAAGCAAGCAGTTAAGTCTTGCGGTTTCTGACTTCACTGGGGTGGGGAACAGACAAAGCCGGAGACCTTTTCACACCGACAGAATATCCTTCTGAGAAACCCAATGAGAAAATTGACATAAACAACATTAATTGTACTGTATTCAATGAGTGTGGTCCTGTGTCAAGTCTATGATGCATACATACCAACACAAATTTACTCATTGTTACTCCAATGCTTTGACGATTGCCTCGTTTGCCTCTATGCTGATCAGAACCTCAGCTCGGGCTGCTTCATCTGAAACACCCCCCAGTTCCGACTGGGCTTTCTCGAGGTTGGCTTTCGCCGCCTGTACAAAAGACATGGCACTCCTGACATTTGGTTCACATTCATTGTAATCTTGACACTGATGTATCGGGCGGCAATTCAATCTATAACAACTGACATTATAAAAGGGTGGCATCAATTGGAACAAGTGTAATACAGATCTTCAATATCTTGAAGCACCTTATAAGTGAGAAAACTCATCTTTGCCTTAAAAATCAATGCCGCTGCTACTTGAGCCACATTCTAGACTAGCGCGGCCGTGCGAGCAAATAAACGTGGCCTCTTTCCTGTGAAGGACATTTGTCACAGTGGCGATTACACAGTGTAAAGGCCAAACATTGCTGGGAGTTAAAGGTCTCTCAGTGGGGATTTGACACATCTGCACCACTTCAACGGTGACTGACCTTTCCTTCCTTATTAACCAGCGAGGCCCCCAAGCACAGCTATCTCTAGGAAGAATAAAAACCTGACCTATTTATGTGGAATGAACCCGAAAGTGCTCTTTATTCCGTGTCGGAAAAAGGGCATGTCCGAGAACATCCCGTTTGGAATGAGCTCATTTTCGACTCGTTCTGAGAAAACGGTGACTAACAACGGTTGTGCTTCTATTTAATGATGCTGTGTGGAGGATAAATAGCATGAACGCAATCAAAGGGTGACTTGATATACTTTCAAATGCTAGATTTAAATGATAATCCTATTAAGAGTGTCTATAGTAGAAGAAAATAGGGCGTTTTCGATACTTTCATATACGACACAGATTCAACCTCATTAAACAATCTTCTATTATAATCTCTAAAGTCTTTGTCTTCCAAAGCACCTTTCTCCTTTAATCCTTGTAACCTATTTTTATCCCAAAATGTGACGCGTTAACTAAAATCAAGAAAAAAGTCAATCTGAAATGTATTGGATTTTGAAAAGTGGAGAACAGAGTCATGCTTGAACGAGTTTTCCAATTATTCTCAGTGTTGAGATAACAGCATAGCAGGGACTCACTGCGAGGTCCAGGCTGTCCAGAGGAACGGCCTCCTCCGCCAGCAGCTGCACTGAAGAGTCGGCATTGACAGTGACTGATCCGCTGCTCACTGCAAAACACAAGCCCCAGTTAACCTCAAGCACAGATGAGAGTTCAAGAGTTACATCGTATTGTTTGATGATGCTCGAAAAGGCTCTTATTTGTAGAACAAGCCTGACCCCTTCTGGATGAATTTCTAAAACTAAAGGTTGTCTACTAAAGTATGTGTGGATCACATTTTAATCTGCTTATTTCACCACTGAAAATCTTTAAACATTTTTGAATCACTCTCTTTTGAAGTGTGCTAATGATGACTAAAATACCCACAAGTCGTAGTCCCATGCATCACCCATTTTATTTCACCTTGCAAATGGGTCTATAATTTACATGCATTACAATTTACTGGGGCTTTAATTCAGTGTTTAGGGGCCGCAGACAGTTTGTCAGACAACCCCCAAACACTGAATTAACGCCCCAGTACACTCTAAAGACCGTGAAGCTTGGT
>JAUCMS010000049.1:7065197-7077307 GCA_032357445.1 Enteromius radiatus
GCTTGTTGTTCCCCACTTGTAAGTCGCTTTGGATAAAAGCGTCTGCTAAATGAATAAATGTAAATGTAAATGTAAATAATTATTTATTAACTATATGATGTCGCTCATACCATTAGCTTATAAGATCTATTGGGATATGTTGTCACAAAATGTCTCTGAACTGTAACCTATATTTCTTTCTGGTCAGCATGGAGATATATGTGTCGTTTTTAAATTATGTTTTTTTTTTTGTTTTGTTTTTTAGTCTCAGGCTACTTTAGTGTGTTCAATAACAAAAACTTACTGATAGAAATTACTCAATAGAAATGATGACAGGCCCAAGGGTGCAGTGGATGGTTCGACCACGAGGGGGCGCTCAGTAAATATCAATTTAATATTCAGCGCACGAACTGAATTGATTCTCATACTCAGTTAGTTCAAAGTGAGCATCTGTGCGGAGATGAATAATAAGTCACCTCAGTAGCTATTATTGCGTCTGTCTATTCCGCGTGTTGATCTATGTTACCCAAAACTGCAGTGAGCCCAGACCGCATGGGGATGCCCGTTACTGAGGATTTTTCACTGACTCAAATGGGGGATTACCTCATTTCCATAACATCAGGAGAGGACGAGGGCGTGATAGACACTTATGATAAGTAACGCTGTACCTCACTTTGACGTCACGGTCTGCGCTCCTCACTGGGCGATGTGAGAGTGGGTGTGTTTAACGGGGGACTTCATTCATAAATACAAAAAGATTTAAAAGCCCAAATTAAAGAGAAGATCGGGGAATCGTTCGCGAGCGTTTTGTCTCATGGACCACGTGAATTATAGTTAGGTGAGTTTTGTCGGCTTGCCATTCACGCTGCTATTGTTTCCGTCACGAGCGTCTCAGTGTCTTATTAGAATGACATCGTGCTTTATTATAGGAAATGATGGTAGTCTAAAATCGCGGAGAGCATCTGTTTGAAAACAAATCTTTTGTTTTAAGATAATCCATGTCCATGTCCATGTTTTGGTATCGATTCGAAATGATAGCCTGAACATAAATGCTTAGGGAATGAGATTTAAATTCATTTATACGGGTTTGTATCGCCTGTGTCTAGTTGCTCACATCGCTATTATGGCAAGCGGTTTAAACATTTACTCACGTAGAATAGCTAGTATCTTTTTTTATGTATTAGTAATGCCAATTGTCTAGTTACTAATGAGTCCAATACTGAGTAATCAATTAGCTATAGTAACTGAGCTTTACTAGATACACAGTTGTTACTATAGATTTTTAATCTCATAAACTGAAATTATAATTTTTCTTAAATGCAATATTAAATGATCAAATAGATTATCTACTTTATTGTTATAGTTTAAATATCACCAGTACAATTAGGCTAAAATGTTAATTTAGAACAGTAATATTACGATCTAATAAGATTTATTCAGTTAATAGCCTGCTAGGAAAACTGAAGGACTTTAACCTCTTAAAAAGTTACCAGTGTTATTTTAGTATCGAGTTAAAATGTTAACGTTTAGTATTTTTTTAATATTAGTTTTTACATTTTCTGCTTTTAATTATGTTAACGTTTCTGACATTGTGTTTTTGTCATTTTTATCATTTTCTTTTTTTTATTGTCTGTATAGTTTGTTTAATCAATTTTTATTTCAGTTTTAGTCATTTTTGAACCTAAATTTAAACTACATAAAAAAGAGGAAAAAGAAAGTAGCCTTGGCAACTACCAAAAATAAAATTAGTGTAAGGATTTCTTATATAATTTATTGTATTTTATTTTAAGGTAAAAAGTTTTTTTTTTTGTATCGGTTTAGTTTTAGTTAACTATAATAACGTTAGTAGTTACAAATAACTAAAATAAATATTAGTTCCTGATTAGTTTTATATTATATTATTATATATTTGATATACAGTATTATATATTTGAACAAAATAATTAGTATATTTCTCCAGCTGATATAAAATACATATTTTGCAGTAGCAAAGGACTATTTTCTTATCATTGTAATTTACTGAATAATCAGTAGTGATGATGATACTGTATTAACATGAATTAAACATGAAGATAGTTTGTTGTAGGAATTAATGTTGAAATGTAAATAATGTTGGTGTTGGTGTTTTTTTTATTCTACAAGAAAAGCTTATGGAGAGATTTTTGAATGTGATACACCTCCGCAGAGTCTGACAGGCATGACAAGAGCATATGTTGCATAACATTCACGGTAACTCATTGATTGTGTTAGAGATTGCAAAATGTTTTCAGGTAACTTAAAATGTAGTAACACAAACTAACTCATTTTTCAAGCACAACGATTCAACCTGACGACTTAAAATACACAAACAAGTATCATTTTTAATCAGTGTATCTTAAAGCAAAATATTTCTTTACAAACAGAATTGGTGCAAAGCATATAAATCACACGGGAATTGAAAGTGGCAAAGTAATTAAAAAGGAAATCTGGTAATGCCATTAAATCCGAAAGAACAGTCCGGAACGTTTCAAATGGGTTTCTGTTGATTTGTTTAATAATAAGTACATTAGACGTCTCTGTGAACACTACGGCAGCATTATGTATTCGAGACACAAAAAAACAAGCTTAAATGATCTCAGGAACGCTAAAGACCCTGAGATGGAGAAAGAGAGAGAGAAGCTATGAAAACAGGTAGGTGGGCAGAAGCTGGATGAGTATGCAGCAGGAGCCTAAAGCTTTGCAGTCCGAGCCTTCTAACACACTGCTATCTCTGCATCTAATGCACACAAGCACACGCTGCCTTCAGATAATGGGAGAAAAGGCAGCGTCGCTACATTAAAGAAACGAGGACTGCTTGGGAGGTGAGTGCAGGAGTGAGAGAGCGGTTTATGCAGAAAGCTGTGGCGTTGATGGTTTTAAGGAGAGCATATGCTGCCGGGCCTCAGCCACTGGATAAAAGAGGAAATGAAAAGGGATTTTTTGGGGGGAGAAAGGACATTTTGTCACAGGATTGCATAAGTGTGACTGTGTTTGAACAAGAGTTGCATACAAACATATCTGGGAACTATATTTTGACTTAAAAACTGAGTATTTCACAATCATGCATGGGAAACTTCAGGGATGCATTTGTTTTATGTTCCTGGTGAAGGAGAACTCAAAATCCTTCTTTAGTGCCATAACCGGCTTCAAAGCAGCTGCCTGACTTCCTGTAAATGTCTTCCTCAGGAGGGACACTCTCTCTGGCTTGGACCATGAGCAATGAGTCTGCCATATGGACAAACCAGACCAGAACTTACACCACCGTAAGTATTTGTGCTTCTCCTTCCTGTGTTGCTTACTTTCATTACGCCCATTCCCTCTCTTTGCAGTGCTATCTCCAGACATGTGAATTGAAAATATCCTGTTCTGTGTCCCTCGTAATTGGATCCACCGCAAGATCTAAGTAAATTAGCCCTTGTGAGAGAACTTCGAGTCAGACCGAATCCATTGAGCCGTCAGACGATGTGATAGAGCATCACAACCCAGAGTTACTGTCAGGAACTTCAATTACCGGCATAAGCAGCATCATTAGATTAGATTAGAACAGAGACATTCATTTAGGAATAGCAACTAATTCCAGGATGTTCCGAGATTTTGGACCTTATGAATATACAGTTTACCTTATTTACTCACCTTCCTGTTGTTCTAAAACTGGGTTCAAAAAAGGAGAGCTTTTGAAGAATGCCCTAGCTGCTCTTTTACACAGCTCCAAAAAAAATGAAAAAGCGCCATAAAATGCTCATATACATGGTCAATGTGACTCATGCTTTTTATTTTGTGTCTGAACCCATATTGTAGCTTTGTGTGAGGGACGAAAATAAGCAGTGATGTCTAGTTTGTAAATAAATCATTGCTTTGAGCTTTGAGCAAGATCTTTTCAATGAAATCAGTGACTAATTGTTCTTAAAACATCTCCATTTTTGTTCCATGGAATTAAGAAAGTTGTACAGATTTGGAACAACTTGAGGGTCGGTAAAATTATGACATATATATTCTCCATATTCCAGCCGAAACAAATATTACATTCTACTCATTTCTGGACAGATTTACTTTTTTTCTTCACAGACATTTAGTGCATCATTACGCAGAATTATAATATTTGGCTGAACTCCCTATTTCTTTAAAGAGGGGACATAATTTGGTTAGCAAACACATTTTTGATGTTCTGAGTGATAAGGTCACATTTACTCCATATCATGTGAAATATGAAAATGACTGGATTTAACCTGTGAAATGAACCTGATTAACGATTTTAAATCAAAACGAACCCTAGACTGCTGTTACATGTTTATTTTGAATAAACCTTTTTTTTTTAATTATTGGGACCCAATGTAGTCAGATTGATTTAGTCAATGCTTTTGAAGAAAATTTTACATTTTAAAATTTCCTAACCAAATATTTCAACAGGATTTGTATGGTTATCCTTTGTTTTTTTGGAGAATAAAATGTTCTAGATGTTGCATTACAGGTTCTTCAGATCAATATCTTAGTTCTGGGTTCCTTAAAGCACCAAAACAGCAATAGTTTTCTGAAGAACTAATAAAGCTCAGCGTTAAGGTCCGTTCACACCAAGCATGATGACTATAAAGATAACAATAATGATAACTATATTTGCATCCACACCAGTAAATGATATCGTCTGTTTATTCTAACCTGCTGCTTTAAATTCTCAAGCACATGATGATAGCAGGATTGATTGGCTGTCAATGTTATTTGTTATATGTTATCATCATAGTTATCGTGCTTGGTTTGTAACGGGCCTTTGAAGTGTTAAAATATATGGTTTTGTCCACTTAAAAAAAAAAAAAAGTTAGCCTAACTACTTCTTAAGACCTCCACGATGATGCTACTGTCCATGAAAGAGGTCATTATTGAGGTAAATGGCAGACTAAATTTCAATGGAGAGAAATCAGTTTTCCATACTCTTTCATTAACAAAGTAATAGACCTGATCTGAATAACCTCTTTCCAGATCTTCACCTGAATAATTAATTGGTGAATGGTAATTAGGATCTTCTGCTCCACCAATTGAAACACTGTGTTCAATGTAAGAGTAATTGCAAGGTGCTTCATTTATGGCCTGAAGGCTCTTGTTCTTATGCTCTTATTTAGCATTCTTACCATTGAATATCTCTTTGGGGACGTGAAGGAAGATGACAGTTAAGCAGGTGGCAGGGTGAGAGGTGTTGTATGCCTTTGTGCTTTGATGTCTTTCAGGAAGGAACCTTCTGTCTCTTCCAATATTGTCTCTGAAAGTCTCCGCCTCTAGATCTTTCTAAACTCGTCTTTGGCGTGGTGAACACTGTACTTAACATCTCAAGTCAGACACAAAAGCCCACACACCTGAAGGTCCTCTTCTCCAGAAACTGGGCTTTATGTAATATTACCATTATAGGAACCAATCTTAAACAAAGGGCTTTTATGGAAAAAATGTCTGCATGTGAGTAAAATGGTAACAGTTAGGCGTTTTTTTTTTTTTGGAGTTTAAGACCTGAAAAAATTGGACAATGGAATCGGAGAAACTTCTATAATGTGAAAATTGAAGTCATGCGGTTTTACTCGGAGAAGGAATTTCCATTGTGACGGGTTTGTTTCTTTCTCTGGTGTTTACCCAGGACGTCCCGCTGTCATCAGGGACACAGAATGGCTATGTCCTCTTGCTGGTCCTCTTGTCCATCTTTGTCGGGGGGACGCTGGTCCTGCTGTCTGTCCTTCTGATTGTCTGTCGCCGTTGTTGTGAAGGGGACAGACGTCATGCGTGGTAAGACCAATCCCTCACAACACACCCATTCACAGTCCCCTGACCAAATATGGATGAACATTTCTGTCAACCAATAAGGTTTTTTATTTATTTATTTTAGGGATTTTAGTAATATTCATCCTAGAATTTCCCACTTTGTTCCTTGTATCTTCAAAATGTCATATGGTGCAACCTAAATATATATTTAAAATAATATATTACCTTCATGTGCATTATACTAATTATACTATTATACTAAGTTAGTGGTATTCATAGAATACTTTTTTTCTTTATTGTATTTATTTTCAGCTTTTTTTATTTTTCAACTATAGTTTTAATTTTAGTGATAGTACACAGAGAATTTTTTTAATGAGTTTGTACTTTGATCATTTATTTGCCAAACGAAAGAGTAAAATTTGAATTTACATTTTTGAAGTATTTATTTATTTATGCATTTATCTTGTCAGAACAGTTCCGCAGGAGTCTAATTTTAATTTTATATATGTATGTATTTGGGGTTATTTAAGTCCCTTAAAATATTTGCAAACTGTAACAGAAGCATCCATGATAGCATATTGTAGAAGTTTATTGATATTAAGAATGAAATTTCAAATTCTTATTTTATTTCCTATAATTGGTTGAATTGCATGACAGATGGTCACACCAAGTGACAAGACTGCATGAGGTTAAGGTTAGGTTGCTTTAAAACAAGATGCGTTTTTAGATTCAAAAGAGTTCTCATTTTAAAACACCTCATAAAGACAATTAAAATGGTTGTACAATTACATGAAAATAGCAGATAAAGTGAAGAAATGCGTTCTGTGAATATTGCGAATATACATAATGATTGTGCATGTTGACAGATGATGCATATGATTACGTCTGACACTAAATTATACATCAGATAAAATCGTAACACAGAGATTCAACTGGAATAAACTGTTCCTCTAGTGAAGCCAAGGACGCTCAGCCCCGAAAATGTTTTCTGTGTACATTCGTCACAGCCTGGCTGTATTTCTCAGTGGCTGCTGAGAGGTGTAGAGTCTGCCTGCTCTCCAGGCAGCCCGGAGGAGTGCAGGCTCACACAAATGACGAGTATAATGAGATCTCATAGCAGCCATCAGCCGCGATAAATCACTCCTGGTGCGGGAGAAAGTGCACTCTAGCCAACACCCACTAACACACACACACACACTCGCAGTGTGCCACCGTTCACTGTGGTTAGAGGACTGGAAACCCATTTCCAGTTTCTCATTACCCACAGTGCCTTATGGCGAATGAAACTGTATATTGTCATAATAAAACCGTATTGTTATTGTGCCTATCATACAGTATTTATTTAGATGCCAACGCAGGTGAATGAGATTTTTTTTTTCGCAATTATTCACAGCTGGGACATTTTTAAAATTCTGGCGACTTTCTCATTTGCGTAACGTTTAAAGACACCATGAAATCACGCTTTGGCAGGACATCCTGATTGCTTTTAATTACACAATAAAGCCACAAACTGTGATTTACTACACTTCACTCAGAAATGTGCTAGTATATTTCACATTTAATTACAAAGAAGTGACAAATGACATGATATATTGAATATTAATTTTTGAAGCAGGTTGCAGGAATTGGGGCGGGGGTGGGGGGATGGGGGGATGGGCGCATTTTGATTGTAAGCATTTGAATCGACACAAATCTATGCAGTGCAGGATGACATCATCAGTATCTTTACTCTGTGTTTTGAAAGAAAAATATTGTTTATGAGATATATATATATATATATATATATATATATATATATATTTGTGTGTGTGTATATACTGTATATATATATATATATATATATATATATAGTTAGGTATACTAGGATATACAATATTGGCATATAGATTTGCTGATAACTAGCATACATGGATTAAAATATCTGATTTACATTTTTTAAAATCTTGTTTTGAGTACTTTTACATTTAAAACGAAGTAAATTTAAATTGAGCATACATTGTTTTAAAATATTTTTAAAATATTTTTGTCATTTCAAAGCTTTTTAACATCGACAACACCAGTGATACAAAATATAAGCATTCTTTTTACATTACATTATTACCTTCATTTTAATCTAATGTGATATAATATAATAATTTGGTATTTAATGCTAAATTTTAATCATAAAAAAGGTGCAAAACACAGCCATTTATTTTAATGATATCTTTATAAATATAACATAATAATAAAAAGACAGTTGTAATGCAATATAAAATAAAATAAAAATGCACAAAACAATAGAATCAAAATATTTAATTATTAATAGGCTACCATTTAATGCATTTTTGTAATATAATATGATATAGCATTATGTCATATAATATTAAAATGTATTAACTTAACATTATTTAAATTATGGTATAAAAGATAAAGATAAACATTATTTTTAGATTAAATATATTAGTACTTATTAAGAAATCTAATCTAATCTAATATAAAAAAGGATAACATGATTTTTGTTGAAATTAAGTTGAATAATAATAAACAATAAAAAGTACAGAATAAATTTCCATTTATGTGTGAAATCCAGGAACATGTTTGTCATGATATTTTGAGAATGACCTAGTTCTGCATGTTATGAATGAGATGAACATGAATTAGAATTTGACTGGTTACGTGTTTGCATTGAAGGTTCATTGTTTGCCTCAGGGCTAGCGATGACACCGAAAAAAGTAATACCACCTATATCGAGGAGGCCCAGCCAGTGCACGGTAAGAACTTCTCTAAAACCAAATTAATTCCATGTTATATGCTAACCTCCCAGTTACATTTATTTATGAAAAGATGTAATGCATTTGCATGTGTATTTACATATGGCTTGAGGTAAAGTGTCAAGGTCAAGTTTAAGTGACAGTCTCACATACATCAGCTGAGGGCATCATGCGAAAAACAAGCTCGTCCTCTGGTCTAATCCGTCTCTCCCCACACAGAGATTACGATTCGCGTCGATGAGTCAGATTGCCTGTCGGCAGCCAGCTCCCACGACATGGAGACAGAGCGTTTCCTCTCCACGGGCACAACCGGCCGCCGGGTCTCCTTCAACGAAGCAGCGCTCTTCGATCACAGCAAGAAAACACAGGAGAAAGGTCGAAGGTCAGCCGCCAACTCACTCGCACCACCCACTCTAGACACACAGAGCGCTCCTATTCACAGCAGACTGCTGCTTTCATTACTCATTTATCTGCGCGTTTTACTTTTACATCTGGGCTTGTCAGATGCATGAGCTGTTGATGGATAACAGGGGCATTAACTTGTTTGTCAACATCAAGATTTTGCTTCAAATTAATGACAGTGTAATTTTTTTTATATTTTGTAGGAAAAGAACCAAACTTGATTAGCTAATTATAAGCACTTTACAAATTCATGTAATTTGATGAATGAATATTTAAAAGTATTTTTTTTATTTGTAAGGTCATAAAATGTATCCATAATAGGTAATAAAGAATAAAAAATTATGTATGTGTGTGTATATATATATACAAACACACATTTATTTTGAGATATACTTCAAAAAGTACAATTTAAATTATTTGCATTTAATGATTCAATATCATATTTTTTACTTTGTAATTTTACATTTAATATATATTTTAATTCATTTCTTATTTCATAGCTAATAGCTATTAAAAAGATATTAATGAACAATTTAATAATAATAAAATAAATAATTCTCAAGTAATAGCTAATATTTATGCATACACTATTACCTAAAATGGATAGCTATTAAATAATGAGAGAAAGAAATTTTTTGTTAAATATTAATTTGCCAAATTGCTTTTTAATTACAAGTAAAAGAATAGGATGATTAAAATTGTGATTTTATATATATATATATATATATATATATATATATATATATATTTTTTTTTTTTTTTATATAGCCTACACGTTTTACCTTATACCTATATAGATATAAAAAAATTATTCACAATTCTTTAATTGTTCTTTAATACTTGCATACATTATTGCTTAAAATAGATAATTAGTAAATAATTAGATAATAAAAATGGTAAGTTTTTAAATTGTATTAAATATTAATTTGTCCACTGACATAACTTTTTGATTAAAATGAGAAGAATATGATTAAAATTAACATTTATTTTTTTTATCTATATCTACATCAATCACATTATTATTAAAACAGCTGTTATGCATAAATCAGTTTTTTAAGTGGTACACAGATAAGACAGTTTCTATCTAATCAACACTTTTATCAAACACTCCTGTGATATATTTGTGGTGTAAATCCAATGAAATGATAAATCCAGCCAGCGTGTGTCATATTTCCACCTCACCTCAGGTACACACTTACGGAGGGCGATTTTCATCACTTGAAGAACGCGCGGCTCACCCACCTCCACCTCCCTCCACCCGCCCTCCAGATACTCACCATCCACGAGTGTGAGTCATCAGAGAACAGTATTGCCATGACAACGCGCCCCGTCGCTAAATCCAGCCTCTCAATTTTTCAGGTGACAGCCACATTGCTCTGCTAATAGGAGAATATGATGTCAGTCATAACAAGGGCAGCATGAGATCGTATTTTTCTAGGTCAGTTAAAAGCGCCGAGGTCGTGATGGATTGTGAGTTTGTTAAGTGATGTGGTGTGTAAGGAGACTTTTATGCAGTGGAGCAATTGATTTATCTACATACTGGGCTCTTTTATGTTTTAACAGCTTTTACTTGTACTTTACTTTAGCCATGTTACGATGAAGTGACAGGTGATAATTCCTACTTTATCTCACAAATTGTACCTTCTTTTAGTTTGAGCAGCTGTTATTGATGTGACAATTGATAAGAAATCAGCTGTGTTCAGTATACTGTACTAGCCTAGTACATACTGTACAAATATACTGACTGCTAAAACCATAGTATGCAAAACAGTATAGATTATTTATACTAGAGTTCGTCTTTTGAAAGAAATTAATGCTTTTAAAAACAAGAACACAATAAATAGTTGACAGTAAAAATCTATATAATGTTACAAAAGATTTAATAAATGCTCCTCTTTTTACCTTTTTTAATCCGTTTCCTCAAAAAATAAATAAATAAATTAGGCAGCACAGTTGTTTTTAACTGATAAAAGAGTATTAAAACTAATAAAACAATGTCTCAGAGGATGCCAACTGTCAGACAACATACAGAATTAAAGCTGCTTTGCAATGTTTCGTATCATAAAAAAGCACTATATAAATAAACCTGAACTGAAGGTCTCTTGAGCAGCAAATCAGTATATTAGAATGATTACTTAAGGACCATGTGACACTTGTGCACAAATCAGTGTTGCCAGATTGGAAATGCCCAAGTATTGTACCAGAAGCTCAAAATTATCATATATCATAAGTACTGTACACACTGCAAACGGAAAACAGTTATTTATCTAGACCAACAAGTTTTTGACACAACATGCAAATTACCACAATAGATATATAACCACACAGGACAAGAGCGGCACGATAAAATAATAGAACTCATTATAATTGGTAAAGCTGTCTACACTGGATGTAGAATTATCATACATTTTTATAAAAGTTATCGTACAAATACGATAATTATCGTACATCTGGCAACACCGGCACAAAAGGAACCCTGGAGTATGAGGTAAGAGGGAAACTACAATGAATCAAACATCAAATAAAGCAAAATAACAGGGAACCAAAAACACAGTAAATTAGTCATCAGTTACCATGTTCAATACAGCAGAATCTTAGAGATGCCTAATCGGTTAAGTAGCAGAAGTTATTCCTTCACCACATGTGTGTGATGTCATTAACACTAATGTGATTCCAGTGATGGTGATGTGACTATGTTTGGGAAATAGTCGTGACTAGCTAGTTCGTTTCCACAACATTATACTATGGGGGTTAATCAGCGAGTTACATCTTTGTACGTTAAATGCAATTCTGATTAGCACTTGATGTTAGAATGCTGCTTCTATAAAGTTATTGAGTCTGAATCTTTAAAGGAACACTCCACTAATTTTTAAAAATAGGCACTTTTTTTTTCAACTCCCCTAGAGTTAAACAATTGAGTTTTACTGTTTTTGAATCCATTAAGCAGATCTTCAGGCCTGACGGAGCACTTTTAGCTGAAGCTTAGCATAGATCATCGAGTCTGATTAGACTGTTAGCATCACGCTCAAAAATGACCAAAGAGTTAAAATATTTTTCCTATTTAAAACTTGACTCTTAGTCCCCAGCATACATGCAGCAAACATGGTACTGCCGCAAAGTTTCTTGATTATTATGCTTAAATGGTTTAAATCGTTTCCTACTTCTTATAGAAATCAAGTGTTTGCAAAAGACGACTGAAAAAAGGTCCAATTCCAACACAACACA
>JAUCMS010000049.1:7100970-7119517 GCA_032357445.1 Enteromius radiatus
ATACCTCCTGGAAAGTAAAAGATGATTGTTTTTGAATCGAACTACGTGACTCTCCGCGTCATTCCTGATCACGAGCATTACAGTGGACAGCACCTGAGTTAAATATATGAGTGTCACAGCAATACTTAGGACCATGTGATATTTCAGTTTTTCTTTTTTAGTTTTTCTGTCAATATGGGGTGCTGTGTGTACATTACAGAGAAAAAAAATAGCTTAAATTATATTAGCAAATGACTTTCTGTACCCAATGTATATAATGATTATTATTATTAAATATGCTTGAACCATTTTTATGGAATACTTTTAATTATAATTTTTTTAAAATGTAAATTATAAGTTTTTTTTTTGCTACTATTTCTATTTCGTTATACAAAAAAAAAACATACATGTGTATTGTTATTATTATTATTGTTATTACTATTAATTACATTTTTGTTCTAAAATTCCCTGATATTTCTAAGTTTGCTTGTTATATATATATATATATATTTTTTTTTATATATATATATATATATATATATATATATATATTTTATGCTGGACAGCCAAAACATATAACATTCGTCAAGTCTTACATTTCAACCACTGAATAAATGAATGGCAACTGTAAAAACATTAATAGCTCATATTCTGTACTTTTCCCCCCTCCTTTCTACCAAGATCAGACCATTTTCAGATTCTGTCATAGCGGTGCCACAGCCGCGGTGTGTTTTTCATCACTCCAAATCAAAATCAGACATTTTTCAGAAAGTTCTTGCACTCACTTTTGCACCTCATAAATATTGTGATCTTCGATGAGTGACTGATATTCATGAATAAGTGTTAGATGAATAATGGAAAACAGCACTAAGTTAGTTTCTGTCGATCCAAACCATGTGAGAAAGTCCTTGAGCATGTGCTTCTTTCGGCCACCCACCTCAAGGTCAGCATTCACCGGGAATTATTATACATCAACAGAACACCCCCCCTTTTATAAACATAGATATAGACACTTCATATGATACTTTCTTTTTCTTCTCCCCCTCAGAGATCAAAGACCCTCCATTGAGGATCAAGCCATATGGGAAGAACCTGCAAAATATTAGCTGGCATGCAATATCATACCACAGCGATGGGTGGAAGGTAGGGTGTGCCAGTGAGGAAAGCATGCCAGTGCACGACTATGGGAGTTTACATCAGAACCCAAATCGTCAATATGAACCATGTGTTCCACTCTCAAGGAGCTCCTTGTCTTGAACACAACATCTTAATGAGCTCCATGCTCAGCGGATGGTCGTTTTCCACATGGCTGAACGGCCCACAGACATACTAAGTCTCATCTATTTAGCGGTCACGCCATTGACTTCCAGGCCACGTTTTAATGGAAGTCACGTGCTGATAGGTGACAGTCCGCAGATACTGCTGCCAGGCCCAACCGGTGACCGCAGCATTGTTTATCTGTGTTTATCTGGCCACAGGTGTGTCTTATCAGTTATTTAAACTGTATAATAGTTAAAATATTCAGTGGAATTAAGCTTAATTTTGCCCTCCGGTTGGAGAAATTCTTGCACAAGGACTTCTACAAAACTGACATTTTATGGCCCTTTCATTACAATGAAACCACAAAGTATCTTGAATAAAGCTAGAGCATTAGCAGACAATAAATGTATATAGCAAAGAAAACTACAACCAAATTATTATTTAATATTTTACATAAAAGATGTACAGATAGTCCACAAGACAAAAAACACTGATGATCTACACTGAGTGCTGTTATTCAGAAAAATCGTCCTGCAGACATAGTTTTCTTCAGTTTTCTAGCATCTTTTGCATATCTGAACCCTTTCCCGCAATGACTGTGTGATTTGAGGTTTACGGATGCTCCAGAAGGAAACACAAGGCATTAAGAGCCGAGGATGAAAACTTTTGAACAATTTTTGTTTTTTATTTAGTAACGCCGTTAGGAAGCAACAGAAGATATTTGCATGTTTCCCGTAAGACAAATTAAGTACAATTTACCTTGATCTTCATATTAACGCATCATGTTTCCTTCAAGCACATTATTAATGTACATTTTTGATTTATTTCTACTGTTATAAACACTACAAGTAAATACTAAAGGAAGCCAGGATAGCTAGACAAATCTCAGTAACTGAGGTTTTGGTTCAAACTGCAATTGCTCAAATTGAATGTTTTCTCTAGCAGTGGTTTTGTATGTTGGTCAGACCAGACTCAGCTTTATAATTACGGTAGACTTTAACTGAAAGGTGGATATTTTTGCTCAGGAAAAGGGTGTTTTTTTTAATTCAAGGGTAAAGCTATATTGAGGTAAAACCTTTACTATGCATATAATTATTATTGTATATTATTATGATAAATAGACCTATATTCAATGTTTGTTTTGTAAGGCAATACTTTTATATATATATTAAATTTAAAGAGAGAGAAAGAGAGAGATACTTATATTTACTTGCAATCTATACATTTGCCATTAAAGTTATCTTGGTTAACTGAGTTCAGACGGACCGAGATGAAGTGTGGGAGTTTTCAACCTCATATCCGAGAACTGACTCAAGTACACAACAGCATCAGCAACGTAACTGGCTGGAATCATCGCCCATCCCAGAAGCATAATTTACTCGGGCAAAATATTTATACAGAGGCGGACCGAAATCACTTACAACAAGCCCATTCACGAAACCTAGTGGAAACAACCCACATTAATAGCTCTCCAGACTTCTTATCAGTCTCAGTACTTTTAAGGAACGCCGCAGGTCCAAACATCTGTGTAAAGAAGTAGGCTATTCAACAGCATCATGAACTTTTTGGCTGTGCTACACTGTGTGATACTTATTTCAGTTTGTGAAATACTTGAAGATCATCGAACGAACGGTAAGTGAACGAATATTTCGCTTTTCGTTATTAGCTTAACGTTACTTCAATGGTTGCTATAGAAGTTTGGTAACATAACTAACTTCCAGTGTAGGTAATATAGGTTACCATATGCATGCTTCATGTGTTGGTGCGTTTTAAAGAACACACTTTACACACTTTGACATTATAAATAACAAACTTACGTTTAGTGGACGTAGAGTTCAATACTGACAGTGATCGAGCAGCTGTTGCTATGGTTACCTCCTCACGCAAAGGCGATTTCTAGCGTAAACTTTATATGTAACATTTGTGGTTACTGAAATATCATTCGAAAAAGCTCTATAAACTTATATATACGTTTATTTCAAAATAATTTATACTCTTAACTTATGCCTATCAGAAGTTATCTTTTGCCCTCCTTTATGGGTAGGCTACATTAATGCTAATTTTGCAAATGAATGTAAAGTCAACGCACTTTAAATTTATTGCTTGCTTAAATCTTTACACGTTAGGGTTGCTCTGTGCCTGCTTACAATTCAGTGTAAAAACTTAATGCAGCATTAAAAAACAGACTAAATTAAGCCTGCTATGAACAATTTCACACCTTAGTATCAAAGTCTACAGTTGTATTTGTGTAAATGCATTTATGCCAATTTAAACAGCAAAATAAAACAGTCTATGTAAAGACGGCTAAATCCCACTTCTAAGTCTTCTCTGCCACTTTTGGAATATATAAAACCAGGGTTTAAGATGGAAGTAGCTGTTCTCCCAGTCTATTTAGGCTGGTCAGGCTGGTTTTAGCTGGTCTTCCAGACTGACTAGCTAAGACCAGCCTGGAAAGCTGGGAAGTGGCCAAAACCCCTCTAAAACCAGCTTGCTGACCATCTTAACACCAACTAAAACCAGGCTGAGTGACCGGCTAAAACCTGTAGAATCCTGTAAAAAAAAATTTCTTTATTATTCATAACTTTAAGTGTTTCTCATATGACAATTTTTGCTGGGTATTATGACACATCTGAGATCATCTTTTTTTAGTCATCAAATACTTTTCAGATTCATATGCGCTACTGTGAAGGAATGGAGAAAATACATTAAAAGTTGATGTCAGGGTTGTATCCTTGGCAATAATCTGAGATGGATTATGTGTGTTTTCGTTCTGTATCTGTGTGTGTAGCTGGCATGTGCTGGTTGCAGCAGGGTCCGGAGCACCGCTGTGACATGGTGCTCATGAGAGGCGTGAGCAAGGAAGAGTGCTGTGCAGCCGGCCGTCTGGACACTGCCTGGTCCAATACCAGTCTGCCTATCAATGAAGTCAGCCTGCTGGGATTCCTGGGAATAGTTTCCTGTAAGCCGTGCAAAGGTACACACTCATATTTACCCTCTGTTCTAAGATCTCAGCAGGTAGACTGGATTGTCCTCTTCCAACTTGTTGATGTCAGTGAGAAACTGGTTACCAAAAGTACCAAAGTACAAAGTACCAAAAGTGTTTGCCACCCTAGTGACAACATTTGTTCCCTTTTTTTCCTGATTGTTTACCATTTTAAGTCTTCTACACACATAAGAGAACATTCCTTATTTGAAAAAATCAGGGCTGAACCCATTTTGGTTGAGGAGATAAAATCTAGTACTGTAGGCCAAATGCTGGTTTGGAGAATTTTCTTTGCAATGCAGTTCTTCAGCGAGTTAAAAAAATCATGGATCTACACCAGATGTTTTGTTTAACTTTCACCGGCTGTTGTGGAAATCATTTACTACTGATCGCCTTGGCCAGGTACGTAGGTTCATATAAGGGCTCCAAACCTCTACTATTATCAGACATTTTAAACACAGAGTGTTATTACTGGGGTAAACAAGTTAGCTGACATGATAATTAGAAAGAATTTCCTCAGCCCAGTAAGCCCATAATTGTGCTCAAAATGGTAATTTTGTGGGTTTTATTGCATATATATTAGCTTTGAGGTAATCTGTATGATTGCACACTTTTAAAATTCACTTTTAGCAGGTAATTTTAGCAGATAGATGCATTTAAAATTTATAGTCATCCTTTTCCAGGGAAACCAAGAAATTGATGAGTCATCCTGCTCTCACTCATTTCATGCAATCAAATCCTTTCCAGAATGAAAATCTTCCTCCTACTAAAGTTGTAGTGACATAAGTAAAGGTTTGGTGTCCAAAAATGGTCCATTGTCAATAGTGTTGTGAAGTCACTTTTGAACCATATAGCTTTTTGTTAGTCAACGCAAAACATGCATAGGACTGTTTGACCAACGTTGCGCAATCTTTGTGGGGAAATAATTTGCTCTTACACAAAATTCCTGATCACATAGATTCTGCTTGAAATGACTGTCTTTCTATCGTTGTTTCTGCCAGCTAAAAAATGTCAAATAAAGGAAGGAAAGGGTTAGTTCACCCAAAAAATGAAAATTCACTCATTAATTACTCATCCTCATGTCGTTCCATACCCATAAGACCTTCATTCATCTTCGGAACACAAATTAAGATATTTCTGATGAGATCAGATGAGATCTTTCTTTCCATAGACAGCAATACAACTGAAATGGTCCCTGATCCAGAAATGTAGCAAAAACACTGGCAAAAAAAAGTCCATGTGATATCAGTGGATCAACTTCACTTTTGCAATGCTACAAGAATACTTTTTTTTGTTTCGCGCAAATAAAACATAAATAACATAATTCACTCTTCTACGACTTCCACCATGCTCAACGCACCGTATATGCAAGCTTTAAGCATTTGACGTAATCAGCCTTGTTTACATCTGGGTGAAAGCCCACGCATGTGAAATCTAATCTGCGGCTGTTTACGCATACGCTTACACAGTGATATTCTCTAAAATGGCGGAAGACATAAGTCATAGGAGAAGAATGGTTGAGTATGTGATGATTTTGTGGATTCCTATTGAAATGACTGGATTTTACCTTTACCTGAACAATGGTAAATGAGATTACACTTTAATATGACCTACATTATGAATTGCACATTCAAAATTGAAATTCTTGACTGTGTAGATTTTGAAATTCCATGGATTTCAATTGCAGTCCCTGTATTTCTCTTGCAAATCCTTTATGATTATGATTATTTTGCCCTATTGTGCCCTGGATTTTGCCCTAATGCTACATATTCATGATTCTGTGATTTCCTATTGAAATGACTGGATGTTCTCTGTTAAAAAATGTCTGAATAATGGTAAATGTGACTGCACATTAAAGCCAGGTCCACACTACACCACTTTAAATGTCGGCAGATCACTGTGTTGTTCAAACTACATGACTTGACTGTCTGTCTTTAAGTCATTGTGGTGTTCACAGTACGTGAAAATACGTAAGTAATCCGTAACCGGGGGTTACACACTACCAGGCTGACAACAACTCTGTCACCCAACGACTCTACAAACCACGTTTTGTCACAGGAATGATGCGAGACAACATGCGAAACAGAAGTTTGTTTATTTGAAAATGGATTGCGGGAAGAAATTAGCGCTGTTTTTCTTTCGGTGACCTCAACCCATGCCTTGCTTTTTCATTGGCTATAGCTCGTCACAACACCAGACGCCACGTGATGTCGAGACCGGTCCAAGCATTTGGCATGCTAGATATTTGTTTGGCATCGCCGGCAACAGTGAGCCTCTTTGATGCATTGTTATGTAATTCAAACATAAAGACTGACAAGCACCAATCATTTTCCCCCGATAACAGCCATACATTTTGGTGAGCTGGTTTACTGGCAAATCAGGCTTAAAATCCTGTAGCGTGAACTAGCAATTAGCAACTGAACATTGCAATGTGGAATTCTTGATTGTGGATTTATACGAAATTCACAATATCTATTGAAATAACTGGATTTTACTGAACTGAAATTCACTGAACAATGGTAAAATGTGACTGCACTTTAATATGACCTACTTTTGATTAGTAATAGCAAGTTACAAATCACAATTCCAGATTGGATTTCCATATTTCCCCCTTACGCACAATTCCTGATTACATAGATCTCTATTGAAACGATTGGATTCCATCCCGCACTTTAATACAGCCCATATCTAAATAACAATAGCAAGTTGCAAATTGAAATTCTAGACATACATATTTTTACATTTTCTTTTCATTTACCTATATTTCTCATCAAAGAAAATTGTTAAATAGACATAAAATAAAACTGTATTCCCCCCTTCTCTTTCCTCGTTCTCTTTCCCAATGCTTATTGGAAAGCAGACTTGTTTTGCCTTTCCCTCTTGGAGATGACTGAATTCCAGCACACCGCAAAGAAAAATGTGTGCCACATGCTGGAGAAGTCTGGTCCTCATAAGCCTCAAACACAATCAGCATCATTAAACACTGGAAGTGAAAGTCTGTTATATTGTTTGTTCCATGGCGTTTGCTTTCCATTATTCTAAAACTATATGGACTAGCAGACCCTACTGTGTGACCTCCCCAGCGTGTTCTCAATGTCAAAATGCTTCAAAGCATTCCTGAAAGCTCAACTTGCTCTTAGCATCTGTCCGGCGCATTTCCTTACATTTGTTTTTCGAGGGCAGACAAGGCAGTTCATAAATCATGTCTGACTGCCGGCGGATCTTGAGGAAACATAACAGAGTTTTGCTGGGATTTCCAGTGGAGGTAGAGGTATCTGATTCGGCCTTGAGTGATTTGGTTGGCTTCACAAGGAAGGGGAACAACAGGATATTAAAGAACTTGCAGGAATGGGAACCATAAGCTAGGATAACAGGAATCGTAGAAACAGTTTCTGATGTCTTTTTTTGCCCTGGGTTGAATGGAGTAGACAATTATTGGACAATGTCAATGGATGACTCATTGACTCAGAATGACTCAACTTGCAATTGAGTTCAAGAGTGTTTATGTTAGTTGCTAAGCTATCAGCGTGCCATGCAAAAAATACAAATATGAACTGACTACTATTTTACTTTTCAGTATTAAATGTAGGTTTCTTTATAATTAACTTTTGTTCTCCAACTTTGTCTTACAGAGAACTGTGAGGGGGTCAGCTGTGGCCCTGGAAAGGTGTGCAGGATGAAGTCTGGACGTCCCCAGTGCGTATGCTCTCCAGACTGTTCCAACATCTCCACTAAACACGCTGTGTGTGGAAGCGATGGGAACTCATACAAGGACGAGTGTGCACTCCTGATGGCTCGCTGCAGAGGTCACCCTGACCTGGAGATTATGTACCAGGGGGAATGCAAAAGTATGCAGCAGGTTCCAGATGCTGAGTCCATTATTTTGGTATAATGTTTTGCAGACTGACTGAAAAGCTTCAGCTTCGGATTATAACCATGACTGCATTTTAAGTTCATGTTTGCCATATGTATCTGATAAGCTTTTACTAATATTTACTAGTCCCTTGTGAAAATGTGCACTTGATTGCGTTAAATAATAAGTGACTGCAAGTGTTAAATTAAAGGGTTACTCGGCCCTAAAATTACCCCATGTCGTTCCAAACCCGTTAAAGCTTAGTTCGTACTCAAAACACAATTTAGGATATTTCGGATGAAAACGGGGAGGCTTGTGACTGTCCAATTGAAAGCCAATTAAGCAATAAACACTGTCAAGGACCAGACAATTATGACAATTATGCTGGACACAAAATGCGTACACAGTTCTGTATCTGCTGCGCCACACGGATACACTTTCTACAAGTATTTATGCTTTGATTTGAATAAAACAGCATATTCCTGGGTCACAGCAGACACAGAAGAGCGTACGTAGTTGGATACTCTCCAAAATGGTGCTATGGTGGCGAGGAGAGACAC
This sequence comes from Enteromius radiatus, assembly GCA_032357445.1. NCBI lineage: Eukaryota > Metazoa > Chordata > Actinopteri > Cypriniformes > Cyprinidae > Enteromius > Enteromius radiatus. The sequence goes on from JAUCMS010000049.1 coordinate 7,109,606, forward strand.
AAGTGGAGACGAATTGCTGAATAAAGTCATTATTTTTATTTCCTTTGGTACAAAAAATTATTCTCGTCGCTTTATAACAGTCAGATTGAGCAACTATCGACAGATGTACTATTTTGATGATATATTTCATACTTTTCTGGACCTTGACAGTGTTCATTACTTGGCAGTCAATGGGACAGTCACAAGCCTTCTGGTTTTCATGCAAACATCATCATTTTCTTGATTCTTGACACTATCCTTTCAGAGTCCTGCTCAAACGTCGTATGTCCTGGGACACATACCTGCGTGACGGACCAGACCAACAGCGCCCACTGCGTCATGTGCCGCACTGCACCCTGTCCGATGCCCATGGTCACTGAGCAAACCATCTGCGGCAACGATAACATCACTTACCCCAGCGCCTGCCACCTGCGTAGGGCTACCTGCTTTTTGGGGCGATCCATAGGGGTCCGCCATTATGGACACTGCAGAAGTAAGTTTTTACACACCTGCAAGATTCTGATGCATCCACATTGAACTCATTCTAACATCATCTCTTACAGGTAATGAAGGAAGCGAGGAGAATTCACTCTTCTGAGAACGTCAAGAGCAGATCCATGTTCATATTATGATGGCACATAAGACATGAGAGAACCTGTTTGAAACCATATAGTCTCAAAACACTTTGTTCCAAAGAACCACTACTAGTATTTTATACGCATGCAATTCATACTTAAAGAAAATGTGTGGTTTTAACAGGACAACTGAACTGATGAATTGAGAGTGTGCATATTGTAAATATACTACAAGCTACTATTTATTGGAGAAAAGTAAGGAAGTCTGTGTTATTTATGTGTTAACACCATATATCCGTACATCAGCTGCCTTTATCAAGGTATTTTTTTGTGGGTTTTGCTACAGTTTTCATTTACACGTCAAAACCGAATAATGTAAACATGCACATTCCCGTAGCTATGAATTTCCTCATGATTACTGGATAAAAATGTCTATTTTTTTTTTCTCAAAGAGCTATTTCTTGTCAATTAAATATTTTAGAACGTAACATTTGACGTTTTTAATATTTTATATTATTTATATGTGTTTGATTAGTATATTAACTTAACAGTTATTTTCCATGGTTTTCTAGACCTGGAAGTTATCATTTTAAAACATTTTCTAGTTTTCTAAGACAGTGGGAACCTTGACATGAGCACTGCCACGCTTTAAGGCCACGTTCACACTGACGTGAAGGCCAAACTGAGCCACCCACCAAGCAATGAAATTACCAGCTACAGTCTGATGGCAGCAGTTTTTTACGAGGATGTTGGGACAGTCAAATAATGTACATTACATTCTACTGTTGTAATGGTTTTTCACATTTTCTGCTTGTGTTTTTGTTGTTTTGCTTGTGTTTGAGTTTTATGGTCGCTTGACCTTGTTGTATACTTAAATGGTCATAGGGAAAATTTCAATGACTAGGTGTTTTATCCGATTCCCAGTAAATTGTATTGTGTTATGGAAAAAAGAAGAAAAAAAGACGTAGGTAGACACAGGTTTTTGTGTAAATCATCCTTGTTCAAGTGCCATTCTTTTTAGCACATATTTAACCTTCCTGTAAATAGAGACCTTTTGCAGTATCTAAATATATACTGTAAAATTCAAGTTTATTCAATTGCATATTTTTGTATTGTTTGCTTACTTTTTTCTATTAAAACACAAAATTAATGTTGTGTTAATATGATTCTAATGATTCATGTTTAATATTTTGAAGCCCAAATTGTGTTAAATATTAAATATATATATATATATATATATATATATATAAATAACATTCCCTATACTGGATTAAACTGTCTAGAAATATATTTCTTGCCAATAAAATATATATTTTTTTATACATTTCTATTAAAAAATTATGTGGTAAATGTTTAATATTACTTTATATGTTTTTATTATAAATGAAATACTTATTTACATGGGACATGGGAATTATCATTTTAAAATGTTTCGCTAATTTTTTAATATTTTGTTTAAAGCCATGGATATTTCAACTTTACATTTTTGTCATTAAAAACATTTTACTGTTTTAATATGAGTCTCATAATTGATGATTCAAGCTTAAGATTGTGACCCAATTCATGTCATTCAATTTGAGTTTAACTATAATAAATCCTATATATATATATATATATATATATATATATATATATTAAAATAAAACTGTTAGATTAAAAAAATGTACTCCTAATTTTTTTAAATTTTTTATTTTTTTGTGTGTGTCAGGTCTCTCAGAGAGTCCCAAGGTGACAATTGCAACATCATGGTATTGTGCAAAACACTACAAAAAATGAACAGTTCTTAATTCTGAGAATTTACTCTCAATAGTCTTTCTAAACATTTAAAGTTCTAGATTTTTCCCAATTATATAACATCGTTGGGGGACTTGGAAGGATTAGTGTGCTGTCTATGAGTCGGCCCCTTAACTAACAGTGGCAGTAGTGAGAAATATAAGGGTTATTGACTCATTTTCCTGACTGAAAAAGCTCTCTTGTTTTTCCCCCTCTTTGAGAGGCTCTCCCGAATCCCGACTGCAGTCCGCATCTGGTTTAACTTTGAGAGATGTTTATATTCTGATCCAGGGCTCTTTTATTACATTGGAGCTGGAATTAATTGTTTGCTCTAGCAGGCCATAACAATTCCATAAAAATGTTTGTAATGCATTGTTTCGACGTCTCCCTTTTCTCCGTGTTTAAAAAATAGCTGTTTCTGTTTGTCTAGAATGTTCCACAGTAATCCTGAAAACAATTTACAGGCCTGATTTAATTTTCTTGTTATGACAGAAGGAGGTCATCAGGTGTCCAGTGTCTGAAATTATGTCTGCCTTCTGTCCAAATAAGAAACAAAGTTCTGTTTGTTTGGGTGTTTAGGTAAATCCACACTGTACACCATATAGAAGTAAGGCCATCTTCTTGTTATGTCTCCCTTAAAAGGGTTGCCACATCCTGGAATGATTTCATAGCTGATGTGACATTTTTATTCAAAATTCCATCTCAGAGAATCACCACTTGTGCGTCACATCTGTTGTCATACTCATTATGAGTGGCGCCCCTAATTTGTTCATGGTGTGTGTCGTTACAGGCCGGTTTACCGATTCAAAACGTGCAGGAAGTGCAAACCAGACGGTATCAAAGCATTAGTAATTACGTGCAGTGACACACATAGAGCAGTAAAGTTAAATGCCGTATGTTGTCAGGATCTATTTTGCAGCCTCCATTTGCTGGATGAATACGGGAAGAGAAGCTGACGAAAGACTTTCGACTGATTTACACCTTGTCTTTACAGGCAGATGAGATAAGACTTAAGCGGAAAGCAATTTTGCTGTCCACACCAGACAACACTACAAGACGAGACAACATCAGTAAAAACGTACATGCGCAAACACATTCTTAACCATTTTAGCATTAATACCAAATACAAACTTTATCGTGGATAACACTTATTTGTACACACCGTACTGTACAAAACACACATTTTAATAATTAACTGTCAACGTGGACAAAAGCTCAATTTAAGCGCGGACCAAATCTCGGTCGTGATGTCACGTCACGCTCTGCCGCGCCTTTTTAAAAAATATATATAAGTAGGCTATATTCAACATAAAACGAATGATAGTAAATCCAGAGCGCAAGAAATCCAAAAATATAGCGGTTCATTCATTCATTATTAATTTTGTTTTGATACGAAATCACAGGTCAGAGCTTGCCAACTTGAATTTTTGGAAAGCATGGAGCGAAATGCCAAACTTCTACAAATGAGTTTGTGTTTTACTTGTTCTCCAGAACCTGCATGTATATTAAATGGAAACTGCCTGTTACATAGAAAAGATACCTTCGCACAACCCTTAAATACGTACCTCAATACCTCTCCCTACCTCATTTTTTTTAAAATTAGACATCAGCTTTCTTAGTATTCCTCAATATATTAATTCTAAACATTGTAAAGATGTAATTTTCATTCCATCTTGCATATAAGGCAGCGTTTGTAAGCAAAACAAAAAGAATAAAACAAAAGAATATCATCAATATACTCTGGAAGAGTGCTCTGATGATGACAGCGATGGTAAAATCATCTGCTCTTTTGAATGTTTTGAAAGGTAACATGTCTTCTGTAAGCTCAATTTTCTTAAAATATCAAGGTGATTGCTATTGCAGCAGTTAGAGATCCATCCATGTTGGATATGCAGGTCAGGGTCGCTAAAGATCTAAATATGTAACAATGACTGGCAAAACAAACTTTCAAAAACACATTTGCTTTAGCATCCAACGCGAATGACTTTGGAACACAAACAGATCATCTGTGGTCCTTATTCACTTTAGATATATGTAGAAATTAGCAACTTGGACACTCTGCAAAGCAGACATGAAAAAATGCCATGTGGGTTTGAAATGAAATGGAGAGTGAGTAGGCCTAAATGATAACAGAACTGTCGTTTTTGGCTACACTATTCCTGTAAATTGACCAAAACCACATGCTTAAGGTTAACGGGTGCAAGCAATTGCTTTTCGCTTCAAGTAAAATAGATTAAGACAACAGTATACATCGGAAGTTATGCAACCACTAAATGTCCCGGTCGAGTGCAATGTACAGTAAACCGAAAAGAGATTTTATCTGTAGACTGCCTGATCTCACCATGTCTCGCTGTGTGGTCTAAAACTAAAGATAGGATTCGATTAAATCATTCTATTATGTCTCAAATTAAAACAACACTTCAATGCTTTTTTTATACTGAGATTTATTTACAAATGACAATTAGCTAAATGATAATTAAATATAGTTTTTATTTCCATATTCACCAAATTTCAACCAAATTTACCTTGTTTCGTGTTGTAAATGAACTTACACTATTTTTTTTTCTTGTAGTTTTCATAAATGATTCAGTGTCTAAATGTCTTCTCATGTGCCCATATGGGGTCTATTTTCTCTGAAATTCAGCCAGAGTTGGCTTAAGATATGTGATCTGTCTGCAAGACAGGTCCTCGAGCTGACATCTTCCCCTGTTGTGCATGGGAACCACAAAAACATCCAGATCCATTTCCTCTTATCTGCACCATCAAAGTCATTACTGGCCTGTAATGTAAAGCAACTGTAATGTTTTTAATGCGCTGAGGCCTGACCAAGTCCAATTGACTAATCTGGACTGGTTATTACCTTCCAACTAACAGATAACAATCTACCACGGCTTTGTGCCACCAACGATAGATGTTTCCAGCAGCAACAGGTTACAAAATATAAATAAATCAGCTCTGTGGAACAGAAAAGCAGATGTTTATCACAATGTGATAGCTGCTCTTTTCCATTCATTGAACGTGGATGGTGACCAGGGGCTGTCAAGCTCCACAAGAGCCAGAAAACGATGATGACACATGATGATGAGTAAATGATGACATTTTAGTTTTTGAAAATAGGCCTTGTTATCAGGAACACGGTGTGTTTCTTCACCACGTGTGAAGCAATGCTCCCAGCTGGTGTGGATAGCTCACATCAACAGTATATTACTGTTCTGTCTGATACATGACGCCTGCCGATGGGTGTTGATGACGGAGTCCAGTTGTTCAAACCTAAACTAGCGCATGACTCAGGAACTGAGGAAGTTCCAGTCTAATGTTCTGGCCTGGGGAATAGCATTTTTTATAGACATGCTCAAAAACAGGGGTCCATGAAACATTGACGCCAGATGCAATGAACGCCAGAGCTCTTTAGAGCAAGATACAAGGATACAGTGTTCAGATTATAGGCCCGGTTTCATAAACAGGGCTTAGACTAAGCCAGGATTAGGCCATAGTTCAATTAGGGCATTTAAGTCATTTTTAAACATGCTTAGATGCTTAAACATGCTTATAAGCAACTCTTTCTTATAATGCTCATCTTATCTAATTAAGTAATAAATGTACATTACGAATCAAAAGAGGGGACAGGTTTTTTTTTATTTTTTTACCTCTTTTATACAGAAAGGGCACATTACATGTATTGAAAGGCATTTGAACCCGCCTCACCCCAAAAGGAATATTAGTTTTTAAATTAATTAATATAAAAATGTTAAAATATTAAATGTTTTTGATATTGATAATAATTAGAAATATTTCTTAAGCAGCAAATCAGCATATTCGAGTTATTTTTCTGAAGGATCCAGTGACAGTGAAGACTGCTGAGAAACTTCAGATTTTAAGTAAATAAAATAAAAAACATGCATTTTAAATCAAAATAATATTTTATAATATTACTTTTTTTTGGTTTGTTTTTTCAATATAAATACAGAATGCTATCCTTCGCAATCACAAAAATAGTACTTGGTTGAAAGGAAAGTATTGGTATCATTTAAAATTAATTATATAAAAAAAAACTTGAATAAATAAAAGAATTTAAATGTTATAAATCACAATTAAAAATGATAAAGCCATAATATATATTACGCAAAAATTCACAAACATAAATGTATACTATTTATAAATATACATATAAAATAAATATTAAATAAAATAAAATGTGAATGAAAAACCAAACAGTCAGCCTACTACAAAATAAATAAATAATACACACAAGAAGAGTAACAACAACTAATGTGAACAGGAATTTCTTTATAGTACTGAATAGATGTCAGTAAACTCTTCAGACACAAATAGGCTGCTTCAACTGGGACAGACATGGGGGTGTCGCACAAGGATCAGTGGACACAATAGCTGAGTTAATGAGCGCAAACATAGCAGCGTCTGTCCTGTCAGATTCCTCCAGTCATGGCTCCCACACACATCAGATAAAGCTCACCCATGGGCCCGAAGAACTGAAGATTTCATGAACTGAACAACCTTGTTAACAGAAATAAGACTTCAGCATACTGAGCATTTGGAAGTAAATAATGGGGACGTTTTCTCATTATCAGACGCTTTATAAAGCATCATGATTTGGTCTGACTAACAATATTGTGCAGCCAACTATTTTTATGGCAATGTGGCAACTAAATAGGATTTTCTTGTCATAAAATCAACTGTTTATTGTTCAGAAAACAGAAAGAATTTCATTTTTATTTTTTTTTCTGCTAGTGTTACTCTAGGTCATAATCGGGGTGAATGCACACCCTAAAAATGATATCTTAAATCGCGGTCAGGCGAGTGGACAGAGAGCCATGATTGGCTGAGAGACAATTATGCGGAAACTCCTACTTTCTCCCTGAGATTCAGATCTGTTTCTGTCAACTGGAGGCATTTCAATAGGTAGCACACAAACACGGCAGCCACAGGGTTTGGATTGAAATCTTAAAGATATGTCTCTACAGGCCATTAAATCATTATTTCTACAGGCCGCATGGGATTGTGCTTAAGGAACTTGGAACATGAATCCAAGAATGGATTTACTGCCTTTCTTTCCCGAAAGGCCCAAGGATTTCTTTTAAATGTGATAAAACACTTAAGTAGAGCTTAAAAAGCAGATCCAGATCTTGTCCCCTGAAATCCATCACGATGTTAAACTAATCATTTTTTTTCATAATTTTTCATTTACTGACTGACTTTTGAAACTTCTGAGAGTGGAATTTGCGAGTGATTTGAGAGTTGAAACCGCATTATGTTGCTCATATTTTAGGCTAATATATCTGGTCATCCGCATAAGCTTCTAATTTCACTGAATTGATGTATTATTTGATTGCAAATAATTAATGTATTGTTTGCTGAGCATCGCACCCCCGCAAAAGATCAACGCTGCTCAAGGCCATTAGTCTTGAAAAACATTTGAGCAATCGCGCCATCTGCTGGTCGGAATATGCAATCAATATTTACTCTGCATTCATGCATAAAGCTTAACCGAAATAAACCACCAGCGAACAATGTCAGAATCTAAAGACATTGATACATTAAACCTACAAAATGTACTGCTTTATAATTAGAAATAAGAGGTAAGGCACTTGCATATGTATTTTCTGTACCTAAATCTGTATTTTCTAGTCTGCAGGTCAATTGTTGTAATATTAAATACATAAAAAGACTGCAATCAGAAAAAAAAAATAAAATCTGTGTTTATGGACAACCATATGCCTGCATGGACGAAACACTGATGTTTAAGCCACTAGAGGCAGTAAAACAGTTATGTAACAATCTGTTTCTGACTCTCTAGCTTTCTAACAGCATGTACAGTACACAAGCCTGACTGTAATGGCTGTTATTTATGTTGTAGAACAAATGTGGAAGGCTCTTCAACGTTAATGTTAACTACAGACTTAATTTTACGCAAAAGAACATGGAAGCTGCTCATCTAAAAACCATGCTAATGCTAAAATGCTAATTCTCGAGTAGGCCTGTAGCACAAGTTGGCCTACTGCCATATATTCATTCTTAATGTGGCCACAGACTTCTGAGAGAGAAAAGTTATTGTTGAGACTGTTTGTGCAAATGTTTTATAGTTATTAATAAATATTGATAGCTCAAAATCATTAAGCCTGTGTGCTAGTGTTACGGAAGCTAATTCCCTTAGCTTGACCATGACAATTTTCTGTAAATTTTGGAAGTTTCTGTAAAGTTTCTGTATTTTCTGTATCAAATGGGGAAATGAAGCAAATATAGTCTGCATATTTCTTCTGAAATATTAAATAGCTGAATCACACTGTATACCCTTTCTTTGACTTTTTTATATATTTTTTTTTAATGTAAATGATTCATTTGTTAGGAGTTATTTAGTTTAGCTGACTGTTCTTGTTTATACAGCACCAGCACAGTTTTGAGGATCTACAAAAAGTTTAGTCTTTGCAAGATGATGCTGTTTTTCTAATACATTTTAACTATAAATATCTCCAGATAGATGGAACATGTATATTTTTCCAAGGAAGGAACAGTCCCTATATAATCAAAAAAAAAAAAAAAAAAACCAAACAAAACAACGAGCCAGGTTTGAATCTCTTTGATGAGGATGGAGAGCATTGCCTGCTGCGGTGGATTTACAAACTTTAGAAACAATAGTGCTCTTTTAATAGTTAAAGTAAATAGGGTGGATGCTGTCTGTATAAATTATAAAAATAAATGTAAAAATCCAGACGTAAACTGTTTCAGGTGTGCTGACAAGTTAGATAGGATCAGACTAGAAGTTATGACCTTATAACCTTCTTATGAAACTAATTCTAATTTTTGGAGATAGCCACATGTCAGACAGGCTACTTATGATTACCCAAAGATTCAAAATGCTATTTCATTCTCCAACTTTAGACAAGCAATTTTTTAACATTCATTTGGCTACTTTTAGCAATTTTCAACACACATTTTTTGTACTTTATTTGATTCCACATTACAAGTCAATATTATTAGGAACCAAATCTACTGAATAGTCCAACTAATGATATTCTGACCAAAAAACACATAGCTTTAAACGTTATCAGGGATACCGGAAGCATAGTCTCTTCCAGATAAACATGCTGCCTATAATTGAGGTCCACCAGTCTGTCGTGTCGGGCCGTATAAAGGCCTTTATACGATGGACAACTGTTAAGAATATGTGCTACTGACTCCAGGTATTGTAGGGAGTCATGTAGTATACAGAAAGGGGAATGGCTAGAGGGGAACCAGAGAGAAAAATTATATTTTGTGGGGAGAACTCGTAGGCGGACTTTTACACAGAATATGAGAATGTCATCACTGATGGTTACATTGGTGTAAATGGCATGAGAGACTGAGTGATCCGCACAGGTAAGATTGGCCAGCTTTCCCTGGAGCTTCAGACTGGACCAATAATCCATTCCAAAAGCTCTCTCACACACACACACACACACACATATCACATCCAAGTTAAATTGCTAGCTCAAATTGTTTTTCATAACTGCATTTACTGATATTTGTAAACATGTGTAATTGCTGGTAATTTAGGCAGCAATAAATTCCAACAGTGCTATAATTGTTG
>JAUCMS010000049.1:7135868-7155501 GCA_032357445.1 Enteromius radiatus
TGTGTGTTTTAATATAAACATAATAAATAAACACAGCATAAACGCATATATTATGTAAAGAAAAACGTTTATTTTGGTTGCGATTAATCTCGATTAATCATTGCCCAGCACTAATAATAATATATAAAATGGTTAAACTTTAAATTAAAACAATACCAAATATTATTATTTAAAATAACAATTAATTTTAATATGTCTATATAAATGACTAATGATTATAAATGATTCGAAAACAAAATTAAGCAAATGAAAATATAAAGCTTTCTTGATAATAGGTTTCTACTAAAATAGATCAATAATAATATTTATAAGAATAGGGAAAAAATAAGTATGCATTCTCTTATATAAGCTACTCAATTCAAAGTTTAATGAAATATTTTAGATATATAATAAAAGCTAAGTGCTCTGTCCTATAAAAGAAACGATTCCTTTTATTATGAGACTGCAATGCCTCGTCCATGCTTTTATGCATTCTGGTAATTGTGTTATTTTGTATTTATTTATTTTTTCTGTTTATGCATGAAAAAATGAAAATATATTGTGGATTTGTTCAGGCTAGTCAGTCACACATTGCAGTGCAGGCCGGTGATCTATTAATATTTTCATAGAGAAGACGACCTGAGCACTGCGTTTAAATGTGAAGGAGCTCATTTTATTATTAGAACACAGCAGCTACTGCATTGTTTGCTTGAGAAAGCTCCGTTATGATCGCTTCAGAAGTTTTGCTTTCAGTAGCACAGACAGCTCGCCAGTCATGTTGCCATATATAATCAATAAATCATTTCTACACCCTAAGAGAAGCTGTTTAGATTCTTTAATGTGCACCTTAGATCAGCCTCTCAAGATCTTTAAAATAAGCTCTTGTCTTGCTTTGTTCCCTATATCTGTTTCTCAACGTCCTTGTGATGACCTTGCATAGGTTGAGGTAACTATTATTAATTGGTACAATATTTGACAATATTGATCGCAACCAACAGGCACTATATCAAACGAATGCTGTTTTATTACACCCATATTGCCTCTCTTCTCATGCGTGTGCAGCGTGTTTGTAGAGGCTAGGGTTATTTATAGGGAGTATCCCTGTCTCAACGAACACATGAAGACTGAATCTCATTTTTTTTATGATAAGGGCGTACCTTTTATACCAAAGACATTTAAAAAGCATGGTAGACCCGACATATTGTGACAAAAATGAGAATAGTTACCAAAAAAATTCTCATATTAATATAATAATAACTCACTTACCTTGAGTACTGTGATGCACAGCTTGCCTATTGTTAGTGTCACATAAGCGTAGTCTGTAAATCAAATCAAATCATATGTACATTTCTGTGGCATTTGTAAATTTTTCTCCTGTAAATGAATTCACACACCCGTTTCTTTCATTTTTCCCACACAGGTTCTACTGGGATTTCACAATGCTAATGTTTATGGTGGGCAACTTGATCATCATTCCTGTGGGCATCACCTTCTTCAAGGAGGAAACCACCACCCCTTGGATTATCTTCAACGTTGTGTCCGACACGTTCTTCCTCATGGACCTGGTACTGAACTTCCGCACAGGTATAGTCTACGAAGACAACACCGAGATAATACTGGACCCTGAAAAGATCAAGAAGAAGTACCTGAAGACGTGGTTCGTGGTGGATTTCGTCTCATCCATCCCGGTGGATTATATCTTTCTCATCGTAGAGAAAGGCATTGACTCTGAGGTTTACAAGACGGCCAGAGCGTTGAGGATTGTGCGTTTCACCAAGATCCTCAGTTTACTGCGGCTTCTTAGACTATCCAGACTGATTCGCTACATCCATCAATGGGAAGAGGTAAGATGAGCGCCATTGTTATACGTCTGTTGAAGTAAGGATCTGTGATGCTGGGAAGAAACTGAAGCGCATTTTTCGCTGAGTAGGCTTTAATCTGATGAACATCATAAAATATATGGTTTATGGTTAATTTGTCAGACTGAAAAAAATAAAATAAAATGGTCCCAGCACATTGACTTGGGACTTGGGACACAGTCATCCACATAATAATAAGCTGTGTTATAACACTAGATATAGTGGGTCATTCAAATATTCTGTGCAAACTGTAAATTTGCATACTGTGCACAGTAAAAATACAATATACCACAGCTATATTCTAATTAGTTAGTTAGTATGCTATTCCAAACACAGCCCAAATGTTTACTTACCTATTGACGTCACTTTTCTTGTTTGTAATTGCGAGAGGCAGAATGTGATCAATGGTGCTTTTCACTGATTTCCAATGCTGCCTTCTAGGTGTTTTTGTTGTGGGTGACTAATTAGGTGCACAGGCTAATCAACGTAGCCTGGAGTAATTAACCATCATAAATGTTAATAACAGCAACCGACTGGCCACAATTGTAAAAACAGTTCAGTGCATTAACATTAAAACGACGGCCATTTCAGATGATTACATAGAGAGCCAGCTGTTCAGAGTGACAGAAATTTGACGTTTCGCCTGTGGTTGAGCTGCCTGATGATTCAGTTTTATGTGTTCTTTTCACCACTAAATGGGACAATTATGCTGCTGATTACATAGTGGTAATGTGAGCCAGGCATGGCCCTCAATTACTGAATCAACCTTGCACAGCAGTGCCACATCCACTCCACACTGTTTGGCCCCCGTATAGCTCTTGATTACTCAGGCAGGGACAAAGCATGAGTTAGACCTCCTGAAAGATATGACCAAGTTGTGAAACCCACTTTTAAGTCAGTACGTTTATTGTTGACATAGCACTCATATATAAGTACATCCCTAATCCTAACTAAACTTAACTACCTCACTAACTATTAACAAGCGGCAATTTTTTTTTTTTGTTTAAAGTCATGAAGTCATTTGTTTTTCGCATAAGTCATGGTTAATAGTTTGTTAATAGCAAGAACTGGTCCTGAAAATAAAGAGCGCCCCATGTTTTTTTTTGTTTGTTTTTATTTTTAGACCATTTTTAATTTTGTTAAAAAATGCTGAGATATCAGGCTAGTTAGCTAGCTTAGTTGGTACACGTGACAATCATGAAAAACTACTTAAAAATCATGCCTGGCGATCATATTGTACAAAGCAAAGATTGCACAAGCCAGTGTTATCATGAAGACATTGGTCTGATGTTGTTTGAAAATTCCCTCACACATTTATGCATGCCAGAAGACAACAGAGGATTTATATTTGGTATGGATCATTAATTTCCATGTGCCATGAGACCCATAAGTGCTTCCAATGGCCCCGATCAAAGAAAGCTTTCAAGAACCGCGCAGCAACAATGATATGCTAAACAAACAGCCCTAACTACCGACCATTTAAGAGCTCTAGGCATGCGTCTCTTTAAATATTAGTCTCCAGTCAGTTTTGCATTGTCTCACATCCCATTCCATGTCCTGCTGCTTCTCAAGCTAGAAGAAAAAAAAAAACCCAAAAAACACACCAGCTAAGAACTTTACAACACAAGCCAGGGTAGTGTCTCTGCTTGTCTTCATCTATTGCTGATTTTGGCCTAGTTGCTATTTGGAGCACTTGGCTTTTCTCAGGTGTGACAAGCCTTGTTTTTGGTATGGGAAGAAAGTGTTGACACTGTTTCGAACAACCACGCAAGGCATTATCCTGGACTGGCTCCAGATCGCTCTCCAATAGCTGTCCTCTCCACTTTGTAACCACAAACAAACTGCACACACAGCTGTCTCCTAGAGACATTCTCTCCAGTCCCGCAAGGAAGAACATAGTATCAGCTTGGCACATTACTTTCATCATTCGCAGACATGTTCTGGATTCAATCTAATCTGGCAAAATGAAGTTTGTAGGATGTTCTGTACTCGCTGCATAAAGCTTTGGCAAACCTGCTCTCAATGCAATATGTGTGCTCGTATTCACAAATCTAAAGGTCACAAATAATCTTCAGGTCAAACAGGTTTTGAAACAGTACCTTGTCAAGGGAATCCCTCCAAAAATTCAATATGAGAAGATGGATTACCTGTGTGTCTGTTTCAGCGTCCTGATAATTTGATCCGGATTGTCCTAGAGAGCCCTTCCCTTCTGCTAAATTTAATGTTCTCTTATCTTGACTGACAGATCTTTCACATGACCTATGACCTGGCCAGTGCGGTGATGCGCATCTTCAATCTGATTGGCATGATGCTGCTTTTGTGCCACTGGGATGGCTGTCTGCAGTTCTTGGTGCCCATGTTGCAGGACTTCCCTTCAGACTGTTGGGTGTCTCTTAACAAGATGGTGGTAAGTCTAGCCTTCCAACTAGTCTCAAAAAAAGTTTAAGTACCATTATCTACAGGTACACACTAAAATAGAAATGAGCAATGTGCTGAGTCCATGAACTGAATCTTGGACTCAGCAAATGGCTGCGTAGAAGGTCACTCTGAGTCCTCCAATTATGCTTGAACAATTCCACATAATAGGCAAATCACAAAGCCAAAGCTAACACTGATGTCATCAGTGTTTGACAGTGTTAATCACATGGGTGCATTGGGGAACCGACTCCATCACCTGCTCTTCTCACTTTCTCAAGTCAGCCAGGCACTTTGAGTTACCCCTCCCTGACTTCTCACCATAGTCCATCTGCTCTAGAAATTCTCCCTGTAGTTTAGTTTAGTCTGAAGATAAGATGCGGTTTGGACATTTACTACACTGATGTATACAGTAAGTTATCGTGAACTCTTGCTCTGTAAAGTGTGTGAGAGGACAGGCAACTTAACAGTCGATTTATACTTGTATTATCTGGGGATTCACATGTGGGCTGAACACTATTCTTGACAACCAAAGGGCTGGATTGTTTTAAACCTTAGTATAAACCACTGGCAACAGTTCATAACCTGTCATCAGCCATCAAATTTGAAATTTGTCGTCAACTGTCAAATTTACCATTGGAAAAGTTGACAAACTAGTGAGACTGAACTCTGACAAATGCTGATTATTTAGGTTTTTTCCTTACTGTTCGTCCTTTATATATTAATACATACTCTTTAAATGCTGTCGCTTGTAAGAGATCATGTGACATGGGGACAGGTTTCCCATTGGCTTTTGTTACAACAGTAGTTTTTGAGTGCAGTCATTCTAGTCACTGCCAGTGCTTAGCAATCAAGGTCAGCAGCTTTCGATAGGCAGATTGCTTGAAATGAAAGACGCAGCGTTAAACGATCTGTCTCATTATTTCAAGAGTCCGCTTGGTCTCTCAACAGGCCTGTCTTTGTGTGGTAATGAAGCCTGTGAGTCACACTCACTGAGATGTTGTTAAGCTTCAGCAGAGGTGCTATAAAACACTAGGCAATTACGAACCTTCCCTCATTTGTCAGAATACAATAAAACTTAATGCCGTATAGGCATTATCATTCAGGATACTGAAAAAAGTCTGATGCTGTTCCAATCCAAAAACAAACTTACACATACTTGCCTCCTTCCTTAAAATCTTAAATAGTGGTCGAAAAAACATCATAGATCATTAATATAATCTGAGACTTATCACACTCGCATAAAATTAAAATTCTATTTTGACTTAACATAAATGAGTTGCAGATGGTTCAGCCGCTTTTCACCTGCCACTGTGTTTCCCGCCTCTGATAGATCTGTGCGCTGAAATGCACCCTTTGATCCCTTTTGATCCAGCTGTGCCCTCTGATCCATGACCTAGCATTGTCAGATCCACCCGTGCACAGTTAGAATCCACGTGTGAAAGCACGTGTGATTCACAGGTACATGCTCACGTGTGTTTTTCAAGAGTCCTGCTTATGAGCTGTGCAAGCTTGAGTAGCCATTCAGAGTTCAGATAAGCAACCTCCAGACGTGCACAGACATAGATAGACTCTTCATCTACGCATTCCCGGTGAAGGACTCTTACCAAAGTCAATTTAGTGCAGGTCAAGTCAATTTCTACAAGTGTTTTGTGTCTTCCACCACATACAAGTCTTTACTCTTACCCATAGTAATACTAGATAAGCAATGCTAACTGAAACTTTTTCATTGCAGCTAATTAGCATGTGTAATATAAGCACAATTCAGTCATGTTTCCCTCAGTTGAATGTAGACTCGACACAATCCTATTCTCATACATCTCAAAGAAATAAAGCCCCACAGTAATGACAGACTACTGTGCTAGTGAAGTTTGGCTAAATCTGCTTAGCAGCTAAGTCTTGTCATCACAGTGCCCGTGGGGGTGAGTAACACTAGGTTAAATTTGCGCTAAGGGCCCTAGTTAGGCAAATATAACCAAAACACAATTGCTCAGCAAGATATACTCTAATGTGCGGTAATCTTTCATTTAGCTCAAATCATTCTAGCAGCGCTACAATGCATGTCTGTTGAAACTGATTATGCAGCATTAAGCATTTCCTCTTTTTTCCTCCATAAATGCAAGGAAAAGGAAATAATTTGTGAATGCCTGTTTATCCACAGAACGTAGAGCATGTGTTGGGGTGTTGAATGACAAATGGCTATGCAATAGCTTTCATTGCATTAATTTGCACACTCCTCTGTGAGAAGTATGGCGCTGCCAAGTGACTCTTTGTTCTTGTAGCAATAAAAAACAAATAAATCAGTCTCGTAGTGGAACGTGTGACTCTGATCCATTTAAGAATGAACATCAACAAAAGAAGTGTTAATTACGTTTGTTTCTTTTCCATGCATTTGTCAGGAGGGTCCAAATGTGTAATATAGAATTTAGGCAGTTTGTGTTCAGACAGTGCCTGTTAACCAAGAAGAAAATTGTTGCTCAGGTTATGCCTGGAAGTCTTGGACATGTAAAGAAGATGGAAAGCAGACATGAACTAAGCAAACAAATCTCCCTGCCACCCTGCATGCTTTCTACACTGCCAAGCACTCAAATAAAGGGTTAGACTCCAGACGATGTCTTCTCTGTCTTGTTTGCATCTGCACTTGACAGGATTGTTGGGGTTGCAGCAACACTTTTTTTTTGCCTCAGGACTGTGTAGTAGAGTCTGGGAACACATTTATATTTCTTACTTCTTCATGACACTTGCACTCCATGTGCACTGTAGCCTGTCCTTGCCCCCAACAGAGGCCTCCTTCATCCCAACCCTAGTAAGCCACTTCTCGACTCATCTCCACAAAGTAATTCCACCGATTACCCATCACCCTCCTTTTCCATTGTCACCTCCAACTCTTCCCCCACTTTGTCATTCAAAGTCACTCCTTGACTTTGATTTGGGATTTTTATAGCCTTGTCTAAACCCTTCTCGAAGTGAATGCAAATCAGGTAAACCACATTTCACAGGGACCCATCAGGTCAATCCTGCAAAATCAGTCACTTATGAAGAGAGAGGCACCTTAGTGTAGCAGCTGAGGTCTTATCTGCAGATACTTGCAAGGGGAGGAAAGACATTATAACAAGACCCCGACTGAACAATAAACTCTGCGGTCCCAGAGTTTGCAGACAGAGTGATGGAATAATGAATCTATCACAGGTCCAAGGTGCTATCCAAAGTACTTGGCAAAATGCCTTTGAGGCAATAAGGGTTTGTAGAGGTATACACCTCATGAGCCAGGAATCTGAGTTAAGGAGTACCATGTATCTAGTGCAGATGAAGTAATCAAAGTCTTATCTTTCTTTTTCTGTTTATTGCTTTCTCACATCCCAATTTGCAGAACGACTCCTGGAGCGAGCTGTACTCGTTTGCTCTGTTCAAGGCCATGAGCCATATGCTGTGTATTGGCTATGGACGCCAGGCCCCTGAGAGCATGTCTGATATCTGGTTGACCATGCTGAGTATGATCGTGGGAGCCACCTGCTACGCCATGTTCATTGGCCACGCCACCGCCCTCATACAGTCGCTGGACTCTTCCCGGCGCCAGTACCAGGAGAAGGTGGGTACTACACTCCAAAAACACACACGCACACACACACACACTGAAACACCTGCAGATGACCTTCTTATGTGTCACCGTTTGTTTGATCTTGCCAGATCAAAGTCAGTACCTATCGTCTGTTTGAGAGGATGAAACTGCTCAGGCCAGCTATCCCTATGGCTGAGGATTCTGGGTATTCTCCGCAATCTGGTCTCTCTCTCATCTGATCAGTTGTCAGTCCCTCCCACTGCTGTAATTCGGTCTTCTTTGATTCCTAATCACGGCATCTGGTGCTTGTTTACAACTGCAAATCAAGCCTGCGACCCGTGTCTTGCCGTCACAAACAATTTGGTCACAAACTTTTTTTAACTATGCACTGTTTCCATTGAGCTGGAACATCCTTTTTCCTAAAAAATGTATAATCATTCTGTTATTGCCTTGTGCTTTTAAAGGAAAACAATATTTTGGGATACTCTATTTCAAAGAAATTTGATAACCACTCGAGCAAAAAGGCATGTGTATGTATAAGTACAAAACCTTAAGTACCACAGAATCTTAAATGCCACAGGTATATTTGTAGCATTAGCCAAAATACTTTATATGGGTCAAAATGATTGATTTCTTTTTGCCAAAAATCATTAGGATATTAAGATCATGTTCCATTAAGATATTTAGTAAATTTCCTCCCGTAAGTATATTAAAACTTACATTTTAATTAGTGATATGCATTACTAACTTCATCTGGACAACTTTAAAGGTGGCTTTCTCAATATTTTGAAAATTCACCCTTTTGACTGATTTTGAGGGCCAGGGTCACATTTGACTTTGACAAACAAGTCAGATAAAAGAGTCAGACGTTTCTTCTACAGGAAATGGGGTACAGCAGTTAGATGGACATCAATTAATTAAGCATATAATACATTTTATCAGCAATCAAATTCAGTTTTAAATAGAACAGAGGTCTTTCACCATGCTCCTGAAGACCCACAATCCTGCAAAGTTTATTTCCAACCTGCTTCAATGCACCTGCCTGTGATTTCTAAGCAATTCCAAAGAGCTGGATTAACTGGTTCAGGTGTGTTTGATGAGAGTTGGAGTGGGTCTTCTGAATCCTACCACTCTTTCTGGCACATCCCATGTCTTTCTTTGTTTGCTCAAAAATCATTCAGGCCATTGGTTGAGCCGAATATTTTCTAAACTTTGGAAAATCTAAAGTTAATCCTGCTAGTCTTTATTAGAGCATAAATTCAATTCTACTCAAAACATACATATATTATGACAGCATTTGAAGGTGTGATATAATGCGGAGAATCCCAAAGGGACTTTCGGTGGAGCTCATCAAATCTCGCTTCAGGCGGCAGACTTTCCTCTTCATTAATCACTAGCAACAGAGCTGCTTGCTGTCAGATAACAGAGCCACTACGGCAACAGGGGAGTAGAACGTGCTAAAGATATCAACAAAAGCCATTCTTTGCATGAGATAAAGGGCCCAAAGGAGGCAGGTTATGCCCTCATGATCTAAAATAAGCATGTTATGATTTTACTTTGTGCTAAACTACACATTATATAGTTGATGATTGCTGAGCACTTTTTATGTGTGCTGTGATGGTCATGAATGCTTGCATGTCTAGTATAGCAGGAATGGATTTACCCACAAAAGCCATTGCAAAACGCATAGCAAAGAAGTTTTTGAATGTAGATGAGAATCCTACAATAAATAAAGACAAAACATTTCTTGTCTTTGCAACCTGCTGTGTAGATCCTCCGTTGTCCCATCACATGTCCATCTCCCCTGCTATGTGGAAACCAATGGATTGCCACACAACGACAGATGAACGGGACATTAGCCATTATGTAACAAGCATTGCATTGCTAAACATTGACTTTCAAACACCTGTTTAGGTCCGGCCTCTAACAAATGCTAGAATGACACTAGTATCAGATCAGGTTCTGTCAGCTCTCGACATTACTGCACCCCAGGGAATTGTGGTTGTATGTACAGTCCTGCTGAGATGTACAGATCGAGCTGTATCAATCGACCATTACGCGCCACGGTCTCTGCTTGGATCAGTATGTTAGAATATTGATCACGGCAATGTCTACAACATGAACTGTACACAAACAACATATCGACTGTTGGTAGCATCATGTATGGAAAACATTTGAATAATACAGTATATTACAGGTTTTTTTTTACAACAGTATTCAGAAGAATTACAACGTTGCTGTTGTAAGGGGTTCCGATTTTTGTGTAAGTTTGTGGACTACAAGGTTGTAGAGCTCTCGCATCACGTGTGTTATTATCCAACGGTAAACCATTATAATCCTAGTTGCCATTGGATATATATGGTATAAGTGTATCTGCTGATGGACTCAATGTCCATATGGAACGAAAGCTTGATATACGGTACACAGGACATAGGCTTTCACCCCCCCCCCCCCCGGTGACTATGATGACCTTGATGCCTTGGCAGATGGTCATGGGAAATATATCATCCCTTTATGTCACTGACAGAAGATAAACTGTCTGTCCAGTTAAAAAAAAAATGAACTGCCCCAAAATGCAATGGGATTTTATGCAGTTAGCACGTGTCCTAACATTGAGTTTATAATTAACAGCGTGTTTCCACGTGCTTAGCTTGGATTAGAAGCTATGTTGCAAGCAAACAACAGTGAGTGAGATATCAATTCAGCCATATTGGAAGGACAAATTTGATTTGATTATGTCTACTGTATTACGCAACATTGCATCACTTCTTTGATGACTTCTGTTTGGAAGCTTACACAGGTTAATCTGATCATCTACCTGTCCAGAGGTTTATTGTAAGTCACCAGATGTGTAGCTTATCTTACTGGTGCTAAGCTAATGCTAACTCTGTTGTGTTACAGCCGCATAGCTTTCTACTTTTCAGCCTACCTTTCATTCTTGCTTCTTTCATCCTTCATTATCCAGACTGATAGCCCAGGGAAGCTGAGTCACAGAAAGTTCAAGAGGGAAGAAAAGAGGCTGAGTATCTGAGTATAAACACACTACAGTTTCCTGGGCTATAGACTCAATCTGAGACCTGGTGCAATTAAAACTTTCCTGAAGTGTTTTTAGTGCTAATACACAGACCTTGGCTGTACAGACTCAAACAGTGATTGCAACAAGGTCCAAGTAATTGTCTTCACATTTCTGCTTAACACCTTGTCTTACTTCAAGGCTGATTGAATGAACCAAAGAGAGGAGAAAATAGACTTCCTTGATTGAAAGGGACAAAGCGTAAATTACAGAGTCCGTCGAGCTTGACGAGACAAGCGGCCACTGTTATTTGGAGGTGGCTAAATGTTGGTGTGCAAGTAAACACAGGCGTTTGTGATACTTTCTCATGATATTGAGTGTTTAATCATGGTTTGTCAATGGTAGACAGCCAGGGGGAAATTACTATGGATTCGCACTATTGCATTTTAATACCTTCAGTATTTCAAATAATTCATGTTTTCAGTGCTACCATACCTCCTTTGTGTGTAAATTAGGCCCATATCTTATTCCCAGTTATTCGCATGTTGCAATCAGCATTGTGCTATTACTACACTCAGAAAGATACAAAGTGGAAAGCAAAAATGGCATGCTGAGACCTCCCCGTTTGTATACGATTGTATAAATCCCTTTTCCAATCATAATTAATTAAGATTGAATTAGATTAGGATTTGGGCTGGATTACTGAAACAAAAGGTTTTCATGAAATGGCTTTATGATAGGGATTTCCACTCTGAGCTAATTAAAGTCAGTCACTGCACTTCCCATGATTCCCCACCCACTGCCAAAGGGACGATGAGTAAGAGTGTGCATGCTAACAAACACATGCCACGTCTGCTGTATATAGCGCCTGTCTGCATCTGACAGGAATTGTAAGCTTTATTACGAGGCACGAGGATTAGTGAAGACCTTCATCTCATTTCGCAACTATCAATGCTATCCTCAGAATATGCTCTTTGTTAACTAATCAGATCATTCAAGAATGAAAAAGAGCATTTTTTGTGGAACATCTTGTCAGATCTGTTGAAGAATATGCCACAAATTTCACAACAACTGCATGGACATCTATTGGTAAACGTATTTTGCCCTTTTTCATTGACCTTCTTAAGAACCCGGGGGCCCATTTATAAAATGTTACGCAAAAACTCAACACTCTTGACAATAAAAATATCTGCTTAGACCCTGACGTGACACTAAGCACTTTTCCACGTCAAAGACCGTTTTTTATAAATACTTGGATTTAAGCGTACGCACACTCTAAGATGAAATATCGCGAACATTTTGACATGGTTCTACTGTATATTGTCGTTTCTGGATTCTATATTCTATATACATGCTATATTCCTGGTTTCTGGATTCTTTGGTTCAAAAATGGATAACAGATAAGGCAATGCTATGGTTTTTAGCATTGATGCTTAAGTTCAATACTTTTTATGGTATAGTTCACCACAAAAACTCTATATAGTGAAAGTTCTTTCTTTAGCAAACACCAATAATACACAAAAATACTTACCGAATTCCTCAATAAGACGGCCTGTAAAACAGACAGCACCTGTCACTAACAAGTGCAACAGACTGCACCCTGTTAGTAGCTCAAGGATCGACCCAAGGCTTGTCAAGCAGAGCATATGTCACCACGCAGATACCGACAGTCATTATCCACATGCTTTTTCCTACCAACACCATCCATCCAGCTGGGAGGTCACTAAGGTGCATCACCCTTCCCCCACACCATTATCCTGGTGTGCACATGACCCGCTATAGTTAGGTTATGTTGGAATATGAGGTCTGAGAGGCCGCAGAAGACAGTCTCCCCTTTAACACTTTAAAGCTCAAATTGAGAAAACTCTAGCTCTCGAGCTGCTATCTTGGGAAAAGGCGTAGCAATAATTGGGTGCCAATAATTGTGGCTAACATGTATTGGAGAAAAATCACAAGTTTTTCTCCCCATTTTCCAATTGTTTTAATTCAATGATAGGTTAGAATTTTGTGAGGTTTTTGAATGAAAGATCAAAAGGATAAACAATGCAGATTTATTTTGCTCAGATTTAACAAGGGTGCCAATATTAATGGAGCGCACTGTATATATAATCTGTCTATCTATCTATATATCTAAAAGTTAAAAAAAAACAAACATCTTCCTTTTTGGAAGGGTTGGCTGTTTTGCAGTAAGTCTGTGTTTTAAGAATCAATGGTTGGCTTTTGAATCATCTATAAATACATAATTCATGTAATCTAATTCCCAAACAGCATACATGCCTAAAACCATTTAATGCAATAAATGTTCTGCATATTCCTGTAACATAAACCAGAAAGCCATCACAACACAGACGATGATGCAGAGGGAAGTTGTGCTATGAATAGAGCTTATCGTCTGTTTCATCATACTTCCTGCTTGGAGAACATCTTATTATCATATACTCTTTAGTCTATGATGTTCACTGTGAAGAACCTCCGCAGGAACGCCCATACAGAAAAACAAGCCAGGATGTTTAAATATTTACTTTAATCTGTATATAGTGATCCTCATCAGCATATCATGTGTCCACAAAAGAGGACACGCAGAATTCAAATGCGCAACCCACGTTGGTGGTTGGAAATTTGGGGTCAAATGTGTGTGCTGAAATGTCAGCTTAACATAACTTATACTGTGTCCTTTTTTTTTCTTCTCTTCTCTCAGTACAAGCAAGTTGAGCAGTACATGTCTTTCCACAAACTTCCGGCCGACTTCCGGCAGAAGATCCATGATTACTATGAGCACAGATACCAGGGCAAGATGTTCGACGAGGAAAGCATTTTGGAAGAACTGAATGAGCCATTACGAGAGGTACTATTTAGCAGGAGAAAACAGCACACAGCTGATAGCTTGCCTTCAAACTGACACTAAACTCATTTTTGCATTTCCAGGAAATTGTCAACTTCAACTGCCGGAAGCTGGTGGCGTCCATGCCGCTCTTTGCCAACGCAGATCCCAACTTTGTGACAGCAATGTTAACTAAACTCCGCTTCGAGGTCTTCCAACCAGGAGATTACATTGTTCGTGAAGGAACCATTGGCAAGAAGATGTACTTCATTCAGCACGGTGTAGTCAGCGTCCTGACCAAAGGGAATATCGGCATGAAGCTCTCTGACGGCTCCTACTTTGGGGGTAAGAAACACACAGAAAGAACATCCTATTCATACAGAAACAGACAAGACAAAATGAATAAACTGGACAAAGTTAAACTATCAAAATAAAAGTCACTACAGACAATTCTGAAAAAGACAAACAAATACAAAGCAAAACACTAAGAAGTGCTGAAGAAGATCACATAAAAAGGTTTTTCAGAAAAAATTCCGTTTTTATGGAGTATTATATTTTAATGCATTTCTAAAATAAAAGTCCCAAAAATAAATGTTTTCAAAATATTTTAAAATTCAAATTGAAACCTTGCTGTTCACATTCATTTACTATTTTTGATAACGATAAAAAGCCTTCACTGCTTTGTGTTCAAACTGAAAGCTTAAACATAGAAATTGACACGCTTTAAAATCATATCGTTGCTCCATCTGAAACCCTAGCAGCTCACTTGCACTGGAAAACAGTGATAAATACCACTGACATTTGAACATGACTCCTTAGTTTCTCCCTCCAGCAAGCTTTGTCCCATTTAAGATGCTGCCCCCCTTCGAGGGGCTTGCGTTGGTGATCCAGAAAAAAGACAACGCTTTTTCCGGAGTCTTTAGGGCACGGTCTGGGAGCAGCAAGGAGCAGAGTTCACAGAGGCTGTGAATATACCAAAGCCAAAGGCGCTGAAGGAGGGCCACAGATAAAGAACAAATGTGGCCAATTAATAACACCTAATTAGTGAAGCAGAATGGCAATGGCAGAGCAATTTATAATGATGAATACAGAGATTCCCTCACCAAAAAACCCTAAAAACAATTACACTGTACCTTGTACAATGCATGAATGAGATGGGCTTATTCATGATGCCAGCAGTGTTACGGTATTTATGGCGTTTTTGCTTTTTAACATGCTACAGTAAATAAAAAGTGCACATTTAGTTTATAGTATTCAAGCGCAATGCATTTTTTTAAATGTTATGGTTTTAAAGGGATATCAAATATATATATATATATATATATTAAGATGTTTCAACTGCTTTTGTTCGTGCAGTGAAAGTCATTTTCAGACGACCGCATTTTTCCGTATTATTACGATACACTTTTCTTTGGACTTTTGGTTGAATTGCATTCCCATTAACCAAATAACAAATATAAAAACTAAAATTAAATCATTAAAAAAAAAAGACTCATGACTTTGTTAAATAGCATGGCCATTTGATTCGGTTAATAGCATAATGCATTGTAGATGTTACGTACTGTATTCAGTTTAAATGACCACATGACTTTTAAAATCACATTTGGCTGTGTTCATAAGAGCGGAACATGGATACATTAAGCACAGGGTTCTTAACAGCTTATAAAAATGAGAAATCATCATTAATCTCCTCGGCTGAGCTTTATATACCATAAATGATGCACTGAGTAAAGCATGTAGGTATATGCAGATGTTTAAAGCTATATATCCTAGTAGCAAGCACTTACTGTTTTCTTTATGCATATTGTTAATGTAATGACTGTAAACTGGAGCTAAATTTGATCTCCACACTTGTGGCACTTCATCACAGATCTGACAGCTTAGGTTTGCTTGCTGGGATACATCAACCCAAACCGGGCATGTTGTGAAAATGTGATTTTTTTGACAGACTGCTGCTTTTGCAGGGTTATTATTAGAGGTACGAATCTGACTTATTTTATTTGACAGCGCGTAAGTTCTGGTTCAGTTGTATCATTCAGTCAGTTTAGCTTTTAAACCAGTGCCCTTGTTAGCACACAATGTGTATTAATCAGCTTTTGAGGCATAGAATTTAAAAGAATGCCACATGCAGTATTTAACAAGAAGCCGTGCGTGCCAACTTTACAAAGGCTTGTCAAAAAGAGACGTTGCTAGAAAAAAAAAAAAAATCTTCAAAGACCAAATGAGCTGCAGGAACAGCTGGAGCACTAGAGGAAAATGCAAAGTCCACAAAATTACTTATTTAAATTAGACACATTTTAATTAAATACAATAACCAGTGCAAATAAGAACACTTCTTAATCAGTATTTTCTGTATTGCCCTAATAAAAAAGTTAATAATAAATTAATCTCTTTATTTTAAGAAACAAATACATTTTGGTAGATTGGATAAATAAACAAAAAAGCTAACACTCCTGAAATACAAACAAATGTGACTAAATATTCTGTATTATTATTTGAACAACTGTTTAAGGAACAGAATATTAAGTCTTTTTTATCTCACGGGTCCTTATTAAGATGCACATGTTACAAAGAATTAAAGCTTTATTGATTTTGTTTATGACAGGCCGCATCCACTCGAATCCTCAGAGGAGTTTTATTCACTTTATAGGGATGAGGGCCACAGCAACTTCAATGAGAGTGAGCTGTGCCAACGTTCACTTTGAAGTGTGGCCACATTTTCAACTGGGCAGATCCCAAATGCTGAGCATCCTTTCTACTGGGTGTGTGTGTGTGTAGATAGCCTTTTCAGTCAGTGACAGCATCTTACCTCTTCATAATTCTGAGTTTGACCTTCCTCTCGGAGAAAAGAGACATGGTCAGGAGACAAAGCAAACTGGCAGGTCCTCTACAGTTACATTTTCAGGTTTCAGCTCCAGTGGTGGTGAAATTTTGCGGTCTTCTTTCAAAAAGAAAGAGAAAATACTGTTCACGAGAACATTAGCTCCATTGATGTTTTGATTACATTTTCAAACTGTCAAAAAGAACACATGGTCAGGCTGGTCAAGTCTGTCTTTTTTTTAGAATAGTTTTAGAGGGTTTTGGTCCTTGTCCACTGGTCAGACTAGAAGAGCAGTTGGCCAACCAGCCAAATTAGCTAAATAGAAGCTACTGTAAGACCAAAGATCCTGAAGAAAGGCTGGTTAAACCAATGTTGTTTGATTGAACTTCATCTACTAGCATGGTCAAGCTGGTTTCCCAACTGACCAGTGGCAGAAACCACTAAAGATTGACTACAAGATGAGCAAACCATCTTTTTTCCCCAACGGGCCCAGCCAGCCTTCACTCGTCTTAGTTGGTCACACAGTTTGAGAAGTACTGAAGACCTATTTAAACCCAAGCAAAATTAGCAAACTATTAGGTTGGAACAAGGTACAACCATGTCGTTGCCAATAGCCATGTGGGCAGCGTGCTAATATACTGTTGCGCTACAAATGTCCCGAGTTCAAATTCTTTCCCGATCCAGGCCAACGCTCTCTCTTTCCTCTCTCTCCCACTTCCCTTCCAGTCAGCTCTTAACTGTCATATCATAATAAAGGCATAATGCTCCCAAAAAAATCTTAAAAGAAGAAGATACACCACTTTTGCTTAGCTTGACAAGTGCTAAAGACCCAAATAAATCCAGCTAACACACATTCGAGACCCACAACCATGATATGTCCTGTTATTTTTCAGAGATCTGCCTGTTGACCCGTGGAAGACGAACCGCCAGTGTGCGAGCGGACACCTACTGTCGGCTGTACTCGCTCTCCGTGGACAACTTCAATGAAGTACTAGAGGAGTATCCAATGATGAGGAGAGCATTTGAGACAGTAGCCATTGACCGCCTTGATCGAATAGGTAAGTCGCCTAGAGAGCAGCATTAATATGTAGCATTGTGCTTATAAGAACCACGGAAATACTATAGTACTCCTGCAGTGAAGGTGTATTTACCTGTGCTAGAGACATTGGTGGTACACAGCCCAGAATAATTATGTTTGGATATCCATTGGTCACGATTGTTTTGCCATCTTTGGCTTGTGTCCTGAGCACATAAACACGTAATTTGCCAAGAGATGCAGGCCACCTGCCCTCCTCACCCATTTCAGCATCCTCTTTCCTTATCTCCCAAGGTCAGTGTGCTGCTGATGTCACTCCTTGTCACATGACCAACTCAGTTGTTTACATATTGGCCATGCAGCCACCCCACTCACCAGTGTTGCCATGGCAGCCAGATTCCATAAATGATCAGTTCAGCTTACGGAGGAGTTCAGACCACAGATGCTTTGCAGAAGAACATCCGCTACCACAGTCTCACATTCAATGACCTGCTGTAGTGTCAATGTGGGCTGTTAATTTTAAGAACATCAGAAGTGACTCAGTTGTTTATTTACTATGGGAATAGAGAGGTTCAATCATGACGTCAATTTTTAGGCTTACCAGAAGGCTAATTCGCCAAGTGTTCCCTCAGTAATTTCCTATGGGTTTTTAATGCATACGTCACAAAATAAGGTTACTTGAAGAAAACTTAAAACATAAATTAAAAATCATTCATACCTGAATCGTGAAATTTGAAACCGTATAACTTAACCATATAACGTAATAGCAATGCACCTTGTTAGCTCACAATGGTTTCAAAATTCACATTTGATGTACCGTTTTATGTTGTACAATAGAAAGTAAAAGCCTCTGAATCTTGTTAACTTTATTTATAGGTATAAATTCTGATAGTCCACACAAGAAGAGAATGCTAATAATGCTAAAAATGCGCATTATCCTGGGTTTTACGACAGCAAACTGAATATCTCTTCAACACGAGAAAATCTCACCTCTAAACATGATGAATGCTATAAATCTGTGCCACACATTGCGTGATATGCAGCACGTAGGATGTGGAAGACAGCTTGGTGAAATTGCATGCTCAAACCACGAGTGATAGTTCTAAGACTAAGTGTTATTTGTATGTGGCACTGGAGACGGAGGTGAGAGAAATTGAAGGCGATGTAGGGGCCCTGCCAGCAGGAGCTGTGCAAAGGATATCATTTTAGCTCCAAATCGTCTTGCTAGCAGCAGGGTGCAGGTGATAGGCACGCGCCATGTCGCGAGTTAGTGTTAGCGCTACTGTGACTCAGCACAACGACACCAGCGCCAGACATTATAGCTTCCCTCTCACTGGAAATCTCAGCAGGGCTCTGGGGCTTGTTGTTCACAGAGAACTGGTTGACCCATCAGTTTGATAAAGCAGTCATCAGAAAAAAACTGAGTAAAGTGCAAAAAAAACAACATTTGAACAAGTTCAGTCAAGACAGTACTAGAGTTGTGCAAAACTACATATATTGGTTTGGGGTTTACCTCACCTCTATTGGACAAGTTTATTAGAGGCCATTTAAATTAGATACACTCTTGTTCAAAAACAGCAAGATGGATCGCAGGAGATTGGAACACGAAACAGTGATCCTGAGACACATTCTTGGTCAAATTTTTCCTTGAGATGTCACTTCCTTTTCCTTTTCTTCCTTTCCTTGACAGACCACTGGTTCATGGGTGTCCCATCCAGGGGTGCCATAAACGGAAGGGGATAGTTAGGACAATTCTAAGGGCCCGAGAAGGAGGCCCAAACATAATTTCTACTGAGGGGGACAAACCCATAACACACCCTAGACCCCCCAATATGCTGTTCAGGGACTCAGAAACTATAGCCCTGGTCCCATCCTCCACCTGGACAACCACTTTCCTGCAGATTTTAGTTTAATTAGGAATATAGCTAAACTTTGGAGGATTCGACACTGGACTAATTGGCTGTTTGACCACTGTAATTTATCCTTTCTCCACATCGTGCAAGTCTAGCAAATTTCCATTAATTTTAGCACCATAGTCGGGCTCGGTCACATTAGCGCGGTAAGGCATTAAAATTTAAAACTGCTTGTGCGCCTGTGTTATGCCCCGTGTGCGCTGATGCGCTCATCTGT
>JAUCMS010000049.1:7155601-7175554 GCA_032357445.1 Enteromius radiatus
TTCAGTTGCGGATAACAAACAAGTATGCAAATGAAATTATCGCTGCCGGAAAAATTATCGAGGGCATTTTTTTTTATTGTGCGATTAATCGTTTTATCGACTATCGCGACAGGCCTAACCACAGCTCTGTGCATTTTGTATGTATGCCTTAGCACTTCAGACATTTGTTCTGTTTGACTCAAAGTGCCCTATTAAGTGGATATCATACCAAGTGGATATCATAGGAGATACTGTGATGATTCTAGTTTAAAAGGGAGCATATATTTTCCATTTAGAAGGCATAAAAGTGTGCAAGACATGAATGTAAATGGTATTTATATCAAGAGGTGTATCATGTCATACTTATGCCGCAGTTCAACGCTCAATGGATTTCCCGTGTTCAGGGAGCAGGGTGCAAAGAACACTTTGTAGGGACCCTGTCAATCGAAAAACAGTCCATGCATGGAGCTCACTTCTAACAAGCTGGTAATGTTAAATAAGAGAAGCATGCAATATATGCAGAGCGGTGGCACACGAGGACTGGAATTCAGAACCATTGGAGCAGAGTGTAATGTATTCACTATAATAAGAATGAAACATTTAGCTTGTATTAGGTAATATTACTCTTGGATATCCATCACTGCAGTATTCCTACCTAGTTAACACATATTTGTGTTCAAGTACGGCTTCAAGGTCCACAGACAAAGCTATAACTCACTGTAATCTGTACCTTTCAGGGAAGAAGAACTCCATCCTGATGCACAAAGTACAACACGATCTTAACTCTGGTGTCTTCAACAACCGTGAGAACGAGATGATCCAGGAGATTGTGAAGTACGATCGGGAAATGGTTAAACTGGTTAAACAAGGGGACATGCAAAGGCCCAGGGCCATGTCCATGACTGCTTCAACTCACGGGAACCTATTTGGACCTTCCAGTCAACCCTCTACAAGTTCTGCCATTGCTAGCCTTCAGCAGGCTGTTGCCATGAGCTTTTGTCCCCAGATGGGCAACCCTCTAGTGGGTTCTGGGGCGGTCCAGTCTCCCCGCATGATTCGGCGCTTCCAGGTGGTCCAGAGCCAGACGCCCCCAGGCTCCCAGTACTCCACCTTAGCCCTTGCTTCTGCCCTTGCAAGCACACCTGTCCACAGCCCTCTGGCAACAGCTGGTCGAACATTCCAATATGGTTCTAGTCCCCCAGGTGCGCCCTCAGGTTCCCAGTTATCCCTTGTACAACAACACGTCCCCACTCCCACGCATCGACCACCAGTCCCCAGGAGCACTCTAAGCCAAGACGCTCGAGCCCTATCTGCCTCCCAGCCCTCCTTACCCCATGACATGGTGCAGCCAGTTGTCCCAAGCCCTCCCCAATCCACCAGAGTCTCCTCCACTTCCATCGGTCCCCCTCAGAACCTCCCAGGCCCTGCTGGTCTTAGAGGAAGCATCCCACCGAGAATGGCACTACCCCATCAAATGTCTGTAGGTGCATTTCCTCCTGCTTCCCTCCCTCAAATGAGACCCAGCTTGGATTCAGGACTGCCCAAGAAGGATTCAATAACCAGTCTCCCAGAAACTGAACCACATCACGTCAGATCTAGATTATCATCAAATTTGTGACCACAATAGAGTTGGTGGGCTCTCTCTGGGTCAGGAATATGTGGACTCTCCTTCACCAAGTACTATTCCCGACCCCTGTCACACCTTTGAAATTTACTCTCAGAATGTATGTGGTGTGACTGGCCACAAGGGCAAACAAACCCTCGAGACTTGATAGTACATAATGAACATGTCTGTATCATTCTTACCACGATTGGAACTTTTCCATTTTACCTATGATATAAACATCAATGTAGCTTCCACCCTCACAATTTGCCTCTTTGAAATGGTTTTCTTTATTGTAGCTGTTCACAAAGATTACTAATGTACCACTCCCTTTTATATACTGTAGTTCAATGATGCAAACTGATATGTGTCTGAATACCGGTACTTAGCATTTTGCTTCTGATCACAATATAGGAGCTTACTCCCTATTCTCTACATGAACCGGCTAGACAATAGATATATAACCTATAATGCACAATATTAGAATTGTTATAGAAAAACAATATATTTAACAGCGCGATAGTTCCAAATTGGTTACGAAACGTGATGTATTCGTACTGGAACTGCTGTCCATGTGTTTGTCTTATTCCTTCAGACCAAAGTTGGGCCAAAGGAAAATGTTAACGTGAGATGACATGTAAAGGTGTCAAATGAAATGAAAGGATAAAAACAAATAGAATTTCATTGCCTTGATTTGACTAAAAATACTGTGTGTGTGTGTGACCTTACGTGTGTGTTTTTCTTAGCTGTCCCACAACAGAGCACATTTCACTTAATTTAGCGTTGGGACAATTAAATGAATCAAACGTTTCCTAATCAAGGTTCATGGAAGTGAATACCACATACATTTCAAGCTAATTATGCTGCTGAAATATGAAGTTTAACAACAGGGAAACTCATTTGCCCTTATCTGGTGCATTCAAATGCATTTAAGTCTTAATTACAAAGGACTTAAGTAGCTTTGTTTTCAAAGGTCAGATTTCATTATTAATGAACTATTTATTTAAGATTGTGGCTTTGTCCTGTTTGTAACAACCCTCCCGCACAAATAAAGTGCATGAACATGTCAGCACTCAAAGCCTAAGCGGCAGGGACTGCACATTTTAGAAAGTGAGTGAGGTTATACGAGCGAGTACATCTCCTCTGAAATGTGACGAGATCCATCAGGCGACGACGAGTCGCTCCACTATCTCTTGTTTTGGAGCGCTAAATAACTCGCTCGCTATGGCTACCTAATGAGGTCTGATGTGCTCTCAGTCTTTGAATCCTTGAAAACCTATTTATATTCTGTGGTTACTTACCATTTCACAGCTTGAAAGAGACTATAGGCTGCTACTTTTTTTTGTTCTTGGCATCCTGGAGACGAAGCCAATGCGTGAATTGATTGTTTATGACTTCTAAAAGAGAACTAAATGGCAGATGGTTGAAAATAGCATTAGACTGTTCGCGTACAGGGTGTAAAGCTCATTTTTGATTACTTTGAATAGAATCATAATGTCTTTCCCTTGTAAAAACTGAGTTAAATGAGTCCCTGTGGACATTGCTGTGTACAAACCAGTACCGCCCCATAAGCTGATAAAAAAAGTGCTTTTAGCAATGCACATATCCTCAGTTTTATATTGCACCAAATACAGATGTTGATTTTATTCAATATATGCCAAGTGTTACTTTTTTGCCAAATTCAAAGTAATATTTCAAGCAATAAAGTTTACAATGTGTCCATGAGAAAAGAATATTTGTCTCAGTTATCATTAACAAAACTCATATTTCACAAAGTACCACTAAGTTTTACTATGCATTATGGTAGAGGGAAAAATGTTTAATGAAACTTTTGACTGGAGGGCATGCTAACCTTTACAACGCCGCACATATTTTATTTGTCATCATCATTTATCCATACCATCTGTGGTTATTTTTCCATGACTATATTGATTAAAAAGACATGTTTTTAGTAGCGGTTCTGCGGTTTTGTTTGAATAAACTTTCAAAACATCTTGAGATGAAGCTAGTTAAAGAGTGTTCCATTAATTAGGATATTACAAGAGCCTGGGGTTGTTTTGCAGCTTTGCGTAAAATGAAGGTGTATAATGACGGGCCCAGGGTCAAATGTACATGCCGTTTAATGAACTTAATTGAGTTCATTACATCAGGTCTATGATGTTTGGTCCAGCAAATCTGAAATGCAATTTTATTTGCTTAAAATGTATCCTAAATGTAAGCAACCCACAGCACCATATCTCGTCACCAGCTATAATCTTCCTTAAAAATGAGCAAATTGTGTTGTGTTTTGTAGTCATACTTTCCCCTGAGAGTCGGTCTGATGTCTAAGTCGACATTATTATGGATTCAACACAATTTTGCATTTGTCAGACAAGCCACTATAAAAAGAAGCAAACTTTAGACTTTTGTTAAGTTCCTCTCTTCTTGAACATTCTCTGAGTTGACACCATGTCAGCATGTTCAACTTGTGGTCAGTCTACTCAAGATGTTGAAAGATGTGACACGGTGAACCCTTGAGAGGCATCTTTCCCTCAGAAGGCATCTCTGTGACAACTTCAATCAATCCAATGTTGAGTGCACAGACTTTTTTTGTTTTCTTCAAGAGGTATTGTGCATTCAAAAAAACAAAACAAAACAAAAAAAAAACTAGAAAAACCATTTTCCAAAAAAAGTTTCTTTGCAAAAAAATAAAAATAGTTTTTAAAGATTAAAAAAAAAACAAACAAACTAATAAATAAGCATTACACATAATATATATATAATTTAAATTCCAAGAAATAACTCAATTTTTTTCTTGTTTTCTGGCATGCAGTCATCTTTCAGTTCCATTGGTAATATCTGGTAGAAGTAGTAACCACAGCAACTATAAAATAATGTATTAATCAAAATAACTGCATTTTAGTCGTAGCTTCTGAGATGAACACTTTAGTCACTGGATATCTGCTCATCTCATATCCATCCATGTGTGTCTTACAAGGCAAAGTTGTTTATCAAAGCAAAAAGCTTTGATTTTATTGTAGGATGCTGTTGGTCACGTCAGCGAGTGTAAAAAAAAGTGGCAACAGAAATATGAAGATGACTTCATTAGAAAAAAAAAAGTAATTTTAAAACAGCTTCAAACGTGGTTCTTCCAATCGATTCAAATATCCATTGCATAAAAATGTATTATTCATTCATTCACCAATTTATATGCAGTAGTCCACAATAATTGTTTAGCAGTGTGATTTACATGATTATAAATGTGCCGCGTCTTTACGAAAATGACATTCCTCTTGTTGGTCATTGCTTTAAGTGACTTCTCAGATGGTTTCTTATGAATGATTAAGTAGAATTTCATCCAATCACTAGATTCAAGAGCAATCTTCATTCTCTCGCAGTGAAATTTGGATAATGATGAAGTCTTTGGTTGAAAAAATAAAAACCAATGACTTGTGGTTCAGTGATTAAGATGATTCAGTACTGATGGATTCAGCTAAGGATTCTGTTTAAACGATTTAAACTGTTTTAATAGTTTGACAATTAATTGTAATTGTACTTTAGAAAGACGTTTATATGAATTAAAATGCGAAACTCAACTCTGATTAGCAGTAAATTCAAACTGAGTGTTCTTTTTGAGTGATTCATTAAAAGAATCAGTTCATAAGTATCAAACTCGACTCGGTTAAGCACACAAAACATTTCTTGCTTCACTTCAAGTAAAGCAAGAAATGCTTTGCGGTTCAGTGAATCAGACAATAGGATGATTCATCATACAGTGATTCATTCCGTTAAGAATTTTACACTTTTAACGGATTTTGTTAAATGGTTCAAACAGGGTTTGTGAACATTTTCGAATGAATTCTAGTTGACATGACATTGTGCGCATGCTGGGAACCACTAATAAGTCATTGATATTTGGTTAAATGTCAATTCAACGTTTCATGTCAATGTTAATTTATTGTCCAATTCAAACAATCAGCTTGTTATTTGTTTTTTTTTTTAGTTGTGTATCCAAAATCCAACGTTAAGTTGGCGTCACATACTGACATCAACCTGATTTTCATTCTTAACCAAAATCCAACTTCATGTCCAACGTTAACCTGCCTTTATATAGATGTCCTGACAGTGTTGCCAACTTTTTACTAGTTTCTATTTAAAAGATTTGCTTGAAGAGTCACTCGTTTGTGAATCGCATTACACTGTTGGCTGTGCTGTTTCGAAAACGTGTTCAGCTCAACTCGACTCAAACTGAATTTCTTTCTCCTTTAAATTGAGAAAACATTGGCTGCTAAGTGTCTTAATACATTATGTGGCGGCAAACAGC
Organism: Enteromius radiatus; assembly: GCA_032357445.1. NCBI lineage: Eukaryota > Metazoa > Chordata > Actinopteri > Cypriniformes > Cyprinidae > Enteromius > Enteromius radiatus. The sequence continues at coordinate 7,161,487 of JAUCMS010000049.1, forward strand.
TTTAAGCCCATGAGCTATTATTATTGTAAGGGCAACTTCCCACGCAGGGGTTGTCGAGATGTCAGGAAACGAGCAGGTTTGTTGACGTCAATTCTAGTGTAATCAAGTGTAGCCTTGCATTCGATTGGTTTTGTTCCGCACTGCCCTTTGTAATAAAACGCTTTCAAAATCCAGAAAACAGAAAGAAAGCTGCTGAAGCAAGCTATAGGGTCTTGAAATTTCAATCACAATTAACCTTTCGCTGACCCAGAGTGCAAAAATATCGACTTTATTTCACGCCGTATACCATGTGTACATTCTTCCGACAAGCACTCGACGGATCAAAACGTCTCTGATCATAAAACACAGTCATTAAGTGCTTTTTAAAAAAACGACGGCACAAGGTCACACCAAAAGTTTTTCCAAAAGGTGCTCTGTTATGATAAACATCCTGGTGGTTTCTTTGCTGGCTGTGAATGCGAGAGCCGTCAGCTGTGGGGGGATGCTGGGAGTAAATCATGTCCAAGTGGAAATGTCAGAGAGGGCCTTTCAGTCAGGGCTGCTTTGAAATCGATGAGAGCCAGAATCATGTGGTTAATCAGCTCCGCGTTAGCACTCAGGAGTGAAGGAGCGGATCAGAGCCCCGCCGAGAGTGCGTTCTCACTCCATACCGAGAGGAGATCCACGCTCTCGCACCCACACACAAGGGCGACTCCTGCTGTTCGCCTCCGCCAGAACTCTGCTTCAGTGCTTAAGTGATGTCTTTATGATAACACGACAAGACAGACACACACACACAAACTCACTCACGCAACCGATCCAGTCTCAGTCGCGCACTCTTTCTCAATGTAGTAAAAAGCAGCAATCTGTTTGGATGAGGTCTGTGGAGGGCTCTCGGCCTCCTGATGAAGGCTGTCCGTCAGCTCACGCTACGCACTCAGCTGAAGAAATACACTGATTCTTTCACCTTTTCCAAGTTGAAATCACCTACAAGAAACAAATGACATGATTACGGCCTTTTAGGAGGGAATACATAACAATGAAAGCAGAACAGCTGATTGTAGCACTCATCACCAAGAGCCAGATATTTTGTGATTATTAGTGCGATTGATCACGATTAATCGCATCCAGAGTAAAAGTTTTTGTTATTTATTATCTATATATATAAAATAAATACAGACAAATATGTTACGTTTATATATTAACTATATGATATAATTTATGTGGGTATAAATATGTACACGTAAATATTTTTTTTTTAAATATACCGTATGCTGTATGTGTCTCTTTATATATATATATATATATATATATATACACACATAATAAATATATACAGCACACACATATATATTTTGTAAACCAAAAAGGTAACACTTTATAATAACTACACACTATGAATCATTAGTTTAGCGTTAGTAAATAAAATTAAATTTATAAAAAATTTAAATTTAATAAATAAAATTAGTAAATGTATTTCCTTTTCTTAAAATAAAACAACATATTACCCAGCAATACAAGCAATTGTAATTAATTATAAAGAAGTGTAGAACCTGAAATCAATAAACACTAAAAAAAGGCAGGTACCAATACCACGCCACTCAACTCTAATCAATTGCATTTATTCTAGAAAACACGAACTGAATCTCACAGGAGGTATTAATATAGATAAAACACTAAGCAGAGACTGGCTCATGCAAACAATTGCGGGTGGGCTGCTTGCTTGTGCACAAGATGTCACCTTGTTCTGAAGAACAGAGCAGAGCAAATCAGGCCTGTGGGACACACACAGATGGACACACACTCCTCAGGGAGACAATTTCATTAGTGAAAATAAGGAGAAGTCCTGGAAGAATACCGAGCGTGACTCCAGGAGCACGCTTATCAAAGCTATAGAAATAAAATCAGTGCACGTATCACCGCTACACAGCGAATGAATCATCTTATTGACGCTGAGCTTTTAAACATGTTGTAAAAGCGCCCCCTCAATATAGTCTCTGCTGAATCAGCCATTTGATGTGCCAGATGTGTGTGATTCTGCTGTAAATGTGCGTTTCCTTCTGGCCCGCGTTACGTAAACAGATTAACCAGTTGACAGAATTAATTGTCATCAGTTTAATGAAATCTATCTCGTTGACGAACATAAAATCACATGTGCGATTCTGCGAGATGTTATGCAACGGTAAAAAGCTGCCGTAAACCTGACAAGCTGTCAATCGGATGAGGTCAAGTCACCCATCTGTGTGTCTGAAAGTGACAGATGTGGTACCCAGGGTTTAACTCACCTGTTTGAGGAACACTGGCCAAAAGCTGTGCCATCTTATAGTACTCTTCAGACTTCTTTGGTGTGGCTATAACACTGTGAGCGTGAAAACACCAAACTAAGTTGAACTGGACCACATAATGATTAAGCGTTACATACTTGAGGAAACATGAAAAGACAACTTTATGCGTTTTTAAAATTTAAAAAAAATATATAGGCACAATATATAGGCATCATATCAGTGAATATTTTTGAATATTTATTTGTTCCCATCTATTTTAAATTCGTTTTAAGCACACAAACTGGTGTATTAATAGTTTAGCACATTATTTTTCAGCTACAACCTAAAAATAATTATTGTTATCAGTCAGAATTTTTCAGAATTCTGATTCTGAATATTCACTGGCCAAAAGTGGACATTTAATTATTTTTAATTCACTTGTTGGCTATTGGTTATTAACAGAAAGATTATTGGTGATTATTGGTACTGGCTGAATATTAATACCATCATTCAAGTAGTTAGTGGTTTATTAGTAAAATACTATTTTTATATTTTTTTTATTTATTAGTATAACCTGATACTGGATATTTATTGGCCGATAAATAAACTAAATATCAAGCTTCTTTAAGTAGCGTAGATTTGTAATATTGACCATTTATTGGTTATTAGCCATAAACATGAAAATACTGTAATTATATTGGCTTAATATTTATATTGGTACTTTAGTTATTAGCAATTTAGTGGTTAAATAAATGTTTTTATGACTATTATATGAGAGAGGATATTTATTGGCCAATATTGGATATTTAATGGATATTTAAACTGATACTTTTTGTATCAGTTATCTGCCTTAATGTAGAAATAATAATTTATCTGCCAATATTTGACATTTAATTCTAAACAGAACATATTTATACGCACAGTATAAAACATAAATATAATGATACTGTAATCAGTGGTATAGGCTAAAAATAAAAATAACAGTATTCTAGTAGTTAGTGGTTGAACACTAAATATATTTTTATTTACTATTTTAATATTTTAATTTAATGTTTTATTTTATTTATTTCACCTGATACTGGATATTTCTTGGCTTATATTAGATATTTAATGATTTCAGCCTTTTACACATTTACTTTTAGCGTCCAAGCATCTATCGGTGCCTTAATATGGAAATTACAATTTATCTGCCAATACTTGATATTTAATTCTAAACACAAAGAAAATTTATACACACTTAAAAAAATATGTATAAAAACTTTAAGTAATAGATTTGTAATATCGGCCAAGTATATAACAAAAGATAATGTAATTATTGATGTATAATGCCAAATTTTACATTTCCACAACTCCATTATTGAGCATTTGAGTGGTTAATTACTATTTTCTAAATGCATTTAGTATCCAAGCATTTATCGGTTATCTGCCAAGTATTTATACACACTATAAATGAAATCTTTAGGTTTTATAGATTTGTAATATCGGCCATGTATCGGTAATTGGCCATAAACAGAAATATAGTGTTATTAATTTGGTGTATAATGCCAGATTTTCCAATTTCAGTATTCCATTAGTTAGCATTTAAGTGGTTAGATTAGTATTATCGGACGTGTAAAAGTTATTGTCCATAAACATTTTTTTTTTTTTTTAACGAATAATAATATCAGCCCTTCTTTGGTTATCGGTCTTAACATGAAAATATTTTTTTCATATTACAATATCTGATATTTACAAACAATTAAATACAACATATTTATTTAAATTTGTATCCTTAAGTACATCCCTAGCAATTAGCAGTTTAGAATATAACTACTAACTAGTAGTTAAACACTATATTTAGTCGCTAAAAAAACCAATAGCATGCAATGGGACTTACGGTGGCCTGCTGCAATATTTCTTCAGAAGAAACCTGGATAGCTCCTCTAGAATGGGCTGACTGTGCAGAGCCACAAACTGCTCACGACACACCTGAGGAGCGACAAAGAGCACTCAGTCAATCATTATGCACACTAATGTGCCGACTTCAATGCTATCTCTCGCTTCCCCTTTCCCTCAGACATTTCACCTCTCTTCTGTTTGAACTTTCCCATTTTAAGACGAATCTGTGGTCACAAAGCATGTCAGGTAAAGACTCGCAGACAATAGACCACTCATAGAAGGAGAGAAGGATGGGAAAAGATAAAAGTCAGCTGAATTCAGACAGCTGAGTATGGTTTAAGGGAATAGATGGTGTTATAAAGCTTCTGAAGTTCATGGAGGTTAAGCTTATCTAATGAAGGTGACTCAAGTAAGTAAAGCCAATGAAACGACATGTAAATGATGACATAACTTTTGGGGGGAATTATTACTTTTTTTTTAATCAAAGCAAGAGAAAAATAAGTTCTAAAACAGATCTTTGAAAGGAATCGGCTGAGGTAAATGAAATTAAACGCTGAAGTAAATAAGCTTTTTTGTATTTGAAGATAAGTCTGGTTAATGGCAGCTTTCCAAGAAATGCTTCAATTGAGAGGATGAGCGGTATGGCCATTCAGTACCAAAATAACCCATGCTCATAGGGTTGGCAGTTGAACATATGGCGAACCCAGCATGCAAACATCTGGCCGTTAAGCTGACGTGGTTGGGCTGTTTAGTCATTCCTGTTGAAAGAATATGCATTGAAAAATATTCAGCAGTGAACTCTGCTCATTACACACCCTGTTCATGATGTCCACCGTCACAGCATGGGTCCAATAACAGTCATGGACGGACACAAACGTCAGACCAGCCCTGCATGTTTGAAGAAAACCAAAAAATGTACACAACAACAACAAAAACATTATTTTTCATATCCTTTATATATATTATAGAATGTATAATTATTAAAAAACATATTTTGTATCAAAATATTATATATAATTCATTATGCATATATTTTACTAGCCAATACTAATCATTTTGTGTCACAATTAGAAACTTTAAAATCAAATCTGCATATTAAACAAAAACAAATGTAACAAAAACATGTAAAAACAACAACAACAAAAATAAAAAAGGTAATATTGGTTGATCTCCATTTTTCATCCTGGATGAACAACTCTTGATTCTTCTGTTTTACATTCTTCAGATCTTGATATTCAGATTAACGTGCTTATTTACATGTTTATGAGATATAATATAGGCTTAAGAAGCAAAAACAAGTCTCTTCATTTTTTCCAGTTATGTTAGCTGACACTACAATTGTCATTATGAAACCAAATACAGGGCATGAAAAACTGTGACTGTTCAAAACCTATGAATATTTAATGAGGTAAGCTCTTAAGTGTGTGATTGGTGGTTTGTTGTTAAGTGTAAACACATAACCCAGTGTTAAAAGCCCATTTTGATGTGAGATGTAAAACAAAATAAACAGTCAGCTCATCACCTGTAACAATGCAGTGATGTCAGCATCATGTGAGTGGAGTCCAAAGAATGGATAAAATTAGGAGGGAAGGCGTTTTTCTGCTTCATGCTGTCTGGTTTCCTGAAAAAAAAGGCACAAGAAGAACAAGCTCAGTCTTGGTACGAACTACGAAGCACACTTAGGTAATTAAGGGCAACGTCGCCATCTTCTCACTGGGCAATACATACACCTGTAGCGCCAGGAGCCATACATCACTGAACAGCTAGGTCAGTCTTAATTACCACCCAAGACAGAGACACACAATGAACAGAGCACCTGCTGAACCATTAAAGAGTAAAGAATAATGTGTGTGCTTATCACGGCTGAAGATATTTCATTACACTGCTCCATATCAGGCAAAATAGTTCCGAACAAAAACAGTGATACTTCAGGTCAGATACTTTAAAGTTTTATTACGGGTTTGATAAAGTAAATCATCTTCCTTAGCCTGTGGGATTACATTTTAAATTTAAATTTGTTAATGACTCATCCTCATGTCATTTCAAATGCGTAAGACTTTCATTCAACTTCAGAGCACAAATTAAGATGTTTTACCACCACGTTTAAGGCCCAAAAAGTTAGTACGGACTTTGTTAAAATAGTCCATGTGACATCAGTGGTTTAACCGTAATGTTATGAAGCTACGAGAATACTTTTTGTGCGCGCTGACAACAAAAATAAACACTTCTCTGCCAGTCTGCGTTCATGAAGCTTTACTGGCCACAAGAGAGTTGCTGCCACCCTCGTAATTTCATCATTTATGCAAGTCTCCTCATTAATGAGGGTCTGTGTGTAACTCCGGTCAAGTCTTCTCTTGTAGCTGTTCTTAAACAAGCTTCTTCAGCTGCATCCCACCTGGGAAATTAGAGCGCTTCTTTTGGATAAGGCTGAGATTTCTTTCACCACCTAGAAGAGTAACTGACATCTGGTACATTGCATCAGAAGTACATATCTGAAGAACGACCCTTCAGCTTGGTCTGCATGGAGACCCAAGGCCATTTCTCAAAGCCTGAGAGCGATGTGTAATCGCGGTGGCGGCTGTCAGTCTAGCCGCGAGCGTTCTTGGCCAACTTAGAGAAACGGGAGATCCCTTTTCGGCACCCTGGCTTCTGCTAATGGGATTCCTGTGATAGTCCGTACTTGTAGGGTTGTCTATGACAGGCAGAGATAGAGAAATACAAGTGAGGCCCGTCATAAGTGGTTTTTAATCGTGTCCTTGCGGCTTTTGAAGGAAGGTCAGCAAGATAACCCTCATCTGAGTCTCCTCCAAGTGGTATTAGCCAAGCTTGGGTAAAGCTCTGCAAGGATTGAAACTGTGAAATGAGGTGATGTTATTAAAACAGCAGATGCTTGCGTACGGTCTGAACATTTGGGGTTTCGGTGGGAAGCACAGAAGTGTTTGTTTAATAAAAGATGATTGACTTGGGAACATATGGTAAAGCGGTGGATGCCGGTGCGCTTGTTTAAGCAGGAAACTCTTAGAGTCGAAGTTAGATAGAGTCGAAAAAGCAAAGAAACTGCCGCCATGTCAGTCTATACTGTCTCTTTAAAACACTGTTACATTTAGAAAAAGCAGAGTACTAACTCAAACAAGCCAAAACATACTAGGTTTCCGATGCTAGTACTCATCAACAGATGATAAAACCAGCAATGATGTAAATTCATTGTTCATTCCGGGTAGCCCTCCATTCAGTAAATGACATACAGGATGTGCAGCAGTGACATTTCAACACGAAATGCCACTCTTCTCATTGGAGGGACTTTCTGCTTCTTTCATATCCTCCAGGGCTTTCTGTATATGATAATGAATTCTGGCCATCCATTGATGAGCCAAGAATAGTGTCAAACATTTGCGTGACACGGACGCTGCCTGTAGGTGGTCCTGTTACTTGCAAATTTGCTGTTTAAGCACTCTATTCTAAATGTTTGGTGCGATGAAACTGTACATAAACCAAACAAGAACATAAATAATAGAGCAAAGACTTTCAAAGATACATGTTTTCTGCAGTATTATCATTTGGGCTCACTGCTGCCAAACAACTAAATTATTAAATGATTTTGACATTGAAATAATAAAAAATATATATATATATATATATATATATATATATATATTATGGCAAGTAAGGTGATCGCATTTATTTTAACTAATTACTTTTTAAATTTAATTTTACTGAATTGCAATCCATTTTAATAAAATACGATTCAAAACAATGCATTTTCATCAAGATTTGGCGGCTGAATTCTTGTTCAAAATCTCTTTAGAAGATTAAGAGAACATCATTAAAAATGCCAAGTGAATTATGTAAATAATACAACAACAACAAAAAAAAATGAGGGGAGAGGTCAGAGGTCAATGTCAACACAGGATAAAAAGTAAGAGAGGTACTTACTCATCGGCATCATGACTTATATGGATGCTCAGGTTCTGCATGCTGCTCTTGAGCTGCGAAAAACAAGAAAAGACGAGGAAGTCTGAATTGTGTGACGAGAAGGAAACTACTATGAAATGAAAAGGAAACGGATTGTGTGGCAATGTCACACTTTGCAACTCAAGTATCGCATCGTTTACAAAAGTCTCCAAGTAGGACTCTTTAAATGGGTCGCTTAATTTTCTTAATTTAAATATAATATCAGTTGACCTTTATCCAACTTACCACACTGACCTTTAACATGAACCAATGCATACAAATATTGCAATCAATCTACTCATCTTTTTGCTCCAGAGTGGCCTATTGATTCTCTTCAAAAACTGTAGCAAGTCTCTTAATCGAAGACTGACCAAATGTTCTCAGAAACCCCCGCAAAGCACTAATATTGACACAATGCCGTTAAAGAACAGGAGCTTAACCTTAATAAAGGTTGGCATCCATCACCTAGATGCTGAGGTCGGGCTACAACCCATGAGTGAGTGACTGCTCTCGGTATAGGAACTGTCAACGTCAGGGGAGCTTCCATCACATTACTTCTTTGATTAGACTCTACGGTGCCCCAGGAGCCCGGTCCAATGCGGCTCAATTCAACAAAGAAGTGCAGGATGACAGGGAATGAAGGTTCAGAAAGTGACGGATGGACATAAACAAAAGGAAAATGTATAGAAAGTGCTGACGGGGACAGTAAGGTAAAAGGTTTTGCTGGTAATTGGTGTGCAGGTTCACTGGGACACGAAGGGGGCAAAAGTGTTGAAAAAAATGAAGTGAAATGTGTCCATTTTGGATTTCTGATTTGGTGGAATGGGGTATGTCGCACTTGTCAAAGTCCGCTCCTTAAGAGCCACAAGTTCTGGTTGGATCTACACAAGACAACACATCTGCTCGGAAGTTTCTAGTAATCCAAAAGACCTTGATTAACTGGTTCAGGTGTGTTTAATTAGGGTTGGAGCTAAACTCAGCAGGACAGCGACCTTCAGGAAGGTAGCCTCTCCTGGTGTATGGTGTTGCAATGATTTATGAGCCCATTAAGGCTCATTAATGGGAACAATAAAATTGAGGAGACATTGTGGGGGCATAATAGGGGTCAGCCAGGCCTTCTGACATGTGAAGGGTTAATGTACATCTCTGAAAGCTCTTGGGGAAAACAGGACTTGCAATATACTCCAATGGTTCTGATGGTGCACCTCAAACTCCTGATTAGGGAAGACAAGACCAAAGCAAGTCATGTTGTCAAGCTGGCACAATTCCCAGACAGTGGAAAAGGGATTCCTATCTAAAGTGCGATGACTCCTGACTTGGGCAGCTGCCTGTGCTTCTCCTACTCTTGAAAAGAAAGAACGTTGCAAAAGAGCAGCTGTATCTCCTTGTTCTCTAGTGTCCTTTATTGCAGCATTCAACTACAAAAGACCCTACACCAATCTAAAAGAGTTTTATGACATTTTATTGGGACTGAAAGTAGAAAGTTAATGATAAAGAAAGCACAGAGGAATGGGATCATGAGATCAAGTTGTGGTTGGGATTTGGTTACACCTTATCGAAACAAAGTGTCAACTGGGATTTGACCGGTTTCTTGCATGAGCATCCTATATTGGATGCCAAAAGGACTGCATCTAGTTTTCAAGATTCCAGCAAACCACAAAGCTGCCACCTCTTTTATTGAACGCATCCATCTGAGACTCACACAGTAAGACTCTCTTAATCTTTCAGCATCCCCAAGAGAGAGGCTTCATACCACTGGTGACCTCTTGCCTGGTTAAGTCCTCGGTGAGTACTCTTGAAATATCCACTGTATTCATCAACACTTCTACAAAAAAAAAACCCTGCTTTCCATTCATGCACAGCCCTGATCTTTCTGAAACAAATAAATAAATCTTGTGGTGCACATATTAAAGCGCCTCGTTTTTGATCTGACTTTCAGACCAGAAAACTTTTGCTTTGGCCAATTAGCAGGACGTAGAAGTCAAAAAAAGTTGCGTTTTGGGTCATAAGAGTTGCAGTGGGGCTTGACATCCTTTTGGGATCAGACTGTAGACAAGGAACACCACAAAAGCCCCAGGGGAAATCACATTTCCCCTTTTTCCAAGGACACCGCAAGTGTTTGGCCATTAAACCAAAGGCGACAAATGATTCCCCACGGCTTTCATCCCTGCTGGTTGTCTTCCTTACAGAATTACCAGACTGTTTTTCCTCAACTTGACGTATAGCCTGTGAAAGGAACATTTCAGCCTCCAAAAGTGACCCCTAAACTGATTAACAGAAAACAATCACATTAGCGAGCTTTACTGATGCATATCCCAAGTCTGGTTCCCTCCCAAGTGTAATTTCCTTTCCCCTATCAACAGACACAGTGCTGCACAGTGGCTGAATAAATACTGCCGATTTCACCCTGGCTTATTTGTTTACTTTGTTACGACGGCATTACACTCCCATTTCCCCGGCATCTAATTAATTCGCCATTTCCCATGTAAAGAAAGATCAAGGGTGGGTTGCAGGAGATTGAATCACAGAGAGGTGACCTCAGATGAAGTGTCTCACTGATGCAGCATGAGAAAACGTTTCCTTGATTACATTTGAAGTAGGGGGTTGAGATTAATAGTGATTTGGATTTTCTTGGAGTTATGAGTCACACAGCAGAAAAAAACCCCCACCCAGACAGGTTACGTGGGGGAAGTTTTACATAACTTATGTCAAATATTAAAGGGGTCATATAATGCGATTTCAAGCTGTTAGTGCATAGATAAGATCCCTAAAGTTGCAAAGACTAAGGTCTCAGAGATATTCTTAAAAAGACGAATGAAAACCAAAGGATTTGTTTTCATTTTATGGTGATTTTGGGGTTCCATTTCAGAAGGAATGAATAGCCACAGTATTTGATTTCATGTTAATGAAGAAGACCAAGCACGCAATATGGTCTGTGTGGAGTTTAATGCTCCTCACGTATTAGGTTCTTAGACCTTGTCAAACGGTTGAGCCTCAATCACAGCAAAAATCCTCATTAGCAAACTGCACTGTGCGTGGAAGCCCCAGATACCTTGAAACCACGAAGCTGACAATCTGCCAAGCCCGGCAGACTACTACGGGTTCCCCTCAGACATAAATAACCTAATATGCTAATGAAACGAAAACTATAGTAAAAGAGATGACCATAAAACGTGTGTGTAAAACTCATCCTTTACACAACACCATTAAGGGTCATTAAGACCCATCATGCAGGTTCTTCTATGCAGGAGATGGTACGGCGAACAGGTGGAGGTAGAGCTGGGGCTCAGCGGTGATTAATGGGGGTCTTGATGGTGCTACATTAATCTGGTCAGTGTGACATTTACTGGGGAATTGCAAACCCCTGGCGTGACCACCTAACGTGTCTCCATAGCTAGGTGAAATAAATATAGACTCACTATTATGCTCTAAATGGTGTTGTACATGATCAACCTTTGACCTTGTCCCATCAACAGTCTGAAGATAAAAGGGTGCACCATTCATGAAGAATGTGTGTGGCAATGGACCTGGTGGCCTATGTAATGCATCACAACATGGACCACCTTCAAATGCTGGCATGATACATTAATACCTTCATTAATGTATGACATGCAAGAGGGTCTTTGAAAGAAGGTAAAGAAAAAGGGGCATAAGACCTGTCAAACTTCATACATTTCAGATAGGTTAAATTTATTAAGTGAACTATAATAATTTGAATATTAAGCTCAAACATAAGCACTTAATATATGAATTATACTGTCATCAAGAAGTCAGCATTCACACGAGTAGGATTCTAACTGCTGAATGCGGTAAATGGCCTTCACATCTCCTGCTCAGGAGCAGAAAGCGGCTTAAACGGTGAAGAATTTATGAAGCCACTAATGACAACCTTAATCAGAAATTCCATAAAAGTCCAATAAAATGTGACGACCTACATTCGTGGAAGCGGGTCATGATATTTAAGATCAGACCTTACAGCAGAGATTCAGTCAAATTTCAGGAAAATGTTAATTGAAAATTTTAATGGAAACTGTTTTGAGATAAAAAATATATATATATATTTAAAATAATATAAAAATTATTATTATTCCAAGTTACTCTGACATATACAGTAAACTTCAGTAAATCCTAAAATATAATTTTACAATAATTGTTTCATTGAATAATAATAAAAAAAGAAAATATCTGGTTTAGGTGTTAGGGACATAGAATATGGTCATGTAGAATAAGTGCTAATAAACAGCCAGTATGTTAATAATAGGTATGCTAATTAACGAAAATCACTAAAGTGTTAACACATGTTCAATAAAACAATTATTTAAAAAATGCATTTTGTTTTATTGTAACAAAATTAATATTATTAATAATAATACAAGAAAAAAAGCCATCATATTTGCTTTAGGTGATAGACTTAAAATTCAACATCCTAAAGCGTTTGCAAAAGGGCAAGTGACACTTTGACAAAGCAAGAGCCAACGAATGGCACCTTTACAACGGCAGAACCCCACTGAGAACAACACAGGCCATTAGGGTGCTATTACACATTATTTCCACTGCCTAGATTCACGGACCAGAGGGATGAAAGCGAAAAACGCCAGGCACATGACATTACACATATTCCTGGGAGTGAAAGAGGAATGAATGGGTTTGCTTCTTCAAAACTGTACAGGAATGAAGTAGTAAACAGGCACACCCTGGTCATTCAGGTCCAAATGACATCAGCTGTGCCCAGTTGTAAAGCCATTTGACTTCCAAAGGCAGGGAAATATTACCGGTGTTTGCATATTCACTTAAATACTGCAGAAAAAATTGCAGCACATTAGATATGATAGGAAAATGGGCGTTTCTGAGCACTTTTTGCCCTCTGCTTTTTTTGCAACTTAGCTTAAACTTTCAGTATTCCAAAAAATAAAATTCTGTTTAAGAACCAAATCTAGTATTAGGCACTAAGCCACACCCAGCAACAGCAGCAAATGCTCAGCGGCTGTGACACAGACGGGTTGCCAGATGCTCTCTGCTGGATCTCGGCACGCACTACAGGCCACCGCTGTGCCGCCTCAGCTCTGTTGCTGATGCTATCTGACAGCAGCGCAGGCCGTCTGCATGCAAAACCTCTGCTGCGTTACTTCATTGTTTCACTCCCAGCTGCACAAGACCTTTTTGACAAGCAGTGCTAGACCGTGATGGAGAGCGAGAAAGAGCGCGCCTGCTGGGCAGAGAGAGAGAGGTCGGACTCCCCGCTGAATTCTGCTGAGGAAGTACAGTGAAAGACCTCAAAGATGACGAAACGAAAGACTTATTGTGTCTTTCAGAAAAGAGAAAATGTCAAATCAATCTAGTACCTGTTCAAGTACAAATTGGCAACTTGATAATATCAAAATGAGTGAACGACCTTAATGTGTGGTCACATTAGCAGGATTTTGCAAGTCCACTGCCAATTATTAATTGTGTAAATATCTATAAAGCACAGCTCACACATGGCAAGCATGACCAGCTTGAACCAACTGCTTATGGAGATCTTCCAAACCCAAGTATAGTTTCCTATTGTGTGGATTTGTATTGAAATTATTGAATTTTGTTGGTAAAATATTTGCCAAACAGTGAGTCACTTTCATGTTTTTTTCATAATTTCATTTAAGACCAATTATCAAATACACACAGAAACTCAAAAGGTCTCCTTTTCTTCCTGCCAAATAAAAAAAAAGGAATATAAATTGCTATTGTACAGTAGATTTGCAGTCTGGCAAAAAAGGAATTTCTTATTAGATTTCATAATACCTTTCTATTAAATCCTTAAAAACACAATTGAGACAAATTTCAATTATAACACATTTCTGAAAGAATAAAATATGTTTGGGCACTGCTATTGTTAAAATTGTAATAAATTATTCGATTTTTATTTTTTTTATTAAATTGATTAGCAGGGGCGGCTGGCCCATGGTGGGCGATAGTGCATCGCCCTCCTTGAGCCACACGAAAAAAGAGATGAGAAAAAG